>JBBHAA010000790.1:337500-907373 GCA_037953035.1 Aquarana catesbeiana | reverse complement strand
CATTCTTGGTGGCATAGATACAACAAGGTGTGGGAAACGTTCCTCAGAGATTTTGTTCATTAGTGACATGATAGCATCACACAGTTGCTGCAGATTTGTCGGCTGAATGTCCATGATGTGAATCTCCTATTCCACCACATCCCAAAGGTGCTCTATTGGATGAGATCTGGTGACTGTGGAGTCCAGTGACCTCATTGTCCAGTGGTGAGATGATTGGAGCTTTGTGACATGGTGCATTATCCTGCTGGAAGGAGCCATCAGAAGATGGGGGACACTGTAGTCATAAAGGGATGGACATGGTCAGCAACAATACTCAGGTAGGTCGTGGTGTTTAAACGAAGCTCAATTGGTTCCACAAAGTGTGCCAAGAAAATATCCCCCCCACCATTACACCACCACCACCGACCTGGACCGGTGATACAAGGCAGGATGGATCCATGATTTCATGTTGTTTATGCCAAATTCTGACCCGACCATCTGAATGTCACAGCTGAAATCCAGACTCCTCAGACCAGGTAATGTTTTTCCAATCTTCTATTATCCAATTTTGGTGATCCTGTGCCAATTGTAGCGTCAGTTTCCTGTTAGCTGACAGGATTGGTACTCAGTGTGGTCTTCTGCTTCTGTAGCACATCTGCTTCAAGGTTCGATGTGCTGTGCATTCAGAGATGGTATTCTGCATACCTTGGATGTAACGAGAGGTTATTTGAGTTACTGTTGCCTTTCTATCATCTGGAAAGAGTCTGCCCATTCTCCTCTGACATCAACAAGGCATTTTCCTCCACACAACTGCCGCTCACTGGATATTTTCTCTTTTTCCCACCATTCTCTGTAAACCCGAGAGATAGTTGTGCGTGAAAATCCCAGTAGATCAGCAGTTTTTGATATACTCAGACCAGCCCGTCTGTCACCAACAACCATGTCACATTCAAAGTCACTTAAATCCCCTTTCTTGGTTTGAACTTCAGCAAGTCGTCTTCACCACAGCTAGATACCTAAATGCACTGAGCTGCTGCCATGTGATTGGCTGATTAGCAATTGAACCAGGTGTACCTAATAAAGTGGCCGGTGAGTGCATTTCCCTTTAGTAAATCTCCCCCAGTACAGTCAGTGGTAGTAAAATGGGACACGAAGAATCTACCAGAATTCCCACTTACCTTAAACTTGTCACCCAGGAGCTTGTGGACGATCTCCTCCTCTTCATTGGCTGTTTTGTTGCAAAACTGGGTGAAAAGTTGGAGCCACCAGTCCTTGTCCTTCGCCTGTACAGAGGAGGAGGAGGAGGAAGAGGAGGAAGAAGAGGAAGAAGAGGAAGAGGAGCGTCATTAGAAGTCATATTCTCCATAAATCAGTAGAGAACGAGCATTACCAAAAGGACATTTTTGAGTTAAAATTGAGAGGAGACAGACAGATATATATATATATATATATATATATATATATACAAAAGTATTGGGACGCCCGCCTTTACACACACATGAACTTTAATGCCATCCCAGTCTTAGTCTGTAGGGTTCAATACTGAGTTGGCCCACCCTTTGCAGCTATAACAGCTTCAACTCTTCTGGGAAGGTTTAGGAGTGTGTCTATGGGAATGTTTGACCATTCTTCCAGAAGAGCATTTGTGAGGTCAGGCACTGATGCTGGATGAGAAGGCCTGGCTAGTAGTCTGCACTCTAATTCATCCCAAAAGGTGTTCTATCGGGTTGAGGTCAGGACTCTGTGCAGGCCAGTCACGTTCCTCCACCCCAAACTCGCTCATCCATGTCTTTATGGACCTTGCTTTGTGCACTGGTCCAAATCATTTGGTGGAGGGGGGATTATGGTGTGGGGTTGTTTTTCAGGGGTTGGGCTTGGCCCCTTAGTTCCAGTGAAGGGAACTCTTAAGGCGTCAGAATACCAAGACATTTTGGACAATTTCATGCTCAAAACTTTGTGGGAACGGTTTGGGGATGGCCCCTTCCTGTTCCAACATGACTGCGCACCAGTGCACAAAGCAAGGTCCATAAAGACATGGATAAGCGAATGTGGGATGGAGAAACTTGACTGGCCTGCACTGAGTCCTGACCTCAACCTGATAGAACACCTTTGGGATGAATTAGAGTGCAGACTGTGAGCCAGGCCTTCTCATCCAACATCAGTACCTGACCTCACAAATGCACTTCTGGAGGAATGGTGGACGGCCTTCCCAGAAGAGTTGGAGCGACTCCGTCCATCATAGATCGGAGGTTGTGATGTCGGGAAAGATCTGTAGTATGTTAGAGTTCCAAACTAACAGTACATCCGTATTCCCCACAGCTGGGCATACCTGTTTAACAGTGGCCACCATCCTGGCCATTAGCATGATGCTGGCGGTCTCCGGAGGGTAATGCATGTTCCTGGGGGGAGGAATGGAGGAAAAAAAAAAAAAAAACACATGTGAGAAGGCATTCCAGCTAATAGACCATTCAGAAAATAAATCTAAAACACAGAGGGGACTGGAAAAGGACTTTTAATTGCTCCCCCCCCAGCTGTCACAGATTCCCTATGCTCCGACTTGTTGACCGAGTCAAAATGTCCTATGGGCCCCGAATTGTACTTGATGCATCAGAGGATATTGTGGCCACTGGAACATAATGGAGAAGAGAGTGCATCTGCTGGTCTTACAGCTGGAAAGAAGCCAGCAGGAGCAGAGATCAGGGAAGAAGAAGAAGTGCTTCAACCCCCCCCCCATACCCTAGACCAGACATCACTACATGGGCTGTGGCCCAGATCCAGAGACCAGCGATCCCGCAATAAGCTGAAGTCATTGGTTGCTAGGACCACTGGCGTCATAGCAAACAATCATGTCATGCATGTGCCCCCCCCCCCCCCCATGGGGGGACAACCAATCTATGGGGCCCACTCTGATGGGGGACACCCCGTGTATGGGGGCCACCAAATGTACGGGGGCTATTCTGAAGGAGGACACCCAGTGTACGAGGCCCACTGATGGGGGACATTCAGTGTACAGGGGCTAGTCTCAAAGGGGCCACTCTGATGGGCGCACCCAGTGTACAGGGGCTATTCTGAAGGGGGACACCCAATGTACAGGGGCTATTCTCAAGGGGGGCACTCTGATGGGGGACACCCAGTGTATGGGGGGTCATTCTGATGCAGGCCACTCGAGTGAAACATGGATGTGATTGTCCTACTCAGTTTATTAAAAGAGAGATTTTAACATCGGCTGGAAGAAAGTTTTAGAGACCGGACCTCCTTAAAATATTTATTTGGTACCCCTGCCCTATACATTTAACCCCTGTACGGTGCCAGCCCCGCGGTAAGGGAGGTTGTTTGTTTTTTTTAATGAAAGCATAAAAGACCACCACAGAGGGCGCATAGGCCTAGTGCATTGTCCTCAATACAGGTTTTATTTCATACAAATGGAGGTGAATATACTCACATTAAGTTTTTTTTTTTCTAATATAAAAGAGCGTTTCCTAAAAATGAGCAAATGGGCCCTGAATTGTACTTGATAACATCAGAGGACATTGTGGCCCTTGGAATGTACGGGAGGAGAAGAGACTACATCTGCTGGTCTTACAGCTGGAAAGAAGCCAGCAGGAGCAGAGATCAGGGAAGAAAAAAATTCTTTACACTCCTACCTCCCCATACCCTGGCCTAGACCAACCTTCACTACATAATGGACCGTAGTCCAGACCAGATCATCGTGCCGCCGTTCTGCTGCGCTGGATGCTCACTAAGCTAAAGCCATTGGTTTCTAGGAGATTAAAGAGCATTTCCTAAAAAGGTCACATTGTCCCCTCTTATCTGCTGAGGGGTCAGGTCCTAGTTCTCTGTCTTTTAAATCACTTACCTCCAGGCTTCCTCCAGCTTGTTGAGTGGGTGAGCCGGGTTGTCCCGGGCGGATCCCAGACACAGGACCTGGTGATACTGATCTCTGGCTGCCTTCAGACATTCCGCACTGCAGTATGAAACCTGAACAACACACACAAAACAGGATTATTCCAAGAACTCCATGTCCATCCACAGCAACCAAAAAAAACACATGGCAGAGCTCTGCTGGGCGCTCACCTACCTGAAAAAAGGATCAGCTTACTTCACCCTACCAATCAAAAACAAACTAAAAACCACAGTAAAGCTAGAAAATAAATAAGTATACAACGAGAGCTCAGCCCAAGTATCCAGAAAATGTAAAAATGTTAGATGTCCACTGCTTCAGACCTCGTACATCACCAGGTTGAGGTGCTTAGACTGGGATGATGCCTTCATCTACCAGGGATCATCCTGGTGTCTTTCTTGGGGGCCGGCAATTCTCTCTCCCTCATGTAAAAAACTATCCTAACGGCTAAGCCACTGGATCACTTTTACAGGCGGCGGAGAGGCCTTCCGCTGCCTTCCCGGGGCTCTCCCATCCCACCAGGGAACGAAGCACGATTGACCATAGAGATGATAGAGGACCACAGTGTCCCCAATCCTCTCTATGGTCTAAAAATACCGGAAGCGATGAGGATTTTGTCACTTCTGGTTTTGGTCTGATGTAAACAGGCCAATTACGTGAAAGCACCGGATGAAACCCATCTTGATTTGGGCTTTTAAAAAAAAAAAGGAGGAGAAGAAGAAGAAAGAAGAAAGAAAGAAGAAGAAAGAAGAAAGAAAGAAGAAAGAAGAAGGAAGAAAGAAGAAAGAAGAAAGAAGAAGGAAGAAAGAAGAAAGAAAGAAGAAGAAAGAAGAAGAAAGAAGAAGAAAGAAGAAAGAAGAAAGAAGAAAGAAAGAAGAAGAAAGAAGAAGAAAGAAGAAAGAAGAAAGAAAGAAGAAAGAAAGAAGAAGAAAGAAGAAAGAAGAAAGAAGAAAGAAGAAAGAAGAAAGAAGACAACAGATCTCTCAGTGAAATGTACCCGTCACTAGAGATGGGCCAAAACTGGTGTTATCTGCATTTTGCAGAGAGGGAGGGAAAAAAAAAAGGAGTGGCAATAACGGTGCCGAAGATGCAAACAATTTTGCCGCCATTTACTGTGCTTATGGTGTGTTTTTTCATAGGTCATGTGACTCAAAAACATAAAACGTGCGTTATTGATGCGTTCTCAATGCATTTTAGCAGGGAGGTGCGTTTTTTGGTGGAGAACTGAGATTTGAGGAGATTGGAGCTTTGTGACATGGTGCATTATCCTGCTGGAAGGAGCCATCAGAAGATGGGGGCACTGTAGTCATAAAGGGATGGACATGGTCAGCAACAATACTCAGGTAGGTCGTGGTGTTTAAACGATGCTCAATTGGTACTAAGGGGCCCAAAGTGTGCCTAGAAAATATCCCCCCCACCATTACACCACCACCACCAGCCTGAACCGGTGATACAAGGCAGGATTGATCCATACTTTCATCATGTTTACACCAAATTCTGACCCGACCATCTGAATGTCACAGCTAAAAATCGAGACTCATCAGACCAGGCAACGTTTTTTCCAATCTTCTATTGTACAATTTTGGTGATCCTGTGCCAATTGTAGCCTCGGTTTCCTGCAGCTGCCAGGAGTGGCACCCGGTGTGGTCTTCTGCTGCTGTAGCCCATCTGCTTCAAGGTTCGATGTGTTGTGCGTTCAGAGATGGTATTCTGCATATCTTGGGTGTAACGAGTGGTTATTTGAGTTACTGTCGCCTTTCTATCATCTGGAACCAGTCTGCCCATTCTCCTCTGACATCAACAAGGCATTTTCCTCCAGACAACTGCAGCTCGCTGGAAATTTTCTCCTTTTTCTGTAAACCTGAGAGATGGCTGTGTGTGAAAATCCCAGTAGATCAGCAGTTTTTGAAATGCTCAGACCAGCCCGTCTGGTTACAACAACCATGCCACGTTCAAAGTCACCTAAATCCCCTTTCTTCCCCCATTCTGATGCTCAGTTTGAACTTCAGCAAGTTGTCTTCACCACATCTAAATGCATTGAGTTGGTGCCATGTGATTGGATGATTAGCAATTTGTGTTACCAAGCAACAGGTGTAATAAAGTGGCCAGTATATATATATATATATATATATATGTGTGTGTATGTCATACTTACCTGCTGTGTAATGGTTTTGCACAGAGCAGTCCTGATCCTCCTCATCTGGGGTCCCCCGCTGCTTCTCCTGGCTCCTCCCCCCCCTGCCGAGTGTTACCATTGCAAGCCGTTTACCATGGGAGCACCTGTACATGCTCACTCCCAAGCCTTGCTCTGTGTGTGTCCATTGACACACAAGGCTCATCCCCCATCCCCCGCTCTATCCTCACCAGCTGTGATTGAGATCAGTGGGAGCCACCCACATGACAAAAACTAAATAACTGCGCAAAGTGACATTTAGCATATTTTTTTAAACAAACTAAAAGAAGTTATTAGCTTTACATCAATCATCATCAAAAGGAATACACAACTCACTAAAAGTAGAAGAAAAGCCAAAGTCTTATGTCTTAAAAGTGGAGTTTCACCCAAAAGAGGAGCCTCCGCTTAATTGACTCCTCCCCCCTCCCCTCCGGTGCAACATTTGGCACCTTGGGGGGGGGGGGTGGTCTCAGGTTCCTGTCCCCACTTCCCTCTGAAGTTCCTCTGCCGCCGGGCCAGTTAGAAAGCGCAGCGTGCTTCGCGCATGCATAGTAGGGAACCGGCTGTGGAGCCGAAAGGCTTCACTGCCGGGTTCCCTTACTAGGAATGCCGGCGGTTGCACCCAACAGTCGATCCAAAAAAATTGGCTGGGGTGCCGACGTCACAGGAAACAAGCATCCTATTTGTAGCGGCTAATTTTTTTTTTTTTTTTTTTTTAAATGTCCCCTCCCCTCCTCCTCCTACCCAACCCCTGTAGAAGATCTGTATACTTACCCATTTTTATTCCCCCCCCCCCCGTCCAGTCATGTGATCTCGCAGCTCCAGTGTCGGCGAGTGCCTGCTGCATAGAAAGGAGTGCAGACAATGGGCGGGCTATGGGAGCCTAGGAGTGATGTCACAGCTACTGGAATTACCAGCCACTGTTGACTTAACCCTTTGATCGCCCCTGGTGTTAACCCCCCCCTTCCCTGCCAGTGTCATTAGTACAGTGATAGTGCATATTTTTTTTAGCACTGATCACTGTATTAGTGTCACTGGTCGCAAAAAAAAAAAAAAATAAATAATAATAAATAATATTAAATAAAAATAAAAGAAATAATTAAAAAAAAAAAAAAATACTATAAATCTATCCCGTAGTTTGTAGACGCTATAACTTTTGCGCAAACCAATATACACTTATGGGAATTTTTTTTTTTTACCAGAAATATGTAGCAAAATATATATTGGCCTAAACTGATAAAGAAATTCAATTTTTTCACTTTTTTTTTTTTTTTATTGGATGTGTTTTATAGCAGAAAGTAAAAAAATGTGTTTTTTTAAATTGTCAGTAGTTTTTTTTGTTTATAGCGCAAAAAAACACACACACACACACCAAAAGAAAGCTCTATTTGTGGGGGGAAAGAAATAAAAATAAAAAAATAATAAAAAGGACGACATACATTTTGTGAACAGCGTCGCACGACTGCGCAATTTTCAGTTAAAAGTAATGCAGTGCACTATCACAAAAATATGGCCTGGTCATTAAGGGGGTAAACCTTCCAGTGCTGAAGTGAAGTGGTTAATGCCAGACACCATAAAGTCTTACCCGGGGTAAAGCAATTGGGGCTCGTTCACACCAGCTTTACTCTCTCAAGAGCGATCCATGTTCAGATTGCTCTTCAGAAAGCATTGGACAGACAGTGAGACGACATTAGGGAGGGGGGTTGACTTACCAAAGGCAAATAGAGGACTGTGCACTCTGCAAAGTGAAGTGGCTCCAGAGCTTAGTAAAAATGACAGGAAGCTCTGCTCACTTCCATCATCCAATCACGTGCAAGCAAAAATGCGTTTTCTTTATTCCCCCCCCCATGTTCCTTGCATGCGTCTGGGTATACGTTACAAAGTGAAGCTTCACCTCATTTACTAAGCTCTAGAATAGAGCAACTGCAGAGTCTACTTGTCCTCAGTAAAACAACCCCCACTGTATTGTGCATTCAGTTGAATTTGTCACCGTCTTTGACTGATCCCACCCACCGAGCGCGACGGGGGGGGGGGGTTTACAATTCCTGCCCCAGCCTGTGTATATAGCTGCGGCTAGTGGTTAAAATGTGTCTCAACTGCAGGGCATTACCGCCGCCCCCCGACCCTATTTGCAAGTGTAAACAAGCCCTTATACACTTCACCATTCCTCAAAGCAGCCCACCAATCATGCAGGCTCTCCCCTACATCCAGCAAATCCTCTGGTTTACATATTGGGACTAGTTGAGCTCCTGCTGCACTTTTAGGCCACTTAGATGTAAAAGGATGAAAGTCGCAGATGAGCCCCCCCCTAACCCCCCCCCCCCCAGAGCTGCGGTTGCTTCGCCACCTCCTTGGCCATTCCCAAAACAAAGCCTGGGGCTGAGTGTTGGGGCTGGCCAGGGGAAGATGGAGATAGGACCGCAGATCCGGGGTCATCTATGAGACCTGAATCACTTACATCTGTGCAGCCCCGAGGAGTACAACAGGAGAGCTACTAGTCCCAGCATGCAACACGCAGATGTAGAAGAAAGCCAGAATGATGGGGGAAGGGTTGCTTTTGGAGGCAATGGAAGTATCACCACTTCAACTCCGGAAGGTTTTACCCCTCTTCATGACCAGCCCATTTTTTTTTTTTGTGCCAATTTAAACTGGCTATTTCGGGGTATCACCACTAGGTTTTATTGCTCATTATACAAGACCACCCAAAAAATAAATACTTGGGGGGGGGGACCACCACACAACACACACTTTACTTTCTGCTATAAAATATATCCAGAAAAAAGATTTAAAAATAAATAAATAATAATTGTATTCTGCTACATATTTTTTGGTGAAACAAAAAATAAATAAATCCCAATACTGTACGTGTACAGTGGGGAAAATTATTTGATCCCCTGCAGATTTTGTAAGTTTGCCCACTTAAGAAATGAAGGGTATATCATTTTTTTTTTTTATATAAATGATAGAGACAGAATATCAACCAAAAATCCAGGGAAAAAAAATTAATTAATAACACACATGATACAAATGTTATAAATTGAGTTGCAGTTCAGTGAGTAAAATAAGTATTTGATCCCCAACCAACAATAATTCTGGTTCCCAGAGACTGGCTACAGTATGTGTTCATTTGGTACACAGATTAGTCCAGTCAATGTAAGGCCCCTTTAAACATTGGGGAAGAAGGTGCGTCGGCAGTAAAGCGCCGCTATTTTAGCGGCATTTTAGCGGCGGTATTCGGCCGATAGCGGGGCAGTTTTACACCCCCGCTAGCAGCCTGAGAAAGGGTTAAAAACCACCGAAAAGCGCCTCTGCAGAGGCGGTATAGCCACGGTGCCCTACTGATTTCAATGGGCAGGAGTGGTGAAGAAGTGGTATACACACTGCTACTTCACCGCGTCAAAGAAGCTGCTAGCAGGACTTTTTTTCCCGTCCTGCAAGCAAACTGCTCCAGTGTGAAAGTCCTCGGCCTTTCACATTGGAGACAAAGCAGCGGCACTTTCAGAGCGCCATTTTTAGCGCCTGCAAAGCGCCCTAGTGTGAAAGGGGTATTAGAAGGTGCTCCTACAAGAACTCGTTATGTATATAAAAGACACCTGTCCACAGAATCTTCTTCCATTCAAACCTCACTATCATGGACATGACCAAAGAGCTGTCAAAGAATGTTGGGGGGACAAGATTGTAGATCTGCACAAGGCTGGAATGGGCTACAAGACCATCATCAAGAAACTTTGTGAGAAGGAGACAACCGTTGGAGTGATTATTCACAAAAGGAAGAAATACAAAATAACCATCACTTGCCCTCGGTGTGGAGCTCCATGCAAGATTTCACCTCATGGGGTGAGGATGATCATGAGGAAAGTGAGGGATCAGCCCAGAACTACACGGGAGGAGCTTGTGAATGATCTCAAGGCAGTTGGAACCAAAGTCACCAAACAAACCATTGGTAACACAATACACCGCCATGAATTAAAATCCTGCAGCTCTCGCAAGGTCCCCCTCCTCAAGAAGGCACATGTACAGGTCCTTCTGAAGTTTGCCAATGAACATCTAAATGTTTTAGAGAAGGTTTGGGAGAAGGTGCTGTGGTCAGATGAGACCAAAATTCAGCTCTTTGGCATTAATTCGACTCGCTGTGTTTGGAGGAAGAAAAATGCCGACTATGACCCTAAGAACACCATCCCTATGGTCAAGTACGGAGGTGGAAACATGATGCTCTGGGACTTTTTCTCTGCTAAAGGTACAGGCCGACTTTGCTTCATTGAGGGGCCAATGGACGGGGCCATGTATTGTAAAATCTTGGATGAGAACCTTCCTCCTTCAGCCAGGACACTGAAGATGGGTTGTGGATGGGTCTTCCAGCATGACAATGACCCAAAACATACCACCAAGGCAACAAAGGAGTGTCTCAAGAAGAAGCACATTAAGGTCATGGAGGGTCCTAGCCAGTCTCCAGACCTTAATCCCATAGAAAATTTATGAAGGGAGCGGAAACTTTGAGTTGCCAAGCGACATTGTCTAAATCCTTAAGGTTTCTGGGCTATCTGTAAAGAGTGGACCAAAATCCCTCCTGAGATGTGTGCAAACCTTGTAACCAACTACAAGAAAGGTCTTACCTCTGAGATTGCCAACAAGGGTTTCCCCACCAAGTACAAAGTCATGTTTTGCTTGGGGATCAAATACTTATTTTACTCACTGAACTGCAACTCAATTTAGAACATTTGTATCCTGTGTTTTTTTTTGGATTTTTGGTTGATATTCCGTCTCTATCATCTAAAATACACCTATGATAAAAATTATAAACCCTTCATTTCTTTGTAAGTGGGCAAACTTACAAAATCTGCAGGAGATCAAATCATTATTTTCCCCCCACCTGTATATTGATCGGTTTGTGCAAAAGTTACAGAGTCTACAAACTATGGGATAGATACTGGAATTTTTTTATTTTTTTTTAATACTAGTAATGGTGACGATCAGCAACTTATAGTGGGACTGGGAAGAGGTAAACATCTAGGGCAGTGATGGCGAACCTCGGCACCCCAGATGTTTTGGAATTACATTTCCCATGATGCTCAACTACACTGCAGAGTGCTGGATCATCATGGGAAATGTAGTTCCAAAACATCTGGGGTGCCAAGGTTCGCCATCACTGATCTAAGGGTTAAGTATGTGTGTGCGCGCCTAACAAATGGTAGTGTGTATTATGTGCTGCTTTCTACAAAAAAATAAATATATATAAATTTTGGCCTGATTTGCAGGGGAGAATAAAGAAAGATCGCACCTTCTGTACAGAGCTACTCCTAGTTCTCACCTGGCAATCCGGACACTGCTGGTGGAGCCCGTTCTGAATGGTACAAAGCTCGGGGTACGGAAGGTTGACTTGAGCATTTCCAGACAGTCTCTTGGCGTTTTCCACAGCCGTCTCCAAGGATCGCAGGCAATGGTCGCAGGCTGCAAAACCACCAATCAAAAGTAAAGCCGGGGGTTACTGGGGTTCAGGTTCCAAATAGAATAAAAATTATATATTGTCATGAACAGTAGTAGAATCAGTGAAAAAGTGGGATAGTGGAGACCTACTGTATGTGATTTGGGACCAGTCTTAACCATCTCAACTTTTAAGGCCCACCTAAGGGTGTTATGGAAATGATTAAGAGCTCCAATCGAGCCCAAGGTTATCTGCTGCTGTCTCTAATTTGAAAAGTGTTGATATGCATGCATATAAAAGTAAACACTCTGAGACACGCTCAGCAGCATTACTGTTACACTTCTAATTTATTCAAGGCGGTGTTAATGTTTTATACACACAAATACGTCATTGCTATGTTAGTCTAATAGGTACATCTCATTGGTTAAGAAGATAAAGAAGATGGAGAATTTTCATAACGAGGTTTGGCTGTCTTTGGTCTTATCTTCAGTTCCGCGTTCTTCTGATGTGTGGGATGTAGGGGGTACCCGCCATCTTGAGAAAATATAGGAACAGAGCAAACCTGTATACTTATATAATGAGTAAGGAGAAAAATATGTATGCACATAAGAAAATAGACATTTTCAGATTACTATTATTATCTACATCACATTCCTTCACAATCCCCCCTAAAATGACTATTTTCTCTTTTCTGTCCCTAATACTAAAGGTCCCATTTTGGCCTGGCCCTTCTCCTCAGCAACTCTTTTAGGCTGTATATAGAATTGGGCAGCAACTGTTCACTTCCCTCCTCAATACAGCTGGAGAGGTGCAGTCAGGCGCTATCTATCCCTAAAACCCTAAAGGATTGTGAGATTATGGACAGGGAGTGACTGTAGGGGAGTGAAGGGTTTGTCATCTTCCATCATAAGGAGGTCCTCTTCTTCTTGGTGGAGAAATGTAGGTGTGCTATTGTCTACAGCCTTGTTCATTAACTTTTTACAAAGGGTAGAATACAGCATACAATCAGGGCTAAAAAGACCAGGATTATTAATACCGTTACCCCTATCTGGACGAGCACCTTCTGCCACCCACTCATCCAGCTAAAATATTGATCCCATGGGTCTGTGATACCTGAGTTCTTCTTCAACTCCAGTGACAGATCTTCTAATTTCTTTATAGCTAGAGTAACCTTACCATTTGGGCCAATATTATCAGGAATGTATGTACAACAGGTTCCTGTTTTTTCTATCATTTTACAGACACCCCCCTTCTCGGCTAACACCATGTCTAAGGCCATCCGGTTCTGGAATGTCATGTAGGAAGTGGGGGCTAACTGGTCAGCAATTCCCTGGAGGGCATCTTTAGTGTAATTTACACATCTCTGTTGGTTATAATATGTGTAGTGTCAGGTCACCTAGAGGCTGGGTGACAGATGCACACCGTTGGGATCAGGAATGCACCGCAAGGTAGTGGTCCCTATGGCTGACTGCTGCGGATTGTACCCTGGGAGGTTCAGGAATCAGGTCTACTGGATCACTGACACAGATCCCACTGGGAGCTAGAGCATAGATTCCCCAGGGCGCGGAGTCTAAGAGCCAGCAGGTGTTCACCAGAGCCTCTAGTGGTGAGGATGGACTGCGCTGCAGTCTGGCTCCAGGTCGCGGCCCCCGGGGTCTCACAGCTCACGCTCACACTACAGGAGAAGAGGAAGGAGGCAGCAGACTGGAACAACAAGGAAAGTAAGGTACAAGCCAAGGTCGGTAACCGGAATCAGCTGTAGGAAACACAGCAAGTACACACAGAGGCTAACACACAGTGGTTGATCAGCACTGCTGGCTTGCAGTGCACAGGTTAATATAGGGTTCCCTGATAGGGCCTGGGGTGGGGCCATGCTTAGAGGAGAGGTTACAAAAGCAGTCAGGTGAGGGTCAGCTGGTCTCTAGAGATGAACACATGGAGACAGGTATGCTGATCGACAAACTCTATTGCATAACCATGACATGTAGTTAATCCAATCTACATTCTTGCTGACAGTTGTTATGGGGATCAAAGACTCAAAACCAGCTTTTACCAGATCCCTGGCTTTAAACTCATCAGGGACCCCCCTTGTAACCCCTATGACATGTATGTATACATGAGGATCAAAGCTTCCGGAGAGAGCTGTTCGCTTCCTCCTCTGACTGTGTGCTGGGTCAGTGTATGTATCAGGGGTATCTTTGGTTAGGATATGGGGGCTTTCTATTTTCATCTTTTTTGTCTAATGCACTCTGTGGTCGCCCAGTCTGGCCCTGTGTTCCAACCCACTGGCCCCCACAGAAACCACAACTCTGTCCCCAGTAACTGTCTGTGTGGCATACATATATGTCCTTACCGTCAGGGATATCACTGTACCAATGGCATCACCATGAAGGGTCAAACGGACAAGGTACTATGCCACAGTAATCTAAGGTAAAGGTGGTCACATGTGTACCTGAAGAGTTACACCAAAATGTAATTATGTTATCATTTTTGTGATGGCCACCTCCTGGGCCCCTCCCCCCTAGATCAAACAGAAAAAGGATATGCAGCACCCGAAAACACGCTCTCCTGCAGTGATAAGCGTGCATTCAGGTGTTCTTCCTGGCCAACTTGACTGAGGTGGCTGTGGTCACCAAAACTTGGAATGGACCATCATAACTTGGCTCAAGGATCTCCAGACAGTAGTTGGTGTGTTCCTGTATCTAATTCAGGATTTGGAATGGAAGAAAACACCTGGACATGCATTCAGGTTAATTCTCGTGATAATGTGGTTACATAATTAGTCAACACATCAGACTGTAACTGTAACTGTTGTGGAAAGTAACAACCAAGTCTGGGAGCTGAACCAAACAAAATTTCATAAGGGGATAGGGCATGTTTCCCCTGGGGGTGTGTCTGACACTGAACAGGGCAATGGGCTAACTGTCTGGCCAACTCATGTTAGTCTCTTGGGCCATCTTTAACATCCTGTTTTTAGTGTCCCATTCATCCTTTCTACCTTCCCGCTACTTTGAGGGTGGTATGGGATGTGTAGTGCCAACTGAACCCCCAGTGCTGCCCAAATCTCTTTTGTAAGGGTTGTTGTTAGGGCTGGTCCCTGATCTCTCAATATCACCTCTGGGACCCCAAATCTACATACTGTCTCACTCAGTAGTTTCTTAGCTGTGGTCCTGGAAGTCGTGACCACTTCCACTAGGGCGTTTTCAAATCTGTCACTTCTTGGCACTTGAGAATGATCAATTTGCATCTTCTGGAATGGGGTATAGGGCTTTTGCCAGGTGCTTCTTCTGTGCTTCTTCTGTGCATCCTGGGTTACATTTGGTGCAGATAATGCATGATCTGCAGAAGCTGTCGGTCAGTGGAGTAACTCTTGGTGCAACACTTGTTGATAAGAGAGTTCATAAAAGTCTTTGTCAAGTGGGCAGCTCCATGTGCCCATTGCACCACGGCTGGGTACATACTCCTGGGTAGACAAGGCTTCTTGTTGCACTCGAATAGTCCATTTCTGAGAGTTGTTCCTCTCCGTTTCCAGCTTTCCTTCTTATCCGCACTTGTTGTTTCCTGTAGTTCTTTTAGATAAACTCTGTCCATGGGAAAGTCTGTAAGGTAAGCACGGGGTGGTCTTCTTCTACCACCCTGCTGTCCACTTCCCGTGGACCACCAGCTGTCTGTTTGGCAGCTGTATTGGCTCGATGATTGCCTTAAGCTTCCTTTGAGTTCATTTTGTCGTGTGCTTTACTCAGAATAGTCACTTGGGTTGTGAGAAGCAAGGCATCAATCAAGTTTTCACAGGTGTTCCTGCAGCCATCAGGAATCCTCTGTTCTAGATAACACCATAATCATGGGCAATGTTGAAAGCATATCTTGAGTCCATATGAATGTTGGCTCTTTTTCCCTCTGCCCATTTACATGCTGTAGTAAGTGCTTACAGCTCTGCCTCCTGTGTAGACATCACCAGTGGTAAGGCTTCAGCTTGTAGAACAGTGTTTTCAGTGGTGACCGCGTGTCCTGTGTGGTCATGGGGTAACAAGTCAAGACTCTACTCCTCCTCCTTTCCCCCCTCGAGAAGTGGAAGAAGGGTGGTAGGGTACAGTGTTTGACAACTTAATAGAGTAATGCTGTCCAGTAGGAGGGAACACAGGAGTCTCAAGTGTCTGGTAGTGGACAAGTGTTTCGGCTGGATCTTGGTTGAATATGGCAACAACGTCATGGGGAGCAAGCAGAACGAGGCAGTGTCCGAGGACCAAGTTCAAAGTTTTGTCAAGCAAGGCTTGTGTAGCAAATCCAGCTCGCAGACACAATAGGCCTCCTCTTGCTACCGCATCCAGCCGACAGGAATAATATCCTATGGGGCGTAGGCTGATGCCGTGTGATTGGGTGAGTACACCTGCAGCATGTCCCAGACGTTCGGATACAAAGAGCTTGAGCGTTTTGTCGTAGTCTGGGAGCCCTAGCGCCTGAGATGGCACACTTGAGGGCCTCAAACTTAGATATTTCTTCAGGAGACATCTGGAAGGGGTCTGATTGCAGAGCATCAGTAGGAAGGCTTCTGGAATCCATGCTCTGCACTAGGAAATTAGTCCAAGGAAAATGACAGGTGTTGAGCACCACTGCATTTTGGGCTTTGTGGTTCTGCAGCCCTGGTTGGCAAGATAGCACAACAGGCTTTCTGAGGTGACTTCAACAGGGGGTAAGTCAGCTGCACAAAAGAGAAGGTCATCAACATGTTGGAAGAGAATCACTTCCGGGTGTTCCTCTTGTCATGTGTCAAGGATGATAGCCATAGCTTTTGCAAACTGGCTTGGAAAGTTCTGTGCCCCTTGTGGCACAACTGTTTAGGTATGTTGCCGTTTCTTTCCGTGGATGAATGCAAAAAGGTACCAGCAGGAGGGGTGAGGGTGGACACTGAAGAAAACGTTTGTAAGGTCCACCTCTGTGAGGTATTTTGCAGTCAAAGGCATCCACAGTAGGTACCTGGTTCTCTTTTTAGGATTCTCTTCTTGGGGTTATTGTGTGGTTTCCGGGGCAATGATGCGCCCTCTTTTAGCTTGACTGAAACTGGTGGCACCTTTAAGTGACCGTTGTCTTCCGGTCCTGTGGACCATAGGCACGCAGGGATTCTGTCAAGTACTTCCTGCAGTATTGAACTTGAAGTTTTTTTTTCTTCATTAAGTGTCATCAGGAAAGGCTGAGAACACAAAGCAGATGAGTCTTCTAAAGATAGGGGAGTATGTAACTTCACCCCCCCTTCAGGCGTGTCCTGATTGAAGCCTGTAGTCCGGGCAACACATCAGCTCCTAGTAGATTCAAGGGACATGTAGAGGACACCATAAATCTGGCAAGCAAATCAGGAAGTGGACTGGAGCGGGGCACCCCATCCATTCCTACGCAGGAAACATCAATAGTGGAAAGGAAAGAATTATTAGGCAGATTCACCGCCCTCAACACACTTTTGGCTGCACCCCTGTCAATGAGGAAAGTGGTAGGTTTGTCGTCTGGGACATCTTGGGGCTCTGCATTCTTTTCTGAAGTGACCCTGTTTCCCACAGTTGTAACAGGTGATCCTTTCCCTGGTATTGAGCAGTGGTGGTGGACTAGTGTAGGCGGGATCTTCGTCATGGGTTACCATGAGGGGCGTTGGTTTTTTTACCTTTTTGATTTTCTATACCTCTGGTCACCAACAATAAATCAGACATTTTCATTGAATGGTATTCAGGGCGGGCCACCATCAGGCCTTTTCTGATATCCTCTCTGAGCCCTGAAACAAAAGCAGTTGATAACATGTGTGTGTGTGCCTTTATGAGTCTAGCATGATACTTCTTCACAGACTCCCCTTTATCTTGGGTAATATCTTGGATTGTGGTCTTCTGATCCGTCAACTTCTCCTTTGCCCAGTCGTGGAGTTGTGCACAGAACTCCACGCCTGAGGTGTAGGAAGTGGCACTTGTCAGGCAGGCATCATTGAAGGCCATCTGCATGACTGGCCAAAAGACATATCCTGCTTTGATTTGGCATAGGCTGATCAAGTCTCTCCAGGCAGCTGAGTAAGTTTCTTGTATCTGCACTATCCTGTGGTAGAAGGGAATTGGCTGCTTCTCTGGGTCAGGCAGACTTGTCACTAAGGCCGCTGTTTGTGATAGAGTAAAAGCGACATACATCACTGGTGCCCCTTCTGGTAACCGAAACTGTTGTTGGGGCGGGGGCTGACAAGAGGCACTGTTCTTTACGGTTGCCAGCATGTGTTTGAGATCCTCTCGGAACTGAGAGTCTGGAGCTGGATTGGGCGTTAAATCAGTGGGTGGCCCTGCTGCCAGGCTTCCCACTCAGATGCTTCTTCATCATTAACATATCCGGCCTGGGAATGTGATGCTCCCGTATTGGGGAAGACAGGTGTGTGGTATGAACCATCTTGGTTTAAAACAGGGAGGGCTGGGTACAGGCTGTTTAAGCTTACTGGGTGTACCAAGATGGCCGCCGGCAGGAAGTGCACTGGACTGGGTAGAAAGTGAAGGCATGGGTGCACTAAGATGGCCGCCGGGCTGAGTTGTCACAGTGGGTTGTGCTTGGGTGGTGAGAAAGGAGTGGTTGTTAGATGGAGG
Organism: Aquarana catesbeiana; assembly: GCA_037953035.1. Taxonomy (NCBI): domain Eukaryota; kingdom Metazoa; phylum Chordata; class Amphibia; order Anura; family Ranidae; genus Aquarana; species Aquarana catesbeiana. Next base: position 889,299 of record JBBHAA010000790.1, on the reverse strand, counting down.
GCAGTGCTGTCCCTCCCCTCCTTTGTTTAAAGTTCCAACATATCATCAGCTCTGTGATACACATACATAATACAATCGCCATCTTTCTTAACTTCCTTTATCCAATTTTCTTTATCACACAGGATTTTTCTCCCTGTCTCTTCAGCAACATAACTTTCGCCACTTCTTTCAACTTTGTTAACTATTTCAACATCTTCTTTGCAATATCACTTTCTTTTCTCTCGTACAACCAAGGGGTTAATATTTTTCTCAGCGTTCTTATCAACAAATTCCTTTCTCCGGTTTAGAGTTGTTCTGACCCATCTCCCCCTCCTCTCTCAGGGCCTCCTAAGACGTAACCAAGGTCTCTAACTCTGTTTTGTTCGTCTGCCGCAGTCTCGGCTGACGGTTTGAAGGGGGAATGAGGACAACTAATGGTTTGATGACCCTCCTCTCTGGCTCTCTGTTCTATCACTTCGAGGGTCTGCCCAAACCCCCCTGTCACCGGGTAATGTACGTTTAATCTCAGTACAAGCACGTCAGGGGTAGTAGGGAGCAACGGCTTGTGACCCAACAGATCCTTCGGGTAACCTCCTTCTCTGACTTTCACCAGTCCCCACCCCTTCTCATGTATAGCAAACAATAAACCACAAATACAATCACGACAGGACATTACACCTGCCACTCTTCGAACTGCAAAATTTCAGCAGGCTAAAATAACCACAAGGGCAGACCACCCTGCAAAATAAACCCGTTTATAGACGTTTGCTACAAGGGAAACAATCTCATCTCAGAGGCCGAAAGCTCATCTGGAGATGAGACTACCCATTCACACATGTAGCACTTCAGGCTGCAAAGCCAGCAGCTGAAATTCCCCTCAAAGGTTCGTCGAACCCAGAGTAACCCGTCTATAACGTTTGCCACACGGGAAACAATCTCATGCCAGAGGCCGAAAGCTCATCTGGAGATGAGACTACCCATTCACACATGTAGCACCCTTAGACTGCTGAGTTTCGTAGCCTAAAGAATGGCAGACAGTGAACAAAAAATACAGTCAGCAGAAACCCATTGGCAGGTTCGTTAAAACAACCTCAGGCGAGGAATTACCTGCCTCTAAGACAGTCTCAGCATACCGACAGAATCCAGACGTCAACCGAAAGATAAGAGAGTCGTACAGTGGTAAGAATATAAATCAAACTCACCGGTACTGTTAGGGCTGCGCAAACCCCTCTGTCTCATCAATCAGTTAACGCCCGAATGCATGTCGCGGTATGGCTTCGACTGTAGCCTGAGGTCCCGGGTTTCGGTACCATCTGTTATGGAAATGATTAAGAGCTCCAATCGAGCCCAAGGTTATCTGCTGCTGTCTCTAATTTGAAAAGTGTTGATATGCATGCATATAAAAGTAAACACTCTGAGACACGCTCAGCAGCATTACTGTTACACTTCTAATTTATTCAAGGCGGTGTTAATGTTTTATACACACAAATACGTCATTGCTATGTTAGTCTAATAGGTACATCTCATTGGTTAAGAAGATAAAGAAGATGGAGAATTTTCATAACGAGGTTTGGCTGTCTTTGGTCTTATCTTCAGTTCCGCGTTCTTCTGATGTGTGGGATGTAGGGGGTACCCGCCATCTTGAGAAAATATAGGAACAGAGCAAACCTGTATACTTATATAATGAGTAAGGAGAAAAATATGTATGCACATAAGAAAATAGACATTTTCAGATTACTATTATTATCTACATCACATTCCTTCACAAGGGCACTGCCCATAAACACTTCTGATGTAAAACGCATCCAAACACATCTAAACTAATGTATTTTTGTTTTTTTATATAGGACGATTGTCTGCCAGAAAGGAACTGCACGCCTTTCCAGAAAGCGCACATGCCCATGTGAATGAACGCTAAAATATGAGGCTTTTAGGTGGAGTCAGAATAGGCTTCCCTAAAAAGGAGATGCAAACAAGAAATGAGACAGCGTTATCTGAGCGTAAATGGTTGACATGAATTCCTCACATAACATAATCGCAGGCCAATGGTAAAGGCTAAAAAAAAGAGGAAGATTTATTGTAACAGGGGAAGTTTTAAACCATTGCAGGTAATGCGATACTAAGCCGGGTGTAGATGGACGTTGAAGGCCAACGTCCACTGGGTTCTGTGGGCAGGAAGTTGCAAATTGTCTGCCGTGGTTTGCAACAACCAGCCGCTGGTTCAGGGCCCTAGACGCTCGGGAGCTGAGCTGGAGTCCCATGTGACGTCACCGTGACAGAGGCGGAACAGGAGGTCTGGAGGGAGAGGCCAATCAAAACCAGCCTGGAACGCAAGGGGAAGCTCATTGCCATGACAACGCGTTTTCACACGCATGCGCTTTATTAAGTCACGGGTTTAGTGGCAACAACAATATTTAAAGTCCATAGTGAAGGAGGGGGCGGGGAGTGGGCAGAGCAATTAGCAGACTCAGATTGTAATTAACTCAATATATATGGAGGGGCAGTAGGGAACCTCAAGGCTTCACTTCCCGATTCCCTTACCGAAGATGGTGGCGGCAGCACCCGAGAGCCGAGGGACCGACATCGCGGGCGCCCTGGACAGGTAAGTGTCCATAGTCCATATTAAAAGTCAGCAGCTGCAACAAAAAACACGGTGGAACTCTGCTTTAAGCAATTTATTACATGTTCAACTGAGTTTGTGATCCACGTTCTCAGGTGCCCATGCAACCTACTATACGTGGGACACACAATACGAAAACGGATAGGTGAACATCGTAGATTCATCAAAAAATTTTGTGATTAACATAGTGTCCCTCATCATTTCCTGCAGGCACATAGGCAAGATATCTGTTGCCTGGAAGTTATGGCGATTGAGGCCATCCCCCCCAAGGGCGCGCTGACCAAAAAGATTCTCCCTCTTCCCCACGAGGGAGACTTTTTGGATCTTTTTGGATCTTCAAATGTGGATCCTTGTCCCCTAATGGCCTCAATGAGGGTCAGGAATTACATACTATCATGTAATATAGTCTTCTGCCTGTTCTTGGGTCTCAATAGGCGCCACTTTAATACACCCTCATGCGGTACTGGAAATGGGGTCTGTGACAGACTCACCCGGGATAGAGGCTTTTGGAGGGGACTGAATGCAAGCTTCTTGCCGACCAATTATTGGCCCTGGCATCTGGGGGAACGGTGCTCTTTGTGAGTGTGCCTGGGGACCCTTGAGGTGGTATTACTGTGGATTCGGGTCCTGGTCTCCCAGTACACAGACTCTGGGGACCCTGGATTTACCATATTAGAAATAGTGGCCGATTCATAATGCAAATATTGTTAGGAGATGCTGATGTCAATTCCAGCCACCTCTGTCTGTCTGTTGCCTGCTAGAATGTGTATTGTAAAGAAGTCTAGTATGGGATCTAAGAGTCATTAGATCCCCATTGTTGTTTGTGTTAATTAACTCCGCTATTGTGTAAAGAAGAGGTCTGTGTTGATTTGTGATAATGTTGATTGTGTTTTCTGAGCTACAAGACGGCCAAGTCTGGCCTAAAGGTCATGTCTGAGTCATCTAGGCTGTCTAAGGGGATTAGTTAATTAGCCTATGTTAATTAGGTTTCTGGTCACAGGTGTATGTTCAGAGTAATATGAGCAGGAGGTATGCACCTCCTCTTTTACTGTATAAAAGAGCCTGTATTCCTTTCAATAAAAGAGATTCCTGTTTGAACTTACATACAGCCTGCCTGGTGTTTGTTCTGAGCTACACAACTGGATTAGAACGGCACATAGCTGTAGTTCAAATCCCGGAGCATCGGATGACTGAACCATTAGATGTTGCGATCTGCAATCCGATTCTATAGCAGCAGAGGAGTGTCGGGAGAGTAGAACCGAGCGAGCAAGGGGCTCGTTACAGGGTCCTCATGCTGGCAGTCCCTTTCCTAATATTGGTCACTTTTTTTCTTTTTTTAAATAAAAAAGGTAAAGGTAAATTATATATATATTTATTATTATTTGGTTCATGACATTGGAAGCAGTGGATTATATGCATATGGATTCACATTGTGTGTGTGTGGATATCTCCACACCCTCCATATGCATATTATATGGATATAATCCACTGCTTCCAGTGTCATGAATCAAATAATAAAGTATTTATATAAAAGGAGCTTATTTTTGAAGAACAGATTTTCACACACACACACAGTATTTATTTCTTATATTTTTTTCACTTTATGATTTAAAAAATGTTTTATTGAGATCTATCTCCATCCTTTTTTTCTCCCTCTTTTCCTCATTGATATTATCTTATAGGTTTTGTGATTTGGTATTACAGCTTTACATTACAATTGATCTGTGTACACTTAGTATCCTATCTATCTATACACACTTCCCCCCCCCCCCCCCCGCCATCACTATGGGCTTTAAATACTGTTGGTGCCACTAAACCCGAGACTTGTTGGCACGGGTATCTCTGCCCGGAAGTGGGAGCAAGATACCTGTATTAGACAGGTATCTGCTCCCCCCTAAATAGGTACCAAATGTGACACCGTAGGGGGGGGATTCCGAAAAGCAGAAGTTCCATTTTTGTGTGGAACTCCGCTTTAATATGGAAAGAATTGCCTTTGTTATCAGGAATGGTAGAGAGGCCATGCAATATAAATTGGCATGCGAGACACCCTCTCTTCCTACATTGGAATATCCCTGTTATCGAAATAGGATCCGATGTCTGAAATGGGTCTATTGTTGGTGATTTGTAGTTTACTTGGGGCCCAGGGACTTCCAGTCACTGTGTGCACTTATTCTGATGGCAGCATCGGAATGGCCCTTGGGCAGTGGACAGAGAGATTCCCTATAGGGCTCAGCGCTTGGGACATTGTGTTTATCCCTAAAGAAGAGGAGATCTCAGCCATCACCTTAAAAAAAAAAGTAGACAGAGTAGGAGATGACCAGATAGTTTGTAGTAGGGAGTTCCAGAGGATGGGAGAGACTCTGGAGAAGTCCTGGAGGTGATCATGGGGGGAGGAGAGGAGGACGCTATAGGGCAGGTGGTCTTGGAAGGAGCAAAGGAATGGTTTGGGCGATATTTGAAGACAAAAAAGGTTTTGATTACATTGTTTAAGATAACACTGCAGAGTGAACAGGACAGCTCTGACTTTCTGGCAGGATCAGCAGGTATTTGAGAACAAAACACTTTCAAATAGAACAAAAAGATGTTCATAGTTCTGACACACACACACACACACACTTTAATTGCTTCTTATGGGCAACACCGAAAAAAAAAAAATTCATTTTATAGATTAACCTCAACATCCACTCCCAACGGCAGTACAAGATGACATTGTTAAGTGGCCATACCGCCATGGTCCTGCAGGTCAGTCTCACCTCTGTAGCGGTACAAGGCGTTCCACTGGAACTGGGAAGACACCAGAGGCCTCTCCTGGAAGATGGTCTCTCCTTTCCGGATAGTGCGAGTGGCAAACAGCCCCTTCCCCTGTGTGGAGACAAGGACAAAATGTTGATGCAATCTCAAATTCCATCTAAGGACTCGTTCACATGGAGCTTATCCATAATCTGGAAACGGGATCCCCATTACCAGTAAAAGTGAGACAGATTGCCCTTCAGAAGGATCAATACCGTACATTTAGGGAAAAAAAATCTGATATGAAGTCTAAGCCCTGAAACATGTTGGCTGCCTCTGTTCTTCCAAGTGGCCACCAACGTTGGCCATTGGCTCCTGCCACAGTCAATCAACTCCAGTGATGAGGGGGGGGGGGGGGGCAGAGCCGAGTCCTGCTGTCTGTGTGAACAGATGCAGCAGCGGAAACTTTGGAGCGAGCCTGCACGAGGGCCCCTATGAGAATCCTATTGGGGGCGCCAGCCAGGGACCTGGGAAGAAGAGGATCAGGGCTCAATTCTATTGCACAGAGCAGCCAAGTACAGACATTTTTTTTTTTTTAGTTTAATTTTTTTTAATCCCTTTACAAACAACTAACATGGTTTGGTGTTCTATTCCTTTACACTTACCTCCGATATGGCCGACTACTTTAGAGGAGCTTGCGTTTGTTTGGAAATGGGTTTGGGTCTGATCTCAGAAGCTAGCCATCATTCCTGGTCCACTGAGCTACATAGTTAAATAAATAGTTACTTAAGGCTACACGAGTCGATCATATTAGAGAAAAAAAAATGTATTATATTATATTATATTATATAAAAGACAGATTTGGTTTGGCGTATTTAAAGGCCAATATCAAGAAAAAAACGCTTCACAAAAATTAGCCAACAACAAATCACAATAATGAATTTCTCAAACACACACACACAAAGACATTACAGAAAACAAAAAAAAACAAAAAACAAAACACAACGTCCGGACGCCATAAAATGACACATTGATAGGTTGTCAGATGAAAATGGCCCCTGGATGACGTGACCTATCACGAAACGCGTAGGGTGGAGGACGACGCGCTGATGTCATCTCCAGTCATTGCTCTTACTTCCAGCAGGACGGGTCTGTCCGAGCGTGTTCGGCCGACACAACGGACTTTAGGCTTGTTTACGTTACGTCTGCAAGTGTGTGTCCTGTTTGTCCTTTTATATTGAATAAATGTAAAAGGTTTTACACGATCGGAGTTTTTCCATTTTTGTTACATGCTACGCTTCCCATCTGAGCCGATCTGTTTAATGTGATGATCCGAGGTACAGCGGCAGTCCAACACGGGAGATACACTTCCCATCACAGCTGACATGCCTTCCATGATCCTCTGTAATGGGGGGGATCATCTCTGTCTGGTCAGGAGTAACCCCCTTCTACACTGGCGGTGGATCACATTTTTTACGCTACGACCCTCTTTTGTGGACTTCATTGCTGTTTCTTGTTTTGCACAGGTGGAAGATAATTTTTTATCACCTACATAGAGACTTCTTTTTTGGTTTATTTTGTGTATTTATCCAGCTTGGTTATTATAGATCACACTATTAGTGATCACAGAGACTCACACTATGTAACCTATTATCTATACTAATTTGGCTCTATGCATCATAGCAATCCAGTCTGGGGTATATAGATTACCTAGTTTGGGTTGAGATTATTAATTTATTTTCTAGGGTTATACATTAGCGCAATTCAGGTGTTTGCTTACCTTATTGGACTCCCTTTTGGAAAGGAAATGTACATACATCCTTTCTAATCCCCAGGGTAACACCATGGTGGCCATTTCCCTGATAATGTGAAATGGATCATAGCACCTCTTATCCACACTAGTATTTCATCATCTGTACCATCTCTCCTCCCATTACCTGTCCATGGAGCTACACACTGGTTGGGTTGTTATTGAGCGATATATAGCCATTGTTGCTTCTTTCTTATAGATACAAAGATGATGAATTTTCATCTGACAACCTACCAATGTGTCACTTAACGGCGTCCAGAAGTTTTTTTAATTCTTTTCTGTAATTTCGTGTGTGTGTGTGTGTGTGTGTGTGTGTGAGAGATATTCATTATTGTGATTTGTTGTTGACTAATTTTTGTGAAGCTGTTTTTCTTGATATTGGCCTTTGGATTTCGCAAAATCTGTCTTATATAATAGAATACATTTTCTATTTTTGTTACTCTTCTGATCGACTAGTGTAGCCTTAAGTAACTCTTTTCTGGTGTCTTTTACCGGGTTCTTTTTGTATGATATATGCTTGCTTATAGTTACAGCTACAGCACCCTACACAAGGAATGATCCACGAGTGACCACCGCATTACTTGAAGAGGATAATATGTGCCAAGCCCGCTCTCTTGTTTTTCTTTATAGTTAAATAGTTATATAGTAACTGTGAGCTGTGGCTGATGTTATTAAGGAGCGGGTATGTTTGCAAAATATTTGACCCAGCACAGCCTCATGGCCATAGTAGTGGGTCAGTGTTAGTCCTCATGCACACAGACGATTTTACAGCTGCTTTTTTGAGCTTTTTTTGCAGCTTAAAAAGGCCTGTCTATGTTAGTCTATGGCTTCATGCCCACCTAGGCATTTTTGAGCTGCCAGTGGGTTCTGAGAGACGTTTTTCAGTTGTAAAAACGCTCTAACGCTGAAAAACGCTCAAAAACGCTCAAAAACGTCATTCACCAACGTTTAACATTTTTGATCCATTGAAAAAAAAAAAAAACGCTAAAAAACGATAACGCGGAAAAACGCTCAAAGACGCTATTGCAAAAACGCTGAAAAAAGTTTTAAAAAAAATCACTGCAAAGATACTGGCGTTTTCATAACGTTATTTTAACAGCCTGTGTGCATGAGGGCTTAAAGCTGCACATTTCTGTAAAAAAAAAAAAAAAATAGAATCACAATTTTTTTTTTTTCTTAGAATAAAATAAAGATCACGATTCTGGAGGATTCTTTAATATAAAGATTTTTTAATAGAAAAGCTATTGAAATATTAAAAACTCTCCTCTATTTTAATTTTTCTTTTTTTTAATCTTTAACCACTTGACAACTGGGCACTTAAACCCCCTTCCTAACCAGACCAATTTTCAGCTTTTGGTGCTCTCACATTTTGAATGACAATTACTCAGTCATGCAACACTGTATCTATATGAAATTTTTGTCCTTTTTTTCACACAAATGGAGCTTTCTTTTGGTGGTATTTAATCACCGCTGGGTTCTTTATTTTTTGCGCCGTAAAAGAAAAAAGACCGAAAAATCTGTAAAAAAATAAATTTTTCTTCATTTCTGTTATAATATTTTGCAAATTAGTAATTTTTCTTCATATATTTTGGCCAAAATTTATACCGCTACATATCTTTGGTAAAATTAACCCAAATCGGTGGATATTATTTGGTCTTTGTGAAAGTTATAGAGTCCAAAAGCTATGGTGCGAATATCTGAAAATTGATCACACCTGAAGTACTGACGGCCTATCTAATTTCTTGAGACCCTAACATGCCAGAAAAGTACCCCCCAAATGACCCCTTTTTGGAAAGAAGACATTCCAAGGTATTTAGAAAGATGCATGGTGAGTTTTTTGAAGTTGTCATTTTTTCCCACAATTCTTTGCAAAATCAAGGTTTTTTTTTTACTTTTTTTTCCCCACAAAATTGTCATATTAGCAGGTTATTTCTCACACACCGCATATGCATACCACAGATTACACCCCAAAACACATTCTGCTATTACTCCCGAGTATGGCGATACCACATGTGTGAGACTTTTACACAGCGTGGTCACATACAGAGGCCCAACATGCAGGGGAGCACCTTCAGGCGTTCTGGAGCACCCAGGCCAATTCTGACATTTGTCTCCTACATGTAAAAATCATCATTTATTAGCTAGAAAATTACATAGAACCCCAAAACATTATATATGTTTTTTTAGCAAAGACCCTAGAGAATACAATGGCGGTCGTTGCAACTTTTTATCTCGCACGGTATTTGCGCAGCAATTTTTTTAACGCGTTTTTTTGGAAAAAAAACTGTTTTGTGCTTTACAAAAACCAAAACAGTAAAGTTAGCCCAATGTTTTTGCATAATGTGAAAGATGAAGTTACGCCGAGTAAATAGATACCCAACACGTCACCTTTCAAAATTGCACGCGCTTGTGGAATGGCGCCAAACTTTGCTACTCAAAAATCCCCATAGGCGACGATTTAAAATTTTTTACTGGTTACATGTTTTGAGTTACAGAGGAGGTCTAGGGCCAAAATTATTGCTCTCGCTCTACCGATCGCAGCGATACCTCACATGTGTGGTTTGAACACTGTTTTCATATGTGGGCGGGACATAAGTATGCGTTCGCTTCTGCATGCGAGCACACAGGGACAGGGGCGCTTTAAAAATTTTTTTTTTTTTTATTGTTCATTTTACTTTATTTATTTTAGTTTGATGCTTTTTTCCAAAAAAAAAAATTTTTGACCACTTTTATTCCTATTACAAGGAATATAAACATCCTTGTAATAGGAATATGGCATGACAGGTCCTCTTTACAGTGAGATATGGGGTCAATAAGACCCCACATCTCACCTCTAGGCTGGGAAGCCTGAAATAAAAAAAAAAACGATCCTGGCTTCGATCGTAGCGGTGAGTCGGTAGAAGCGCGGGAGGGGGGGACATCCCCTCTCACCTCCCGTAAGAACGATCAAGCAGTGGAACAGCTGCTATGATCGTTCTCATGGTGTAGGGAATCGTTGGCTGAAAAAGCTGATATCTGAATGATGCCTGTAGCTGCAACCATCATTCAGATATCCCCGCACAAAGTCAAGGACGTTGTATGACGGCCGGTGGGCGGGAAGTGGTTAAAACGCTTTTTTTTTTTTAACACAAAGTTGTCCATTTATACAATATTTCTACCACATAACATGTACATACCAAAAATGACACCCCAAAATAGATTCTCCTGCTCCTCCTGAGTAGGGCGATACCACATGTGTGAGACTTCCACAGCCTGGCCACATACAGAGGGCGAGTACAGCTGAGCATGGCTCAGCATGGCAGGGTATGGCGGGGTATTGCGGAGTATGGCAGGGTATTGCGGAGTATGGCGGGGTATTGCGGAGTATGGCGGGGTATTGCGGAGTATGGCGGGGTATTGCGGAGTATGGCGGGGTATTGCGGGGTATGGCGGGGTATGGCGGAGTATGGCGGGGTATGGCGGAGTATGGCGGGGTATGGCGAGGTATTGCGGAGTATGGCGGGGTATGGCAGAGTATGGCGGGGGCATGGCAGAGTATGGCGGGGGCATTGCAGAGTATGGTGGGGGCATTTCAAAATATTGTGGGGGCATTGCAGAGTATTGTGGGGGCATTGCAGAGTATTGTGGGGGCATTGCAGAGTATTGCACAGCATTGCAGAGTATTGTGGGGGCATTGCAGAGTATTGCACAGCATTGCAGAGTATTGTGGGGGCATTGCAGAGTATTGTGGGGGCATTGCAGAGTATTGTGGGGGCATTGCAGAGTATTGCACAGCATTGTAGAGTATTGCACAGCATTGCAGAGTATTGTGGGGGCATTGCAGAGTATTGTGGGGGCATTGCAGAGTATTGTGGGGGCATTGCAGAGTATTGTGGGGGTATTGCAGAGTATTGCAGAGTATTGCACAGCATTGCAGAGTATTGTGGGGGTATTGCAGAGTATTGCAGAGTATTGCACAGCATTGCAGAGTATTGTGGGGGTATTGCAGAGTATTGCACAGCATTGCATAGTAGTGAGGGATGGCTGAGCATGGATGTCTCTGTGGAGCGCTGTGGGCACTACACATACAGCCCACAGCGCTGCAGACATCCATCCATCCCCCTCCCCGCTCACTGTATACCGATCGGTACACAGGAGGGGAGGAGAGGAACCGGCGTCATCAGATGACGCCGGTCTGTTTACATGTGATCGCGCCGTCATTTGATGGCGCGATCACATGGTAAACGGCAGCGATCAGCGGCCATTTACCGGGATCCGTGATGCGCCGGGTCCTCTGGACCCGGCGGTCACGGATGTGTTCGGGTGCGCGCCCCAGGGGGCGCGCGAGAGGGGAATTCTGGGAGGACGTCATAGTACGTCCTCCCAGAGTTATCCAACCGCCCTGCAGCCGTCATTCGGCTATGGGCCGGTTGGTAAGTGGTTAAAATAGGGGAGAGTTTTAAATATTTTCAATAGGTTTATTAAAAAAAAAAAAAAAAAAAATTTAGTAGGGAAATAATAAGGTGAAGTACTATAAAGAGTCCATAAGGCTAATTAGAAAAATTCTAAAGGCTTTTTTTTTTTTAAACCATCTCTTCACTTACAGCCCCGAGCCTCCTTTTCTGGGGTCCAAGGTGTTTATAGCTACTCCTCATCGGGTGCCCCCATGGAGAGCCGCATTCCACAGGGGCACTCGTGCGGGTGCGCTCCAGAGTCCTTTGACACAGACAGAAGGACTTGGCCCCGCCCCCCCAACTCCTGTCACTGAATTTGATTGACAGCAGTGGGAGCCAATGGCTTCTGCAGCTATCAATCTATCCAATGAAGACCCGAGACAGCGAGTGGAGGTCCTGGGCTAGTGCTCGTCGCTGAAACGATCGGGTTCAGGTAAGAACATGGGGGGCAGGAGCTGCAGCACAGGTGTTTCACCTTAATGCATTAAGGTGCAAAACCCTGAGGGAAAGGGAAAAGGAAAAAGGAAAAAAAAAAAAAAGTGAAAAGGGAAAAAGGGAAAATTTAACAAAATACAAAAATAAATAAATAGTAACACCTGACATGGTCGCTTTAAACTGACTTCATTTGCAGACCGACGTTCATTACTTTGATCTGTAAATGAATAAACAGAAGGATAAAATGTTTCTTCCATCTTCCTCTTTTGACCCTGAGCAATGTTGTTGATAAACATTTCCTGCTGCCTTATTTTTGACTGCTGTGAGCAGGGAAAACTGCTCTGCACTTTTTACAATAAATCGTGTAAATGCTGGATTAAGTTCATGATGGGGGGGGTCGAATCGAGATCACGATAATGTAACGATTCATCGTGTAGCTCTAGTCAGTGTCATCAACAAGGATCTTACTCCTGTAAACCAACAGATGGTAATGAAACTAGAGGACTTTGACTGCTGTACACACAAGCCACCAGAAGTCATGCAAAATTAAGGAACACAAAGCCAAAAACAATCTGAAAAGTCCATACTTCTGGTACCGGAATCTCCACTACAACTAAACCGAGAGAGAGACTGTCCTTCGGAAGGTCCTCTGTGGATTGTGAACTTTTGAGATGATCCTATGGCACTCTATCCTTTTATTTTACACTTACTTCCAATATACCTCCAATGTTAGGGACCAGCTTGTGTTTGGAATGGTGTTGGGAGTCTGAACCCAGAAATCATTACTGGTCTATGGGCTGCGAGTGGGAGATTCCCCTCCCTACAGAGGACATAACAAAGAGGTGGAGATGCTTGTAAAATCGTTAACCTAATATGGCCATATTAGCTTAAATGTCATTGACTTGGATCTTACTCCCGTCAGGTAAAAGATGGTAGTTGAACTAGATAAACTTTGTTCCTTGAGCACCCCACAGGAGTAAGGGCCATCCAATTTGAGAGGTCCACATGAAAGCAAAAAAGACTGGAGCACCAAAAAATCATCCCAAATGTTCCAAATACCATATCTAGGATCTCCACTACCAGTAAAGTGAGACAGACTGCCCTTTAGGAGGTTCTTCAGAGGCCATTTAAGAAAAACGTGATATTAAGCCTAAACCCTGATGAAGGGGAATCTCTTGACCCCCAAAACATGTTGGCTATCACTGTTGTACCTGTTGTCACATTGTTATCAACAGTAAAGTATTATGGACTTCTGAGATGATCGTTGGGTGCTCTATTCTTCGATTTTACATTTCCATTCAAAACGTGGCCGACTACCAGGGGCGGGTTTGTTTACATTTGAAAATGGGTTCATGGCCTATCCAGGTAGCCAACTGTCATTCCTGGTCCAATAAGCTGTAGAGTGGGGGATTTCCTGCCTCACAGCTGATGTTAGAAAGGGGCATGGATGCTCCTGAAATAGTTGACTGAATATGGACACGTGGTCATAGTGGGTCAATGCCGAGGCCATAGTGAATCAACGTCACTGATCTGGATCTTATTTTTGGCAATCAAAAAAAAAAAAATTGTAGTCAAACAACATGACTTTGGCTGCTTGAGTTCACAAAGAAAGTGATGTCCCAGAGAGTAGGGAGCCATCTGAACCGAGTCAAAGAATAGAGCGCCAAATGAAGACCTCAAAAGTCCATCTGGGATCTCCATCCAGGAAAGGGGCATTCAGCCTCTTATGAGGTTCTTCAAAAGTCCCTTCAAAAAATCAGATATGACGACTAAGCCCCAATAAAGGGGGATCTGTTGGCACCTGAAGCATATTGGCTACATTATTGATAGCAATGTGACAAGAACAACAAAATGAGTATGGACATTTGAGATGATCATTTGGCGCTCTCTGTTTTACACGTCTCTCCAATATTAGGGAGGATCTTGAGTTTGTTTGGAATTGGGTTAAAAACTGAAACCATGCACTGTGGGAAGTGGGGGGGGGGGGTCCCCGATTTCCTGCCTCACAGCTGACATAAGAAAGGGGCAGGGATGCTCCTGAAATCATTGACCGAATATGGCCAAAGTGGGTCAATGTTGAGGCCACAGTGAATCAACATTACTGATCTGAATCTTACTGGCCGTCAACCGAAAGATGGTAGTGAAATCTATAGGAGTTTGGCCGCACAAAGTTTTATCCTCACAGAGGATTGAATGACTAGATGGTCCTCATAACAATATGGCACCTCATCCCAATAATATAAATACAATGGTCAGGAGAGGGGTTTAAGGGATTATCACGGTGCCGGCCAATAATTGAAATACCAAAAGATAAAATAACAATAGTTTATTCACATAGAATTAAAAAGAGATGCACAAACATACATGTCAGGGGTGTGAACAATACAAAAAAATGTGCAGAAAGATAAAAAGCCAACTGAGCAATAGTGTTACACAAACCAGCCTATGGCGTGATGGCAGGTCATGTGAACAGGTATATGAAGTCCTACATGTTTCGCCTAAATAGGCTTCTTCAGGGACAGTTGGTAAACCTGTATTCTTATCTTGAAATTCTATAATACAAAGTGATAACGATCAAACAATACAACGGCAACAATTATAATTACAAAATTATATGTAAGTGATGAAATGCCTTGTGGCTGTCATGCACGGACATAGATCCTCCCACAACACATTCACCGGTGCCCAGGCACCACCCACCAGGCATCCCATAGCCCATCCAGTGTTAACCCATAGGATACACTCAGACCCACCCGGACAACCGATGGAAGAATACCTACCAATTGGTACCCAATGGGCAGGCGTGGGAACCCCGAGGCGTCACTCCAATATTAGGGAGGATCTTGAGTTTGTTAACCATGAACTGTGGGGGAGGGGGGGTCCCCGATTTCCTGCCTCACAGCTGACATAAGAAAGGGGCAGGGATGCTCCTGAAATCATTGACCGAATATGGCCAAAGTGGGTCAACGTTGAGGCCACAGTGAATCAACATTACTGATCTGAATCTTACTGCTGTCAACCGAAAGATGGTGGTGAAATCTATAGGACTTTGGCCGCTTGAGCGCACAAAGTTTTATGCTCACAGAATAGGGAGCCACCTGAACTGAGAGGTCCACATCAAATCAAAGAAAAAAAAAAAAAAAAAAAAAAAGGGGTCACAAAAGTTCATATTCCCAGAACTGGGATCTCCATCACCAGGAAAGTTAGACAGGTTACCCTTTACGAGGCCCATTTAAGAAAGACGAATAAGAAGTCTAAGCCCCCGATGAAGGGGGATCTATTGGTACCTGCAATATTTATTGATATTGGAGATGATCATTTGGCACTCTAGTCATTGACTTTACACTTACCTCCAACATAGCCGACTACTACGGATGAGTTTGTCTTGGTTTTGAACTGGGTTAGGTTCTGAAGCTAAAAGCCAATGGTCATTCCTGGTCCAATGAGCTGATGGGGAATTCCCTGCCTCACAACTAACGTCGGGGGCTGGGATGGACCCCGAAAATCGGTGACCTAATATGGTCATATAGTGGGTCAATTTGGTGGCCATACTTGGCCAATGTTATGGACTCTAATTATACTATGGTTGTCCAAATGATGGTGGTGGAACTAGATGAATTTGGCTTCTCAAGCACACAAAGCGAGGGGACCCCCCACAGAGCAGGGGGAACATCCCAAAGTGAGAGGTCCACATAAAATCAAAGAACAGATACCTCAAAAGTCCATAAACCCAGAACTGGAATCTCCATCACCAGGAAAAGCGAGACAGATTTCCTTCAAGAGGGTTCTTCAGAATCCATTTTACAAAACACTTAATTAGGAACCCTAATGCCGCGTACACACGATCGGACTTTCTGGCATACTTGGTCCGGCACACTTTCTGACGGACTTTGTCCGCCAGGTGCGCCGGACTTTAAAACAGACGGACTTGCCCACACACGACGGGACTTTCCGGCGGGCTAAGTCCGCCCGTCTTTCCGACGGACTTTCAGAATGAACGGACTTGCCCACACATGGACAAGTCCGTTCATTTTGAACGTGACTCAGGTGCGACGGGACTAGAAAAGGAAGTCAATCTTGCCGCTTTCATCGGCAAGATTGACACCTTGCGAGCCCCGTCGCGGGGCATACCAGGCCCTTAGGTCTGGTATGGATTATAAAGGGAAACCCGAAAAAACGGCGGGGGGTCCCCCCTAAAATCCATACCAGACCCCGATCCGAGCACGCAGCCTGGACGGTCAGGAAAGGGGGTGGGGACGAGCGAGCGCCCCCCCCTCCTGAACCGTACCAGGCCGCATGCCCTCAACATGGGGGGTGGGTGCTTTGGGGGAGGGGGGGCGCCCTGCGGGGCCCCCCCACCACAAAGCACCTTGTCCCCATGTTGATGAGGACAAGGGCCTCTTCCCGACAACCCTGGCCGTTGGTTGTCGGGGTCTGCGGGTGGGGGGCTTATCGGAATCTGGGAGCCCCTTATAATAAGAGGGCCCCCAGATCCCAGTCCCCCACCCTATATGAATGAGTATGGGGTACATGGTACCCCTACCCATTCACCTAGGGAAAAAGTGTCAGTAATAAAACACACTACACAGGTTTTTAAAATAATTTATTAAACAGCTCTGAGGGGGTCTTCCTCCGGCTTCGGGGGTCCCTCCAGTTCCTCTTCTCTCGGCGTCCGGTTGGTTCTTCTCCGCTCTCTCCGGCCTCTTCTCCCGGTGTTCCAGTTCTTCGGCCGGCTCCTCCGCTGTCTTCAGGCCGCTCTCTTGCCAGCGGAGGTCCGGACTTCTGGGCTTCTTGGCTTCTTGTCTTCTTCCCTCTTCTCTTCTCCAGATGTTGACACGACGCTCTCTCCGGCTGGACTGCTCTCTGAGGGCTCCATTGTGACTTATATTAGGCGGAGACCCCGCCCCCTTATGATGTCACAGTCCCTGGGCATGCTGGGACTGTGACATTTTAGGGGGCGTGGTCACCGGGTGATGTTGACCATGCCCCCTAAAACGTCACAGTCCCAGCATGCCCAGGGACTGTGACATCATAAGGGGGCGAGGTCTCCGCCTATATAAGTCACAACGGAGCCCTCAGAGAGCAGTCCAGCCGGAGAGAGCGTCTGGAGAAGAGGAGAGGGAAGAAGACAAGAAGCCAAGAAGCCCAGAAGTCCGGACCTCCGCTGGCAAGAGAGCGGCCTGAAGACAGCGGAGGAGTCGGCCGAAGAACTGGAACACCGGGAGAAGAGGCCGGAGAGAGCAGAGAAGAACCAACCGGGCGCCGGGAGAAGAGGAACTGGAGGGACCCCCAAAGCCAGAGGAAAACCCCCCCGGAGCTGTTTAATAAATTATTTTAAAAACCTGTGTAGTGTGTTTTATTACTGACACTTTTTCCCTATGTGAATGGGTAGGGGTACCATGTACCACATACTCATTCACATAGGGTGGGGGGGCCGGGATCTGGGGGCCCTCTTATTATAGGGGGCTCCCGGATTCCGATAAGCCCTCCACCCGCAGACCCCGACAACCAACGGCCAGGGTTGTCGGGAAGAGGCCCTTGTCCTCATCAACATGGGGACAAGGTGCTTTGGGGTGGGGGGGCCCCGCAGGGCGCCCCCTCCCCCAAAGCACCCACCCCCCATGTTGAGGGAATGCGGCCTGGTATGGTTCAGGAGGGGGGGGCGCTCGCTCGTCCCCACCCCCTTTTCTGACCAGCTGGGCTGCGTGCTCGGATCGGGGTCTGGTATGGATTTTAGGGCGGACCCCACGCCGTTTTTTCGGCATAGGGGCTTCCCTTTAAAATAGACCCCGATCCGAGACCTAAGGGCCTGGTATGCCTCGCGCTCGCCACAATAGGAAAATTTGTTTTTCCTATTGCAGCGAGCGCGAAATGCGATACCCTGCCCTCGCTTCGTATCTGGTCCGTTGGACCAGCATACAGACGAGCAGGCTTTCCGTCGGACCAGCATACAGACGAGCGGACTTTCCACCAGAAACTGAGTCCGACGGAAAGATTTAAAACATGTTTCAAATCTAAGTCCGCCGGAGCCTACACACGGTCGGATTGTCCGGCAGACTCTGGTCCGCCGGACCAAGTATGCCGGAAAGTCCGCTCGTGTGTACGCGGCATAAGTGCCCTGTATTGAAGTGGTTAAACGCCATTTTGTTTTTTTAAATACACTTTAATGTATTAAAAAAAACTAAACAGTAAAGTTAGCCCAATTTTTTTGTATAATGTGAAAGAAGATGTTATACCGCGAGAATCATAATCTTTATTCTAAGCAAAAAAATTGTGATTCTCATTTTAGCCAGAATCATGCAGCTCTAGCCTAAATCTCAATCAATTGCCTTGTAACTTTGCATAGAACTTTGCACAAGTTCTTTTGTGTACATTAAACCATATAAAGCTCCCAAAGGGTTGTAAACCTTCAATGTTTTTCACCTTAATGCATTCTATGATTTCTAAGGGCATACATTTTTGATTTCATACCTCACTACCTATCACAGTTTTGAAGGCCATAAAATGCCAAGATAGCACAAAACCCCCCAAAATGACCCCATTTTGCAAAGTAGACACCCCAAGCTATTTGCTGAGAGGCATGTTGAGTCCATGGAATATTTTATATTTTGACACAAGTTGCGGGAAAGTGAAATTTTTTTTTTTTTTTTGCACAAAGTTGTCACTAAATGATATATTGCTCAAACATGCCATGATTATATGTGGAATTACACCCCAAAATACATTCTTCTGCTTCTCCTGAGTATGGGGATGCCACATGTTTAGGACTTTTTGGGAGCCTAGCCGCGTACGGGGCCCCGAATACCAAGCACCGCCTTCAGGATTTCTAAGGGCATAAATTTTTGATTTCACTCCTCACTACCTACCACAGTTTTGAAGGCCATAAAATGCCAAGATGGCACAACCCCCCCCCCCCCAAATGACCACATTTTGGAAAGTAGACACCCCAAGCTATTCGCTGAGAGGCATGTTGAGTCCATGGAATATTTTATTTTTTGACACAAGTTGCGGGAAAGTGACAATTTTTTTTTTTTTTTTTTTTTTTTGCACAAAGTTGTCACTAAATTATATAATCCTTAAACATGCCATGAGCATATGTGGAATTACACCCCAAAATATATTCTGCTGCTTCTCCTGAGTACGGGGATACCACATGTGTGGCACTTTTTGGGAGCCTAGCTGCATACGGGGCCCCGAAATCCAATCACCGCCTTCAGGATTTCTAAGGGCGTAAATTTTTGATTTCACTCCTCACTACCTATCACAGTTTTGAAGGCCATAAAATGCCAAGATAGCACAAAACCCCCCAAAATGACCCCATTTTGGAAAGTAGACACCCCAAGCTATTTGCTGAGAGGCATGGTGATTATTTTGCAGCTCTCATTTGTTTTTGAAAATAATGAAAGACAAGAAAAAAAATTTTTTTTCTTTTTTCAATTTTCAAAAGTTTGTGACAAAAAGTGAGGTCTGCAAAATACTCACTATACCTCTCAGCAAATAGCTTGGGGTGTCTATTTTCCAAAATGGGGTCATTTGGGTGGGGTTTGTGCCATCTGGGCATTCCATGGCCTCCGAAACTGTGATAGGCAGTGAAGAGTGAAATCAAAAATTTAGGCCCTTAGAAAGCCTGAAGGCGGTGCTTGGTTTTCGGGGTCCCGTGCGCGGCTAGGCTCCCAAAAAGTCTCACACATGTGGTATCCCCGTACTCAGGAGAAGCAACAGAATGTATTTTGGGGTGTAATTTCACATATTCCCATGGCATGTTTGAGCAATATATCATTTAGAGACAACTTTGTGCAAAAAAAAAAATTGTCTTTTTCCCGCAACTTGTGTCGCAATATAAAATATTCCATGGACTCGACATGCCTCTCAGCAAATAGCTTGGGGTGTCTACTTTTCAAAATGGGGTCATTTGGGGGGGGGGGGTTTGAACTGTCCTGGCATTTTATGCACACCATTTAGAAGCTTATGTCACACATCACCCACTCTTCTAACCACTTGAAGACAAAGCCCTTTCTGACACTTTTTGTTTACATGAAATAATTATTTTATTTTGCAAGAAAATTACTTTGAACTCCCAAACATTATATATTTTTTTAAAGCAAATGCCCTACAGACTAAAATGGTGGGTGCTTCATTTTTTTTTCACACAGTATTTGCACAGCGATTTTTCAAACGCATTTTTTGGGGAAAAAACACACTTTTTAAAATTTTAATGCACTAAAACACACTATATTACCCAAATGTTTGATGAAATAAAAAAGATGATCTTAGGCCGAGTACATGGATACTAAACATGACATGCTTTAAAATTGCGCACAAACGTGCAGTGGCGACAAACTAAATACATTTTTAAAAGCCTTTAAAAGCCTTTACAGGTTACCACTTTAGATTTACAGAGGAGGCCTACTGCTAAAATTACTGCCCTCGATCTGACCTTCACGGTGATACCTCACATGCATGGTGTAATTGCTGTTTACATTTGACGCCAGACCGACGCTTGCGTTAGCCTTTGCGCAAGAGCAGGGGGGGACAGGGGTGCTTTTTTTTTTCTTTATTATTTTTTTCCATTTTTATCTTATTTTTAAACTGTTCCTTTCATTATTATTTTTTTAATCATTTTTATTGTTATCTCAGGGAATGTAAATATCCCCCATGATAGCAATAGGTAGTGACAGGTATTCTTTTTTGAAAAAATTGGGGTCTATTAGACCCTAGATCTCTCCTCTGCCCTCAAAGCATCTGACCACACCAAGATCTGTGTGATAAAAAGCTTTCCCAATTTCCCAATGGCACTGTTTACATCCGGCGAAATCTAAGTCATGAAATGCTCGTAGCTTCCGGTTTCTTAGGCCATAGAGATGTTTGGAGCCATTCTGGTCTCTGATCAGCTCTATGGTCAGCTGGCTGAATCACCGGCTGCATTTTCAGATTCCCTGTTGGGACAGGAGAGCCAGAGAAAAACATGGAAGACGGTGGGGGGGGGGGGTCATTCCCTCCCACTGCTTGCAAAAGCAGTCTAGAGGCTAATTAGCCGCTAGGATTGCTTTTACATGAAAGCCGACCGCTGGCTGAAAAGAATGATACCAAGATGATACCTAAACCTGCAGGCATCATTCTGGTATAATCACTCAAAGTCCAGCAACATACCAGTACGTTGCTGGTCCTTGTTGGGCATATATTGTAAACTTTTTTTTCATGCAGCCTGTTGGCTGAACGAAAAAAAGATATTGATCAGTGGGTATGCCCACCATTAGAATACCTCCCTTCATCCACCCACTTCTAATGATGGGCATACATGCACCGTATATATATGCCGAAGCATGGGGGCATCCTCCAGCAAAAGTTAGGAGCAAATCGCTCCTCCGCCCTATGCTGCCCCCACGCTTCGGCATATATGCTGAAGTATGTAACTGTGGTGGTGAAATCACCTCCGACAGCGCTGGAGTCACGGCTTTATGCATCGTGGGAGCAAACGCTGTTGCTGTCAAGATAAATAAATCCGCGCTGCAACTGAATGTCGTACCTGCTAAGCAAATGATGGTTAACAAAAAACAAAGTAACATTACAGTATAACAGTAATACTTACCATACCTGCAAAGCAAATACAAAAAAAAAACATAGTAAAAAATAAAACATTTAAGGCAACCTGTGCCTACCTAAAATTTATATATGCCGAAGCATGGGGGCATCCTCCCGCAAAAGGCAGGAGCAAATCGTTCCTCCACCCACTGCTGCCCCCACGCTTCGGCATATATGCTGAAGTATGTAACTGTGGTGGTGAAATCACCTCCAACAGCGCTGGAGTTACGGCTTTATGTATCGTGGAAGCAAATGCTGTTGCTGTCAAGATAAATAAATCCGCTCTGCAGCTGAATGGCGTACCTGAAAACAAAAAAGTGGTTAACAATAAAAAAACAAAGTATAAAAAAATTGCATACCTATAAAGCAAACATGATAAAAACATAACAATAAAACATTGCTGTATAGAATACAATAAAAAAGAGCAGAACAATAGAGAGAGAATAGAGAGAGAACAATAAAACAACTATTTTTGTTTTTTTTATCTTATATATTTTTTTTGTTTTTTTTTTTACTTTTTTTTGTAACTTTAACTTTTTTAACTGGTACCAGGTTTGGGTCTCTCAAAATGCGATGGCATCTTGGGAGACCCTGTGAAAGTGTGTCCTAGTCTGTGCAGTGCTGTGCCCTACGCTAAAACTCAACTAGTGTATGGTAGCGTTCAAAACATTCACCAATGCAAAGACCAGGATTGTCAGGATAGAAGGGACAATAATACCGGGTGTCACGCCTAAATCCGCGCTTGCTGCAGACACCACATCTTTTTTGGGGGGCTCGTTGGGTAGGGGTACTCGGGAGGACATATAGAAAATGCCTCTCATGCAGCCGGCTTACTGCATTTGGTTGGAGATGGTGAGGTAGAGCACCGTCTGGAAACAGAAGGGCTCTGACGATCTCTTCCTGGAATGTAAGGAAGGATCCAGTTCGTCCTGAAGCTCTGTATAGCACATAAGCATTCAGCAAAGCCAATTGAAATAAATAAACAGACACTTTTTTGTACCAGCGTCTGGCCTTACGGGCAACTAGGTACGGCGCCAACAACTGGTCGTTGAGGTCCACCCCTCCCATATTTTGGTTATATTCGTGGACACAGAGGGGTTTCTCCACAACACCAGTCGCCATAATAATTTGGACCGTCGTGTCTGCATGAAGGGAGGTAAGAACGAAAACATTCTTATTGTCCCTCCACTTCATAGCGAGCAAGTTATTACACTGCAAGCAGGCTCTCTCCCCCAGCCTAAGACGGGAATCTACAAGCCGCTGGGAAAAGCCCCAGCGATTAGGTCGCACGGTGCCACATGCTCCAATCTGATGATCAAAAAGGTGGCTAAAAAGTGGCACGCTCGTGTAATAATTGTCCACATGCAAGTGGTACCCCTTTCCGAATAAGGGTGACACCAAGTCCCACACTATCTTGCCAGCGCTTCCTATGTAGTCAGGGCAGTTTGTCGGCTCTACGTGACTATCCTTTCCCTTGTAAACCATAAAACTACATGTATAGCCTGTGGCCCTGTCACAGAGCTTATACATCTTGACCCCGTATCTGGCATGCTTGCTGGGAAGGTACTGTTTGAATGACAAGCGGCCAGAAAATTTAATCAGGGACTCATCAACGCAGACAACTTGGGGAGTAAACAAGTCTGCAAAACGTTGGTTGAAGTGGTTTACGAGGGGCCGAATTTTGTAGAGCCGATCGTATCCAGGGTCTCCACGAGGGCAACAGAGTTAATTGTCGTTGAAGTGCATGAACTGCAAAATCTGCTCGTATTGTGCCCTGGCCATGGAGGCAGAGAACACGGGCATATGGTAAATTGGGTCAGTGGACCAATATGACCGCAACTCACTCTTTTTAGTTATGCCCATGTTGAGGGAAAGGCCCAGAAAGAGCTTAAATTCGGAAACCGTAATTGGTTTCCAATCTCTGGCAAGGGAGGACTGGGGATTAGTGGCGATGTGTTGAACAACGTACAAATTGCTTTGGTCCACAATAGATCTATAGAGATCTTCGGTGAAAAACAGCGAATAAAAATCTAGTGGCGTAAAATCAACTGCTTCCACCTGAATTCCGGGTTGGCCAGTGAATGGGGGAAGTACGGTTGCTGCAGAAGTGGTGGGTACCCAATTCGGATTGGCGAATGCAGCAGGAAGGGCACTATGGGCACGAGGGGCCTGTGTTAGTCTTCTTGGTGGCATCGGGACACTACTTGTGCTTGCCACCTCGCCAGCTTGAACTGCACTTATGGGACTCGCCACATCACCACGTGATACTGCAGTGCTGGATGTACGACCAGGGTGTACGACCAGGGTGCTTGCCAGTTCACCAGAAGGAATAGCGGCACTAGTACTTCTCTGCTCCATACGAGGGACTTGCGGTTCTTGCACTTCAAGGACAGAAGAAGAAGATTGGGGTCTGGTACGCCTGACCTTAGCAGGGACCACAACTCCGTCATCAGAGCTATCTGTCATGGAGCCGCTGTCCTCTACAGGATCGTATTCTGAGCCTGAATCTGACAGATGAGTGACTTCCTCTTCACTATCTGTCATGCTCAGAAACGTGTAGGCCTCTTCACTAGTGTACCTTCGATTTGACATTTTGGGCTCTAAATTTAGGGGTACACTAGTGAGACTCACAGGCAAAAAAGCTGCTGACTGTCAGCGACTGTATCAAAACGCTACCGTAAAACTGTTAGCGATCGCAGGGATCAGGCCTGACTCTGCGAACGCTGCAGTTATGTGTGCTTAGTGTTTTGTAAGTGACAGTGATCGATCGATACTGCACTTGGGTGGGCTGGGCTGGGTCGAGGGGCAAAACGCAGGTGCTAGCAGGTATCTGGGCTGATCCCGCTAACACTGCGTTTTTGGGAACCCTAAACTGCTGGGGACGCCAGTATAGATCTGATCGGATCAGATATCGATCCGTTTAGATACTATAGCACTAAGGGAGGTGTATGCTGCTTTGTGGGTGTTAGCGGTACTGGCGCTAACCTGACACTGCCTGGGGCGACGCAGACCTTATCTGATCCTAAAAACGTAACTTATATCACCGCCAGGCAATTAGGGGGTTAAACCTTTATAAGGTAATAAACGGCAGGTGCCCTAAAACTATAATAAACTATAAAAAATAAACTAACTAACCAGTGCCACCCATAACACTTACACGGTGATCACTGGTGAAAGGGTTAACTATGGGGCAATCGGGGGTTAAAACCTTTAGTAGGTAGTAGATGGGGGTCCCTGTCGCCATAAAACACTGACAGCGAACCTATATACTTACCTCCCTAACTAGCGACACCTGTGTCACTAATACAGCAATCAGAAAAACGATCGCTTAGCGACACTGGCGACGGGGGCTGATCAAGGGGTTAACCTTTATTAGGGGGGTTAGGGGGGTACCCTAGACCTAAAGGGGGGTACCCCAGACCTAAAGGGGGCTAACCCTAACTGCCCTAACACTTATAACTGTCACAAACTGACACCAATGCAAAAAAAAAAAAAAAAACATTGGTGTCAGTGTGACAGGGGGTACAGGGTGATCGGGGGGTGAAAAGTGTGCCTAGTGTGTTCTACTGAACGTGTAGTGTTGGTGCACTTACATATTTATGTTGATACTTGGCACAATATTGGCACGTTGCACTTTATAGTGGTTTTGAAATAATATTGATGTTTAATGAATGATAATTTGGCACTTTAAACCGTGAGGTTGGGGTATAGGGTTTTTCATATTAAAGTTGTGGTAATATATCATTGTTAAATGTTTGAATCAGCGCAGTTACCCTTTTCTTTTAAACACATATGTCAGTATTACCTTGTATATCCCTGTATGTTGTGATCGTTCAGTTGATTATCTAATAGTTACTTGAAACTATTGATGCCCCCCGCTGAGCCTGTGGAAGGGAATTCCACATCCTTGCCGCTCTTATGCCCCGTACACACGGTCGGATTTTCCGACGGAAAATGTGTGATAGGACCTTGTTGTCGGAAATTCCAACCGTGTGTGGGCTCAATCACACATTTTCCATTGGATTTTCCGACACACAAAGTTTGAGAGCAGGCTATAAAATTTTCCGACAACAAAATCCGTGTACACAAATCCGACGCACAAAGAGCCACGCATGCTCAGAATAGATAAAAGCTATTGGCTACTGACCCATTTATAGTCCCGACGTACGCGTTTTACGTCACCGCGTTCAGAATGATTGGATTTTCCGACAACTTTGTGTGATCGTGTGTATGCAAGACAAGTTTGAGCCAACATCCGTCGGAAAAAATCCTAGGATTTTGTTGTCGGAATGTTCGATCAATGTCCGACCGTGTGTACAGGGCATTACAGTAAAGAACCCTCTACGTAGTTTAAGCTTAAACCTCTTTTCTTCTAATTTTAATGAGTGGCCACGTGTCTTGTTAAACTTCCTTCCATGAAAATGTTTTATCCCTATTGTAGGGTCACTCACCAGTAGGGATGAGCTTCGTGTTCGAGTCGAACCCATGTTCGACTCGAACATCGGCTGTGCGGTCGTTCGCCGAATTGCGAACGATATGGGCCGTTCGCGCCAAATTCGTGTGGCGCGTCACAGCCCATAATTCACTGCGGCATCGCAGTGCATTGCTTGCTGATGATTGGCCAAGCATGCACTATGACCCGCATGCTTGGCCAATCACAGCGCCGCCTGAACAGAGAGCCGTAATTGGCCAAAGCCAAGGAGGCTTTGGCCAATTATGGCTCAGGGGATTTAGTACACGCCCCACGCTATATAAGGCCGCCTGCACGGCGGCCCTGTGCAGTGTGTTCCGGTGTGCTGAGAGATAGAGAGAGAGAGAGACAGTGTCATTTCATTTGAGTTAGCTAGATTAGGCAGGACAGTCAGTCAGTTAGCTGCACTTAAAGTGTATTGTGTATATATATATATATATACACTGTATTCAGTTTAGCTAGATCCGTTCCTGTTATCTTCCTACTGACAGGCAGGCTTGTCTTGTTACAGTATTTACAGCTACCTGAAGAAAATTGCTGGTGTTCTTTTGATCCTATTAGTACCACAGTCAGGCAGCTAGACTATTTACATTTAGTGCAGTGCGTCCTGCTCACAGTGTTCAGCTAGATCCATTCCTGTTATCTTCCTACTGACAGGCAGGCTTGTCTTGTTACAGTATATAAAGCTACCTGAAGAAAATTGCTGGTGTTCTTTTGATCCTATTAGTACCACAGTCAGACAGCTAGACTATTTACAGTTAGTGCAGTGCATCCTGCTCACAGTGTTCTGCTAAACCTACAAGTTAGTGGGGTGCGTCCACCTCACAGTGTTCAGCTAAACCTACAAGCTAGTGGGGTGCGTCCTGCTCACAGTGTTCAGCTAGATCCATTCCTGTTATCTTCTTACTGACAGGCAGGCTTGTCTTGTTACAGTAAATACAGCTACCTGAAGAAAATTGCTGGTCTTCTTTTGATCCTATTAGTACCACAGTCAGGCAGCTAGACTATTTACAGTTAGTGCAGTGCGTCCTGCTCACAGTGTTCTGCTAAACCTACAAGTTAGTGGGGTGCGTCCACCTCACAGTGTTCAGCTAAAGCTACCTGTAGAAGGTTGGTGGTGTTCTCATACTACAGGCAGGCAGTTGATTTTTCTAGCTGCAGTATCAGTACATACATATATGTATATATATATATATATATATATATATATATATATATATATATATATATATATATATATCCCAGCTTAGTGCAGCTACAGGCCATTAGTATGTCTGGAAGGCCAAGAAGGAGAGGCAGACAGTAACAAGCCAATAAGAGAGGGCAAGCAGGCTCTGTGTCTAGTGCTGGTCGTGGAGACGGTGCATCCTCATCAGCAGGTGTCCATGGGACACGCTTGGCCTTTTTTTCGGCAGCTGGCCATGTTGAGCCGCAACATGCGGAAGACTTGGTCGAGTGGATGACCAAGCCGTCCTCATCCTCCTCGACCTCTCTCACCCATGCCCAGGGTACTTTGTCTGGCAAAGCAGTGGCCTCTTCCCTCGGCTCAATGTCATCAGTGACTCCTTCCCTAGCCCCACCATGTCCTCCTGAGGAGTCCCTCGAACTGTTTGACCACAGTGTTGGGTACATGCATCCAGGAGGATGCCCAGCATTTGGAAGGCTCTGATGGTGATACTGAGCTCGATGAAGGCAGTAACATGAGCACGGACAGAGGGGGTGCCCAAGAAGGACAGCAATCTGGCAGTCATGCTCCCCCTGCTGCAGCATACTGCCAGGTTTGCTCCAGTGATGAGGAGGGAGGGGATGATGAGGTCACTGACTCAACGTGGGTGCCTGATAGGAGAGAGGAGGAGGAGGAGGAGGAGGCGGCACATCACCAACGAGGCAGGATGCCCTCCAGGGGCCAGCCTAAGGGCAGCACATTGACTGCATCACACCCCAAAGCTCCACATGTGCAGGGCGCTGCAGTCTCTGCGCGTTATTCAAAAAGTTCTTTGGTGTGGGCCTTTTTTGAGACGAGTGCATCAGATCGCACCGCTGCTATTTGCAACATATGTCTCAAGCGTATCTCGCGTGGCCAAAACATCTCCCGCTTGGGTACCACATGCTTGACCAGACATATGTTGACCTGCCATGCAGTTCGTTGGCAAGCGTATCTAAAAGACCCACACCAAAGAACAAAGAGGACCTCTCCTTGCTCCTCATCAGCTGAGATTTCCAACCCCACTAGACCTTCAGTCCTCTCTGAGACCTGCACTGAGAGGAATGAAGGTGTAGAATTAGGTGTGTCACAGCCAAGTACTTGTGGGCAATCTGCTTTTGGTACACCGACGTCAGATTGTACCAGGCAAATTTCCCTGCCCCAGCTGCTGCACCGCCGAAAGAAGTTTGCTCCCAGCCATCCACATGCCCAGCGGTTGAATGCTAGCTTGGCAAAATTGACAGCACTTCAACTGCTGCCTTTTCAGTTGGTAGACTCTGCCCCCTTCCGTGAGTTTGTGGAATGTGCGGTTCCTCAGTGGCAGGTACCCAAACGCCACTTTTTCTCACGGAAGGCGATTCCGGCTCTCTACCGGCATGTGGAAGGCAATGTCCATGCCTCGCTGGACAGGGCGGTCAGTGGTAAGGTGCATATTACCGCTGACTCATGGTCCAGCAGGCATGGACAGTGACGTTACCTAAGTTTCACGGCGCATTGGGTGACTCTGCTGGCAGCTGGGAAGGATGCAGGACAAGGTGCAGTAGTGTTGGAGGTTGTTCGGCCACCATGCCTCCAAAATGCTAATGATTGTGACACACCTCTCTCCTCCACCCCCTCCTCTTCTTCTTCCTCCATGGCCTCTTCCTGTGCTTTGTCCTCGGAACCAGCAGTGCTCCGTAGCCGTTCAAGGGGCTACGCAAGTACGCAGGCCAAAAGATGCCATGCGGTGCTTGCGCTGGTGTGCTTGGGGGACAGGAGCCACACTGGGGCAGAGGTTCTGGCAGCTCTGCAGGGGCAGGTTCAGAGGTGGTTGACGCCATGCCAATTTAAGGCAGGAATGGTGGTTTGCGACAATGGCACCAACCTCCTCTCTGCCCTCCGACAGGGACAAATGACCCATGTGCCCTGTTTGGCTCACGTCCTTAACTTGGTGGTGCAGCGGTTCTTGGGCAGGTACCCGGGCTTACAGGATGTCCTGAGGCAGGCCAGGAAAGTCTGTGTGCATTTCCGCCGGTCATATAATGCCAGTGCTCGGCTGACGGACCTCCAAAAGGAGTTTAACCTGCCCAAGAACCGCCTAATCTGTGACATGCCCACCAGGTGGAACTCAACGTTGGCCATGCTGCAGTGGCTGCACACGCAGCAGAGAGCCATCAATGAGTACCTGTGCGACTATGGCACCAGGACAGGGTCAGGGGAGCTTGTTTTTTTTCCCCACGCCAGTGGGCCATGATCAGGGATGCATGCACTGTCCTGTCACCATTTGAGGAGGCCACGAGGATGGTGAGCAGTGACAGTGCATGCATCAGTGACACTGTCCCCCTTGTCCACCTGTTGGAGCACACGCTGCATGGAATAATGGACAGGGCACTTGAGGCAGAACAGAGGCAGGAAGAGGAGGACTTCCTTAGCTCTCAAGGCCCCCTTTATCCAGACAGTGTTCCTGCGTGCCCGCCGATAACACAGGAAGAGGAGGAGGAGGAGGAGGAGGAGGAGGAGGAAGATTGTGTCAGTATGGAGGTGGAGCCTGGCACTCAGCATCAGCAGCAGTCTTTAAGGGATCAGTCCCAAGAAACACATGGACTTGTACGTGGCTGGGAGGAGGTGGCTGCGGACCATGTCGTCCTTAGTGACCCAGAGGACTCCGGACCGAATGCCTCAGCAAACCTACGCTGCATGGCCTCCCTGATCCTGCAAAGCCTGCGTAAGGATCCTCGTATTCGTGGTATCAAGGAGGAGGACCAATACTGGCTGGCAACCCTCCTTGATCCACGTTACAAGGGTAAGGTTGCGTACCTTATCTTGCCATCGCAGAGGGAGCAGAGAATGAAACATCTTCGGGAGGCCTTGCAGAAAGGTCTGTGCAACGCGTTCCCAGAGACTGGGAGGTTACAAACTCCTGTTTCTGGACAACGTGTTGCTGAGGCTTCGGTCAGTCAAAGAAGGAGCGGTGGAGAAGGTGGCCGTCTGACCGATGCGTTCAGACAATTTTTTGGTCCGCAGCCCCAAGGTATGATCGGTTCCAGCAACCATCGCCAGCGTCTGTTTTACATGGTGCAGGAATACCTAGGGGCAAGATCAGACTTGGACACCTTTCCCACCGAAAATCCTCTGGGTTACTGGGTCTTGAGGATGGATCACTGGCCAGAGCTTGCACAGTATGCAATTGAGCTACTGGCCTGTCCTGCATCCAGCGTTCTTTCGGAACGCACATTCAGTGCTGCTGGAGGCGTGGTAACCGATCACTAGGGATGAGCCGAACACCCCCCGGTTCGGTTCGCACCAGAACCTGCGGGTTTGGGGACCCGGGTCCTACCCCAGGGGACATGTATCAATGCAAAAAAAACTTTTAAAAACGGACGTTTTTTCGGGAGCAGTGATTTTAATGATGCTTAAAGTAAAAAAAAAAAAAAAGTGAAATATTCCTTTAAATATCGTACCTGGGGGGTGTCTATAGTATGCCTGTAAAGTGACGCGTGTTTCCCGTGTTTAGAACAGTCCCTGCACCAAATGTCATTTTTAAAGGAAAAAAATCTCATTTAAAACTGCTTGCGGGTTTAATGTAATGTCGGGTCATGGCAATATGGATGAAAATCAGTGAGACAAACGGCATGGGTACCCCCCAATCCATTACCAGGCCCTTTGGGTCTTGTATGGATATTAAGGGGAACCCCGCACCCAAATTAAAATAAGGAAAAAATAAGGAAAGGTGTGGGGCCACTAGGCCCTATATACTCTGAACAGCAGTATACAGGCGGTGCAAACAAGACAGGGACTGTAGGTTTGTTGTAAAGTAGAATCTCTTTGTAATTTTGAACGGGTACATTTTTAACGTGTTTAGCTCCAGCCAAAAAATCTTTAAGCTTTTTGGAAAACATAGGGAAGGGTTATCACCCCTGTGACATTTGTTTTGCTGTCTGTGCACCTCATCAGAAGATTTTACCTCACTTTTTGTCCCAATGAAAAATGTTTTTTGAAAATTTGGGGTTTTTTGTGGAACAAGGATTGGAAAGCATCAGTGGAAAGGAGAAATTTTTTTCCCATATTAACTCTTACAGGAGAGAATTTCCCTTCCTAGGGGTAGATTTCATCTCACTTCCTGTTGTCTCCTTCCGTTTGCAAGTAGGAGTCGTTTGTAAGTTAGATGTTTGAAAGAAGGGTCCTGCCCTATATACTCAGCAGAAATTTGGGCCTTAGGTGTTGCTGTGGCCACAACACTGTAAGCCCTCACAGGGCCCTGCTGTGAAATATTAGATCAAGAATTGTAATTACATGCCCCTGTTGAACCTGAGCTGAAAAATTAGGCCTTAGGCACTGGTGCTGGTGCCACAACACTGCAACCCCTCACAGACACTCTAGTTGGAACGCAGGAACAAGCCCTGCTGCAAAGTATTGCATCAAAAATTGTAATTACATGCCCCTGTTAAACAAGGGCTGAAAAATTGGGCCTTAGGCACTGGTGCTGGTGCCACAACACTGCAACCCCTCACAGACACTCTAGTTGGAACGCAGGAACGAGCCCTGCTGCAAAGTATTACATCAAAAATTGTAATTACACGCCCCTGTTAAACAGGGGCTGAAAAATTGTGCCTTAGGCACTGGTGGTGGTGCCCAGAACCAAAAATGTTCTTACAAGCTATCAGCGTGATGATTGAGGAGGAAGAGGATAATTACTCAGGGATAGTCACTCAGCATCAGCATAGGCAGTCTTTGAAGGGATCTGAGATTTCAAAAAAAATTATTCGGTTACATCAGCATCAGGTGCTTGGTAGCTGGTGGTGATCCAAGACTGATTCATTTTTATGAAGGTCAGTCGATCGACCGAGTCGGTGGACAGACGCACCCTGTGATCGGTTACCACGCCTCCAGCAGCACTGAATGCGCGTTCCAAAAGAACGCTGGATGCAGGACAGGCCAGTAGCTCAATTGCATACTGTGCAAGCTCTGGCCAGTGATCCATCCTCAAGACCCAGTAACCCAGAGGATTTTCGGTGGGAAAGGTGTCCAAGTCTGATCTTGCCCCTAGGTATTCCTGCACCATGTAAAACAGACGCTGGCGATGGTTGCTGGAACCGATCATACCTTGGGGCTGCGGACCAAAAAATTGTCTGAACGCATCGGTCAGACGGCCACCTTCTCCACCGCTCCTTCTTTGACTGACCGAAGCCTCAGCAACACGTTGTCCAGAAACAAGAGTTTGTAACCTCCCAGTCTCTGGGAACGCGTTGCACAGACCTTTCTCCAAGGCCTCCCGAAGATGTTTCATCCTCTGCTCCCTCTGCGATGGCAAGATAAGGTCCGCAACCTTACCCTTGTAACGTGGATCAAGGAGGGTTGCCAGCCAGTATTGGTCCTTCTCCTTGATACCACGAATACGAGGATCCTTACGCAGGCTTTGCAGGATCAGGGAGGCCATGCAGCGTAGGTTTGCTGAGGCATTCGGTCCGGAGTCCTCTGGGTCACTAAGGATGACATGGTCCGCAGCCACCTCCTCCCAGCCACGTACAAGTCCATGTGTTTCTTGGGACTGATCCCTTAAAGACTGCTGCTGATGCTGAGTGCCAGGCTCCACCTCCATACTGACACAATCTTCCTCCTCCTCCTCCTCGTCCTCTTCCTGTGTGATCGGAGGGCACGCAGGAACACTGTCTGGATAAAGGGGGCCTTGAGAGCTAAGGAAGTCCTCCTCTTCCTGCCTCTGTTCTGCCTCAAGTGCCCTGTCCATTATTCCACGCAGCATGTGCTCCAACAGGTGGACAAGGGGGACAGTGTCACTGATGCATGAACTGTCACTGCTCACCATCCTCGTGGCCTCCTCAAATGGTGACAGGACAGTGCATGCATCCCTGATCATGGCCCACTGGCGTGGGGAAAAAAACCAAGCTCCTCTGACCCTGTCCTGGTGCCATAGTCGCACAGGTACTCATTGATGGCCCTCTGCTGCGTGTGCAGCCGCTGCAGCATGGCCAACGTTGAGTTCCACCTGGTGGGCATGTCACAGATTAGGCGGTTCTTGGGCAGGTTAAACTCCTTTTGGAGGTCCGTCAGCCGAGCACTGGCATTATATGACCGGCGGAAATGCACACAGACTTTCCTGGCCTGCCTCAGGACATCCTGTAAGCCCGGGTACCTGCCCAAGAACCGCTGCACCACCAAGTTAAGGACGTGAGCCAAACAGGGCACATGGGTCATTTGTCCCTGTCGGAGGGCAGAGAGGAGGTTGGTGCCATTGTCGCAAACCACCATTCCTGCCTTAAGTTGGCGTGGCGTCAACCACCTCTGAACCTGCCCCTGCAGAGCTGACAGAACCTCTGCCCCAGTGTGGCTCCTGTCCCCCAAGCACACCAGCTCAAGCACCGCATGGCATCTTTTGGCCTGCGTACTTGCGGAGCCCCTTGAACGGATACGGAGCACTGCTGGTTCCGAGGAAGAGGCCATGGAGGAAGAAGAAGAGGAGGGGGTGGAGGAGAGAGGTGTGTCACAATCATTAGCATTTTGGAGGCGTGGTGGCGGAACAACCTCTAACACTACTGCACCTTGTCCTGCATCCTTCCCAGCTGCCAGCAGAGTCACCCAATGCGCCGTGAAACTTAGGTAACGTCCCTGTCCATGCCTGCTGGACCATGAGTCAGCGGTAATATGCACCTTACCGCTGACCGCCCTGTCTAGCGAGGCATGGACATTGCCTTCCACATGCCGGTAGGGAGCCGGAATCGCCTTCCGTTAGAAAAAGTGGCGTTTGGGTACCTGCCACTGAGGAACCGCACATTCCACAAACTCACGGAAGGGGGCAGAGTCTACCAACTGAAAAGGCAGCAGTTGAAGTGCTAGCAATTTTGCCAAGCTAGCATTCAACCGCTGGGCATGTGGATGGCTGGGAGCAAACTTCTTTCGGCGGTGCAGCAGCTGGGGCAGGGAAATTTGCCTGGTACAATCTGACGTCGGTGTACCAAAAGCAGATTGCCCACAAGTACTTGGCTGTGACACACCTAATTCTACACCTTCATTCCTCTCAGTGCAGGTCTCAGAGAGGACTGAAGGTCTAGTGGGGTTGGAAATCTCAGCTGATGAGGAGCAAGGAGAGGTCCTCTTTGTTCTTTTGTGTGGGTCTTTTAGATACGCTTGCCAACGAACTGCATGGCAGGTCAACATATGTCTGGTCAAGCATGTGGTACCCAAGCGGGAGATGTTTTGGCCACGTGAGATACGCTTGAGACATATGTTGCAAATAGCAGCGGTGCGATCTGATGCACTCGTCTCAAAAAAGGCCCACACCAAAGAACTTTTTGAATAACGCGCAAAGACTGCAGCGCCCTGCACATGTGGAGCTTTGGGGTGTGATGCAGTCAATGTGCTGCCCTTAGGCTGGCCCCTGGAGGGCATTCTGCCTCGTTGGTGATGTGCCGCCGCCGCCTCCTCCTCCTCCTCCTCCTCTCTCCTATCAGGCACCCACGTTGAGTCAGTGACCTCATCATCCCCTCCCTCCTCATCACTGGAGCAAACCTGGCAGTATGCTGCAGCAGGGGGAGCATGACTGCCAGATTGCTGTCCTTCTTGGGCACCCCCTCTGTCCGTGCTCATGTTACTGCCTTCATCGAGCTCAGTATCATCATCAGAGCCTTCCAAACGCTGGGCATCCTCCTGGAGCATGTACCCAACACTGTGGTCAAACAGTTCGAGGGACTCCCCAGGAGGACATGGTGGAGCTAGTGAAGGAGTCACTGATGACATTGAGCCGAGGGAAGAGGCCGCTGCTTTGCCAGACAAAGCACCCTGGGCATGGGTGAGAGAGGATGAGGAGGATGAGGACGGCTTGGTCATCCACTCGACCAAGTCTTCCGCATGTTGTGGCTCAACACGGCCAGCTGCCGAAAAAAAGGCCAAGCGTGTCCCATGGCCACGTGCTGATGAGGATGCACCGTCTCCACGACCAGCACTAGACACAGAGCCTGCTTGCCCTCTCTTATTGGCTTGTGACTGTCTGCCTTTCCTTCTTGGCCTTCCAGACATACTAATGGCCTGTAGCTGCACTAAGCTGGGATATATATATATATATATATATATATATATATATATATATATATGTACTGATACTGCAGCTAGCAAAATCAACTGCCTGCCTGTAGTATGAGAACACCACCAACCTTCTACAGGTACTGTAGCTTTAGCTGAACACTGTGAGGTGGACGCACCCCACTAACTTGTAGGTTTAGCTGAACACTGTGAGCAGGACGCACTGCACTAACTGTAAATAGTCTAGCTGCCTGACCGTGGTACTAATAGGATCAAAAGAACACCAGTAATTTTCTTCAGGTAGCTTTATATACTGTAACAAGACAAGCCTGCCTGTCAGTAGGAAGATAACAGGAACGGATCTAGCTGAACACTGTGAGCAGGACGCACTGCACTAAATGTAAATAGTCTAGCTGCCTGACCGTGGTACTAATAGGATCAAAAGAACACCAGTAATTTTCTTCAGGTAGCTTTATATACTGTAACAAGACAAGCCTGCCTGTCAGTAGGAAGATACTGTAACAGGAACGGATCTAGCTGAACACTGTGAGCAGGACGCACTGCACTAAATGTAAATAGTCTAGAAGATAACAGGAACGGATCTAGCTAAACTGAATACAGTGTATATATATATGCAACACCTAGGATGCATATATATACACAATGCACTTTAAGTGCAGCTAACTGACTGACTGTCCTGCCTAATCTAGCTAACTCAAATGAAATGACACTGTCTCTCTCTCTCTCTAAGCACACCGGAACACACTGCACAGGGCCGCCGTGCAGGCGGCCTTATATAGTGTGGGGCGTGTACTAAATCCCCTGAGCCATAATTGGCCAAAGCCTCCTTGGCTTTGGCCAATTACGGCTCTCTGTTCAGGCGGTGCTGTGATTGGCCAAGCATGCGGGTCATAGTGCATGCTTGGCCAATCATCAGCAAGCAATGCACTGCGATGCCGCAGTGAATTATGGGCCGTGACGCGCCACACGAATTTGGCGCGAACGGCCCATATCGTTCGCAATTCGGCGAACGACCGAACAGCCGATGTTCGAGTTGAACATGGGTTCGACTCGAACACGAAGCTCATCCCTACCGATCACAGGGTGCGTCTGTCCACCGACTCGGTCGATCGACTGACCTTCATAAAAATGAATCAGTCTTGGATCACCACCAGCTACCAAGCACCTGATGCTGATGTAACCGAATATTTTTTTTTGAAATCTCAGATCCCTTCAAAGACTGCCTATGCTGATGCTGAGTGACTATCCCTGAGTAATTATCCTCTTCCTCCTCAATCATCACGCTGATAGCTTGTAAGAACATTTTTGGTTCTGGGCGCCACCACCAGTGCCTAAGGCACAATTTTTCAGCCCCTGTTTAACAGGGGCGTGTAATTACAATTTTTGATGCAATACTTTGCAGCAGGGCTCGTTCCTGCGTTCCAACTAGAGTGTCTGTGAGGGGTTGCAGTGTTGTGGCACCAGCACCAGTGCCTAAGGCCCATTTTTTCTGCCCCTGTTTAACAGGGGCGTGTAATTACAATTTTTGATGCAATACTTTGCAGCAGGGCTCGTTCCTGCGTTCGAACTAGAGTGTCTGTGAGGGGTTGCAGTGTTGTGGCACCAGCACCAGTGCCTAAGGCCTAATTTTTCAGCTCCTGTTCAACAGGGGCATGTAATTTACAATTCTTGATCTAATATTTCACAGCAGGGCCCTGTGAGGGCTTACAGTGTTGTGGCCACAACAACACCTAAGGCCCAAATTTCTGCTGAGTATATAGGGCTGGACCCTACTTTCAAACATCTAACTTACAAACGACTCCTACTTGCAAACGGAAGGAGACAACAGGAAGTGAGATGAAATCTACACCTAGGAAAGGGAAATTCTCTCCTGTAAGAGGTAATATGGGAAAAACATTTCTCCTTTCCACTGATGCTTTCCAATCCTTGTTCCACAAAAAACCCCAAATTTTCAAAAAACATTTTTCATTGGGACAAAAAGTGAGGTGAAATCTTCTGAAGAGGAGGAAAGACAGCAAAACAAATATGTCACAGGGGTGATAACCCTTCCCTATGTTTTCCAAAAAGCTTAAAAAAGATTTTTTGGCTGGAGCTAAACACGTTAAAAATGTACCGTTCAAAATTACAAACAGATTCTACTTAACAACAAACTTACAGTCCCTGTCTTGTTTGCACCGCCTGTATACTGCTGTTCAGAGTATATAGGGCCTGGTGGCCCCACACCTTTCCTTATTTTAATTTGGGTGCGGGGTTCCCCTTAATATCCATACAAGACCGAAAGGGCCTGGTAATGGACTGGGGGGTACCCATGCCGTTTGTCTCACTGATTTTCATCCATATTGCCAGGACCCGACATTACATTAAACCCGCAAGCAGTTTTAAATGAGATTTTTTCCTTTAAAAATGACATTTGGTGCAGGGACTGTTCTAAACACGGGAAACACGCGTCACTTTACAGGCATACTATAGACACCCCCCAGGTACGATATTTAAAGGAATATTTCACTTTTTTTTTTTACTTTAAGCATCATTAAAATCACTGCTCCCGAAAAAACTGAAGTTTTTAAAAGTTTTTTTTGCATCGATACATGTCCCCTGGGGTAGGACCCGGGTCCCCAAACCCTTTTTAGGACAATACCATGCAAATTAGCTTTAAAATGAGCACTTTTGATTTCGAACGTTCGAGTCCCATAGACGTCAATGGGGTTCTAACGTTCGTGCGAACTTTCGGTCCGTTCGCAGGTTCTGGTGCGAACCGAACCGGGGGGGTGTTCGGCTCATCCCTACTCACCAGTACGGTATTTGTAAATTGAAATCATATCCCCTCTCAAGCGTCTCTTCTCCAGAGAGAATAAGTTCAGTGCTCGCAACCTTTCCTCATAACTAATATCCTCCAGACCCTTTATTAGCTTTGTTGCCCTTCTTTGTACTCGCTCCATTTCCAGTACATCCTTCCTGAGGACTAGTGCCCAGAACTGGACAGCATACTCTAGGTGCGGCTGGACCAGAGTCTTGTAGAGCAGGAGAATTATCATTTTATCTCTGGAATTAATCCCCTTTTTAATGCATGCCAATATTCTGTTTGCTTGCATTGCATGCCATCTACTAGGACCCCCAGGTCCTTTTCCATCCTAGATACCCCCAGAGGTTCTCCCCCCAGTGTGTAGATTGCATTCATATTTTTGCCACCCAAATGCATTTTCCTGGACCTCCCCATGTCAGCCTACTATGGGTCAGCTCTGACCCCTCCAGGACCACCTCTTTTCTAGCCCATAAAATGGCGGTTGTCTGCCCACACCAGTGTTCTTTTTTCGTCCTCGCTCCGGACGCCTTTTAAAGTTTATATTTATTTATTTTTCTCTTCTCCATCCATCTATCCATCCATCCATCCTGTTGGGCTCAGCCTCTCCCGATTCAGAAGATCCCCCCATATAGGCTGTAAATCTCCTGAGGAGGTGGGTTCCCGTGGTGCTGGGATTGTATGGTACAGTATAAATGACTGTGTATTACTGGCAAAGGTCACTGGCAGTATAAATGACTGTATATACCTTCGTTTGGCAGGTGCTGGCACTCTCTCCTTCTATGTTTTTGTGTGTTCAGGCAGTGGTTTGGCTCACTGGGACTTGTACTTCACAGCCTCCAAATGTACTCCTTTCAGGAAGCTCAGAGTTGAGCAGGTGAGGTCAGAGGTAGCTTCCTCTTTGGGTTACCTAGCAAACACCAGAATGCTCACTGCTGATTTGGGGAAGCCTCTGTCCTCTAGGCTGATCTCAGCCTCCAGCTGGTCAATCTGCTACTCTGCTCTGCTCTGGTAAGCCTCCTTCCAGATTTCTCATTACTTTCTGCTATGTTACTTGTCCGTCAGTATTTTTATTATCCTGTACCTTCTAGGACTGGGGAATTTTGCCTACCTGCCTAGCTGCCTTAAGCACTGAAGATTTGGATGGAGAAGTTTATTTTAATTGTATTTATTTTTGTTTTGAAAAAAAAAAAAATAGTTTATTCATTTTTTAAAAGAGAGCACATCCTCTGTGTTTTACAGAGCGAAGGGCCTACTGCGAGAAACTCCCGCAAATAGGTTACAAATCAGCATTCCAGCCTCAAAAGAGTTAAGAAGGGACTAAACCTGACAAATCGCAGAGTCGCATGCAGCTGGATAGACGCCTGTTGTCACAGCATTCCAGATCTCCCTTGCTCTTACCTCACTTTAGTCGCTCGGACCCAAGCCAAGAGAGGTCAAGACATCAGACAGCTCAGGACAATGCGGCGAAAGCACGCCAGGTTAAATCCTACATTAAGCACGCAGTCAAGGAAGGGTTAAAGAGTGTTTCAAGGAATCCTGCTCATCTTGCTATATCTTCACCATCTGCAGATTTAGATCATGTGTTTTCAGTGCGTTTTAACTCTGAAGTCGATAGCGATTCAAATCCATCTGAGGCACTACACCTAAGGTGGATGCTTCATTATGTAGATTCGCCCTCCACATTACGCTTCCAGTGGAGTATTCGGTCTCTTTTAGGGATCCTATGGATCGCAAAATAGACGCAGACCTAAAAAGGTTGTATAGTTTGGAAGCAGCCTGCAGACCGGCGGTAGCACTCACTTCTGTGGCAGTAGCACTTGGGCTGGGTTTGCACCTGTGCATTTTTTGGTGCTTTTTGCGTTTTGCGTATTTGCACTACCGTCCATTTATCATGGTCTCATATGGAACACGTTCTGTGGTGCGGTTCTGCGGAATGCGCTGGGAGTGCATGGGTGTGAATCCAGCCTTAGAGTGTGGGTAGCGGAGCTGGTGGATGGATGTTTGGATGAAAGTCTGGGAAGTGGCAGTTCTTCTCCTTTGCAGACTGCTGTAGAGTTGCTGAAGTGGCTGTCGACCAGGTCAAGATGACAGCAAAGATAATGGCTCATTCCGTCACAGCCCACAGAGCCTTATGGTTGAAGCATTGGTTGGCCGATAAGGCTTCTCAGCACAGTCTGTGTTCTGTTCCATTTGATGGGAAGCTACGCTTCGTGAAGACTTATGCCCTGTACACACGGTCAGACATTGATTGGACATTCCGACAACAAAATCCTAGGATTTTTTCCGACGGATGTTGGCTCAAACTTGTCTTGCATACACACAGTCACACAAAGTTGTCGGAAAATCCAATCATTCTGAACGCGGTGATGTAAAACAGGTATGTCAGGACTATAAACGGGGAAGTAGCCAATAGCTTTCATCTCTTTATTTATTCTGAGCATGCGTGGCACTTTGTGCGTCGGATTTGTTTACACACAATCGGAAATTCCGACAACGGATCTTGTTGTCGGAAAATTTTGTAGCCTGCTCTCAAACTTTGTGTGTTGGAAAATCCCATGGAAAATGTGTGATGGAGCCTACACAAAGTCGGAATTTCTGACAACAAGGTCCTATCACACATTTTCTGTCTGAAAATCCGACCGTGTGTACGGGGCATAAGAATCAGCAATTCAGCGGGTTTCCGGCGGCAGATCAAAGTCCTGAATTCTTACATGAAGGTTCCACCATTCAAAATGAAGTAATTGGAAACGATTGTTTGGGTTGTGGAGTCAGGAGACTGGATGGTTTCCATCAATCTGGCGGATGCGTATCTTCATGTCTCCATAGACGCATCTCATCATTGCTTTCTCAGGCCTTCCGTGGAAGGCTCTCCTTTTCATTTTTTAATCTCTTTGGTCTCTGCATGACTCCGAGAATGTTTTTAAGCTACTGTCTGCTGTCGTTGCGACTCTCAGGGTCAAGGGAGTGCAAATATTTAATTATCTAGATGATATGCTACTTCTGGGTCCATCAAATGAGCGCCTTATAGTTCATGTGAATTCACCTGCAAAACACTAACTCGTTTCGGTTGGTTGATCAACTTTCGGAAGAGCCGGATGCATATGACCCAAATGTTGGAGTATTTAGGAGTGCAATTCAACACGGATCGGGTCGTGTTTCTCTTCCTCAGAGGAAGGTCCAGGAGATCCAGTCTCAGACAAAGCAGTGATGGCCAGGCCTTCTATGATGCTGAAGGAATCCATGCAGTATCTGGGGGTTTTATCAGCCACAGTTCCAGTAGTCCCGTGGGTCAAGTGGCGCAGACGGAGGTTTCAATGCAACTTTCTTCTTCAGTTGGATTATCTGCCAATTCCGATAATCTGATCCCTGGTTGGTGATCAGTAGCTCGCAATCTTTCCCGCGGAGTTTCGTTGAAGGCCTCAGAACCAATAGTGATGTCGACCAATGCCAGTCTGGCAGGCTGCAAGGTCAATGGTACCTTTTGTGGGGCGGAAAGTTCAAATTTCCTGGGATTGGATGCTGTCAGATGCGCTCTTAGCGTTCCAACCTATGTTGCGAGGTTGAGCTGTCAAGATGCTTTTGGACAACAAAACTACAGTGGCTTATGTGTCTCATCAAGGGGGCACAAGAAGTCACCCTTTCCTCAGGTGGCATGTCAATCTTCCTCTGCACAGAGAAGAATCTTGGCTCTCTTACAGCATCTTAACTACTGGCAATGTTTTAGAAGATCGCTTGAGTCAAGGCTTTGGGGATCACAACAAATGGGGCCTCAACTACAAGTACCTATGCAAGATCTTCAGGGTCTGGGGGACGCCTTAGATCTTATGGCATTGGAGAATTGTCAACTGCCTTGCTTCTTCTCCCGGACCTAGCATCCACAGGCATTGGGTCAGGGTGCTCTGTCTAGGTCTTGGAACTTCCATAGTTGCCAACATTGCAAAAAAAAAAATGTGGGAAACTTTTTTGGCTGTAGGCGGAGCCGTACAATAATTAGGGGGCGGGACATTAATTTGTAGGCGTGGTTTAGCAAAAAATAAAAGTGTGGCACGCGAAGCGCGCTGCGGCAAAAAAATGGGCGTGGTTTATGCGAAATAGTGGACGTGGCTTAAATGGGCGTGGCACAAGAGGGTGTGGTTAGAGTCTGAGATGAATGAGGGATGGAGAGGGAAAGAGGGAAAGGGGGGGGGGAGGGGAATGACGGGACAGCAGCCCCAGATTCTACACAATAAAAATATGTGTATTCTAGAAAGTTTAACAATCAGCAGATAATGATACTCCAAACACCTGGTGTTAGCACTTCAATCATCCCGGCACCATGGTTGTTTTGGTGTCAGGATGATTGAAGCGCATTATTTCTATTATTACATTGTAATATAAAATGAAATTATTTAACTCACCATAATGCAGAAATCAGTGGGAACCCTGAGCGTGTCACCTGCCACCAGATGCCATCAGGTGTCCCCAGCGGAGTCCTCCCTTATATCAGACATTGCCAGCAGAGTCCCCCCTTACATCAGACATTGCCAGCAAAGTCCCCCCTTACATCAGACATTGCCAGCAAAGTCCCCCCTTACATCAGACATTGCCTGCAGAGTCCCCCCTTACATCAGACATTGCCAGCGGAGTCCCCCCTTACATCAGACATTGCCAGAAAAGCCCCCTTTACATCAGACATTGCAGCGGAGTCCCCCCTTACATCAGACATTGCAGCGGAGTCCCCCCTTACATCAGACATTGCAGCGGAGTCCCCCCTTACATCAGACATTGCAGCGGAGTCCCCCCTTACATCAGACATTGCAGCGGAGTCCCCCCTTACATCAGACATTGCAGCGGAGTCCCCCCTTACATCAGACATTGCCAGCAAAGCCCCCCTTACATCAGACATTGCAGCGGAGTCCCCCCTTACATCAGACATTGCAGCGGAGTCCCCCCTTACATCAGACATTGCAGCGGAGTCCCCCCTTACATCAGACATTGCAGCGGAGTCCCCCCTTACATCAGACATTGCCAGCAAAGCCCCCCTTACATCAGACATTGCAGCGGAGTCCCCCCTTACATCAGACATTGCAGCGGAGTCCCCCCTTACATCAGACATTGCAGCGGAGTCCCCCTTACATCAGACATTGCCAGCAAAGCCCCCCTTACATCAGACATTGCAGCGGAGTCCCCCCTTACATCAGACATTGCAGCGGAGTCCCCCCTTACATCAGACATTGCAGCGGAGTCCCCCCTTACATCAGACATTGCAGCGGAGTCCCCCCTTACATCAGACATTGCAGCGGAGTCCCCCCTTACATCAGACATTGCAGCGGAGTCCCCCCTTACATCAGACATTGCCAGCAAAGCCCCCCTTACATCAGACATTGCAGCGGAGTCCCCCCTTACATCAGACATTGCAGCGGAGTCCCCCCTTACATCAGACATTGCAGCGGAGTCCCCCCTTACATCAGACATTGCAGCGGAGTCCCCCCTTACATCAGACATTGCCAGCAAAGCCCCCCTTACATCAGACATTGCAGCGGAGTCCCCCCTTACATCAGACAT
Source organism: Aquarana catesbeiana (assembly GCA_037953035.1). Taxonomy (NCBI): domain Eukaryota; kingdom Metazoa; phylum Chordata; class Amphibia; order Anura; family Ranidae; genus Aquarana; species Aquarana catesbeiana. The sequence goes on along the minus strand of JBBHAA010000790.1, from coordinate 845,654 downwards.
TGCAGCGGAGTCCCCCCTTACATCAGACATTGCAGCGGAGTCCCCCTTACATCAGACATTGCCAGCAAAGCCCCCCTTACATCAGACATTGCAGCGGAGTCCCCCCTTACATCAGACATTGCCAGCAAAGCCCCCCTTACATCAGACATTGCAGCGGAGGGGAGGGAGAATTTTTTTTTCCCCCTCAAACAGAAGCTGGGAGCACTTTGACTTACCGAGTGACACACTAGCTCCCCCCACGTGGCGTCGACTGTTCCCTGGTGGTCCCGGCCTCGGGCTCCCCCGGACCTTTCACGTTCTCCTCCTTGGTGCTGTGTAAACAGGAGGAGGCAACCTTCTTCCTCCTCCGAGTGAGAGTCCTGGCACTGACACAGCAGCAGTCAGCATGACACAGCAGTGCGCACCTCCTCCCCCATCCATCCATGTGCTCCGACTGCGAAGTAGCCACGCCCCTGCTTGCCATACTTGGCAAATCAAGGTAGGCAGAAAGAGCAGGTGTCCTCCTTGTCCAATAGAGAACAAGGAGGACAAAATGAGGCAAGGGGGAGGATACCGAGGCTGCGGCGATGCTAATTAACACTTTATTGCCCAAAAATATTTACGATCCTCCGGGAAAAGCTCCGAAATTCGGGACAAATCGTGGGAAATAATAAAATTGGGACGAGGCTCCAGAATTCGTGAATGTCCCGGGAAATTCGGGACTATTGGCAAGTATGAACTTCCCCTTGGTGTATGTGTTCCCACCGCTTCCATTGGCTCTCAAAATCCTGCTGAAGATTCAGCGAGAAAGGGTCACAGCAATCGTAGTCCTACCTTACTGGCTCAGGGAGCTGTGGTTCCCTCTGGCTTGGAGGATAAAGTTGGGCTCACCAATCCCTCTGCCTCCTTGTCAAAATTTCCTTCTGTAGAGTGGGGCCTGACACTGGAACCGCAGGAGGATAAAGTTAATTATTACAGGATTGTCAGAACGAATGTAACCTATCACCGGATCTGAAATACTACCGAAAGGGGTTGGGACCTTGGATCTCTTTCAGTATCTAACATTTTGGAGTTTCTGCAGTAGTCTCCAAGGGTTAGCTTATAATTCCCTGAAGGGTCAAATCCCTGCCTTGTCGGCTATGTTGTGTACAAGATATGCTCTACATCCGTTGGTGATCTGATTTTTTTTAGGGGCAGCCATAGAAATCAGACCTCCATTGAAAAAGTTTTTTCCAAAAGAGGACTTAACACTAGTCTTGGGAACATTGCTGGTTCCTCCGTTTGATCAAGCTTTCTCTTGTTCATTATTTATTTTAACAGTTTTTTTTTTGTCTTTTTACTAGCCATGGCCTCGGCCAGAAGAGACTCCGAGTTGTGCGCCTTCTCATCTAAAGAACCATATTGTTTGGTGCTCCCAGACAAGATAGTCCTTAGGCCGATAGCGAGCTTTCTACCTAAGGTGGCCACATAATTTCGTATATACTGGGAGGTCATTCTCCCAGCCTTTCCGGCGGATACAGCTGATGATGAGTGGAGTAGATTAGACCTGGTCTCTGCGGTTTCAATCTATCTGAAATGGACTAAAAGCTTTGGCAAACAAGATCAGCTGTAGGTTTTCCCAATGGGGCCTAAAAAGGGTATGCCAGCAACATCCAGAGTTGTGTCTTCCTGGTTTGTCAAGACCATGCATATTGAATACAAAACTCTGGCCCTTCCTCCTTCATAGATCAAAGCACATTCGACAAGGGGTATGGCAGCATCCTGGGCATACACGAAGGTCGCCCCTGAGGTGGTTTGCAGAGCAGCAAGCTGGAGCATGCCCAATACCTTTTATTAGGCATTACAAGCTTAATATGGCTTGTTCGCCTAAGGAAACATTTGGCTCTACAGTTATTACGGCGGCTGTTGCCCATTAAAAATTTTGAGTAGCATTGCATTGAGGGTTTGGCTTATTTTTTATTTTTTGTCTTCCCTCCCTTCTTAATATTGCTTGGTACATCCCATAGTAGGCTGACATGGGGAGGTGCAGGAATAAGGAAAATTGTTATCCATACTTACCGTAATTTTCCTTTCCTGGATCTTCCCCATGTCAGCCAGAGGATTCCCACCCAGTTTATCCGTCGCGAGGCAGGGTTTTTTGTAACACTGGTGTAGGCAGACAGCCGCCCTTTTATGGGCGAGAAAAGAGGTGGTCCTGGAGGGGTCAGAGGGGGCGGAGCTGACCCATAGTAGGCTGACATGGGGAGGATCCAGGAAAGGAAAATTACGGTAAGTTTGGATAACAATTTTCCTTAATTTTACATTTTTCTGCATTGAATCTCAGTTACCATGTAGTTGCCCACCCCATTAATTGTTCAGATATTTTTACAAGGTTTCCACATACTGCGCAGAAGTTATTGCCCTGATTAGCTTAGTATCGCCCGCAAATACAGAGATTGAACTGTTTACCCCATCCTCCAGGTCATTTATGAACAAATGAAACAGGATTGGTCCCAGCACAAAACCCTGGGGGACCCCACTACCTGCCCCGGACCATTCCGAGTACTCCCCATTTATCACCACCCTCTGAACTCGCCCTTGTAGCTAGTTTTCAATCCATGTACTCACCCTATGGTCCATGGCAACTGACCTTATTTTGTACAGTAAACGTTTATGGGGAACTGTTTCAAATGCTTTTGCAAAATCCAGATACACCACGTCTACGGGCCTTCCTTTATCTAGATGGCAACTCACCTCCTCATAGAAGGTTAATAGATTGGTTTGGCAAGAACGATTCTTCATGAATCCATGCTGATTACTGCTAATGATACTGTTCTCATTACTAAAATCTTGCATATAGTCCCTTATCATCCCCTCCAAAAGTTTACATACTATTGAAGTTAGGCTAACTGGTATGTAATTCCCAGGGATGTATTTTGGGCCCTTTTTAAATATTGGTGCTACATTGGCTTTTCTCCAATCAGCTGGTACCATTCCAGTCAGTAGAGTGTTAGTAAAAAATTGGAACAATGGTCTGGCAATTACTTGACTGAGTTCCCTAAGTACCCTTGGGTGCAAGCCATCTGGTCCTGGTGATTTATTAATGTTAAGTTTCCCAAGTCTAATTTTAATTCTGTCCTCTGTTAACCATGGAGGTGCTTCCTGTGATTTGTCATGAGGATAAACACTGCAGTTTTTATTACTGAAGCCCCCTGATTCCCATGTGAAGACTGAGGAGAAGAATAAATTCAATACCTTTGCCATCTCCCCATCCTTTGTAACCAGATGTCCTTCCTCATTCTTTATGGGGCAAATATGGTCTGTCCTCCCTTTTTTACTGTTTACATACTTAAAGAATTTCTTGGGATTTTTTTTTTTTTTTTTGCTCGCCTCCGCTATGTGATTTCATGTTCTATCATAGCCGTCCTTATTGCACCCTTTACATTTCTTGTTGCATTCTGTATAAAGTCTGAATGCTGACAATGATCCCAACCATGTATTTTTTAAAGACCTTCTCCTTTTGCTTTTATATGCATTTTTACGTTGGAGTTAAGCCATCCAGGACTTTTGTTCGCTCTTTTAAATTTATTACCCAACGGAATGCATTGGCTAATGCCCTTATTTATTATGCTCTTAAAGCAAACCCTCTCCTCCATGTTCTTTGTTCCTAAGATTTTATCCTAATTTATGCCTTCTAGCAAGGTTCGTATTTTAGGGAAGTTGGCTCTTTTGATATTCAGTGTCTTTGTATTCCCCTTATGTTTCCTGTTTGTGTGATTTATACTGAAGCCAATTGACCTGTGATCGCTGTTACCTAAATTGCCCCGTATTTCCACATCCGTGATAAGGTCTGTATTGTTGGTAATCAGTAGATCCAGTAACGCTTTATTTCTAGTTGGTGCATCTACCATCTGACCCATAAAATTGTCCTGCAAGACATTTAGGAACTGGCGAGCCTTAGATGAATGCGTGGTTCCCTCCGCCCAGTCTATGTCTGGATAATTAAAATCCCCCATTATGATAACACTTCCCATCCTCGCTGCTAATCCAAATTGTGATAGGAGACCTTTCTCCTCTTCCTCTATTTCCCCCTTAGCTTCATCTCTTTGGAGCTCTACCCATAAGGATTCCACTTCCTCCCTAGCTCCCTTAGTAATGTCATCTCTCACATTCACTTGTACATTATTCTTGATATATAGGCATACCCCTCCCCCTTTTTTACCCTCTCTATCCCTGCGATAAAGGGTATACCCTTGAATGATTGCCAGCCAATCATGAGAGCCATTGAACCAGGTCTCTGAAATTCCCACAAAATCCAAATCCTCCTCATACAACAGTATCCCTTGTTCACCCATCTTGTCCTCCAGGCTCCTGGCATTGGTGAACATGCCACATTATTTAGACCATTAGCATATTATCCTCTTATTGGGTGTTCCGAGATTGCTACTAGGACTTGCTACTATACATACCTTGGGTTTATGTGCTTTGGTCAACCTACCACTAATGCCCCCAATACAACATTCTGGAATATATGTTCCGCGTTGACTATCTCTACCTCTGGACCCTCCCCCCATTGCCTAGTTTAAAAACCCCTCTAACTTTTTGGCCATCTTCATTCCAAGCTGATCTGCACCCTCCTCATTTAGGTACAGTCCATCCCTTCTATAGTACTGATTATCGACTGAGAAGTCGGCCCAGTCCTCCAGGAACCCAAACCCCTCCTTACTACACCAGCTCCTCAGCCAATTGTTTACTTTCCTAATTTCCCTCTGCCTTTCTGGTGTGACTCGATGTACCGGTAGTATTCTTGAGAATACTACCTTGGAGGTCCTTTTCCTCAATTTAGCTCCCAACTTCCTAAAATTGATCTTTAGGACACTCCATCTGCCTCTGACTTTGTCATTGGTGCCAACGTGCACCATGACAGCTGGGTCTTCCCCAGCCCCTCCCAGTAATCTGTCCACCAGATCTGAGAGGTGCCGAACCCGAGCGCCCGGTAGACAACATACAGTTTGCTGCTTCAGGTCTTTGTTACAGATTACCCTCGCTGTCTTTCTAAGAATTGAGTCCCCTACCACCAGAATGTGTCTTTCCTTTCCCTTCGCTTCCCCCCTACTCTCACTGGAGGAGTTCTTCCCCTGGCAGCTAGGAGAGTCCCTCAGCTCCAGCAGTGCTGGTCCCCGACTGGTTTCACCAATGTCACTCAATGGAGTGTACTTATTGGGATGCTCCAGCTCTGGATTGGCCTCCCTGGCACTTCCCCCTCTACCCTTCCTGACTGTCACCCATCTACTCTTTTCTAGTGCCTGCACCTCTTTGTCTTCATCTGTCTCTAGCTGGCCCCTGCCAGCACCTGCCGTGTATATTCCTGGCTCTCCTTTAGTATGGAGGGACTTCTCAGTGCTGACAGTTGCTTCCCCAGATTAGGAACCTGGGCTTCCAGGGAAACAATGTGCTTACATTATGCACACTTGCACAGCAGTATTCACTCTCGATCAGATGATCAAGGAACGCATACATGCCGCAAGATGTACACCGAGGCGCTTCTCCAGACCCGCCGGGCATCGTACCTATTAATTTAATGAGGATTGGGGATTATACCCTGTCCAAACTAGCTTCCTGACACTAGTACTCAACAAGACAATACACAGGTACTCAACAAAACAATACACAGGTACTCAACAAGACAATTCACAGGTACTCGCAGACCTACGTGCACTCGCAGACCAATGTGCATTCGCAGACCAGCGTGCACTCGCAGACCCGCGTGCACTTGCAGACCTATGTGCACTTGCAGACCAACGTGCACTTGCAGACCCACGTGCACTCACAGACCCATGTGCACTCGCAGACCCGCGTGCACTCGCAGACCAACGTGCGCTCGCAGACCTACGTGCGCTCGCAGACCTACGTGCACTTGCAGACCTACGTGCACTCGCAGACCAACGTGCACTCGCAGACCTACATGCACTCGCAGACCTACGTGCACTCGCAGACCTACGTGCACTCGCAGACCAACGTACAATCACAGACCTACGTGCACTCGCAGATCCGCGTGCACTCGCAGACCTACGTGCACTCGCAGACCTACGTGCACTCGCAGACCAAAGTGCACACGCTGACCCACGTGCACTCGCAGACCCACGTGCACCCGCAGACCTACGTGCACTCGCAGACCTATGTGCACTCGCAGATACGCGTGCACTCGCAGACCTACATGCACTCACAATACACAAGTACACAATACACAAGTACTAACGATCCACACACACTAATCAGACAACACTCAGGTACTCACACTACACAGGTACTATGACCCCTGTTATAACCTCCTGTTTTAAACTCTTGTTTTTAACTCACCACTTAGTCAAGTTCCACTAACTCTTGTTTTTAACTCACCATGTCCAGTTCCACTAACGCCGCGTACACACGACCGGATTTTCCGTTAGAATAGACTCCTACAATCTTCCTGATGGAGTTCCGCTGAAACGGACTTGCCTACACGCGATCACACCAAAGTTCGGTCGTTTAGAATGCGATGACATACAACGGGACTAGAAAAAGGAAGTTCAATAGCCAGTAGCCAATAGCTGCCCTTGCGTAATTTTTGGTCCATCGGAATAGCATACAGACGAGCGGTTTTCCCGATAGGAACCGATTCCGTCGGAAAGATTTAAAACATGTTCTATTTCTAGGTCCATCAGAATTTTAGAAAGAAAAAGTCAGATGAAGCCCACACACGATCGGAATGTCCGATGGAATGATTCCGTCGGACCTTTTCTGCCGGAAAGACCGGTCATGTGTACGCGGCATTACTTTTGTTTTTAACTCACCACTTAGTCCAGTTCCACTTGGACAGAGTTCCAGCAAGCTCAAAGATGAGTAGGCTCAAAATGAGTTCTACAGAAATTTATATAGGCCTCAAGCACCTGTAACCAATTAACCACTCCCCTTATTAGTAGGCTGAAGGAAAAAGAGAAAAAAATAGGCTGTTTAAAAATGCCAGAAAAAGGTATTAAAAAGCTACAAGGAAAAGCCCCAAAAAGAACCTAAAATGCAACACAGCAATCACCAGCAGTCAAAAGCAAAACTTGTTCAAACTCTCCACTCAAGGTCCCCACTGTTTAGCCTCCAACCAACAAGCCTGGCCATACTGTGTGTGTGTGTGTGTGTATATGTATATGTATATGTATATGTATATGTATGTGTATATATATATATATATATATATATATATATATATATATATATATATATATATATATTATAATATATTTTATTATCTATTAATATATATATAATATTAATATATGTACAAAAATTTTAAAATTGTGGTAAAAATTTAATGTTTTGTATTCAGCATTTTGTAATTATTTCTACATGTCTTTTTCGTCTATATAGTATCAATTTCACGCAGCACTATTGAGTCTCCTGAAGAAACCCAATGGGGCGAAACATGTAGACCTGAAATGACTGCATTGATGTATGAATTGTATATTAATATGACAAAGAATTTTATCAATTTTAATTGTTACAAATAAAATATGTTTAATTTTATCTAAAGCAATTGAAGTTACCTTACTGTGGCACCTTTAAAAGTCCTGTGTTTTTTCCCATTCTCTTTTGTATATAATTGGGTTGCGGTGTCTTTTCTGGCCTTTCCCTGCCCCAAACCTTTGATAAATATCTGTCTACAGTAGATTATTTGTCAGCTGTTCAACAGTCACAGTCCAAGTAACAACATTTTACACAAGAGCAGTAACTGCCATTAAAATTGGATGCCCATTGCAAACAGAATCTGTCAGATACTCACCAAGGCCGAGTTGCTGAGAGAGGCTCCCCTTGCAGCTGGGCGCACGATACCCTCTGGAAGTGGCACAGCGGGTATTGGGCACGAAGAAGCACGGGTCGCCAGCAGGTAGTAGAGGAGCTGGGCGATTCTTCAAGCAGGGAAGAGATCCGTGCTGGGTAGCTGAGCCGGGTACTGAGGGTCAACCACAAGGCAGACGTCTGGAAGTAGGCCGAGGGTCAAACACCGGTATGCAAGTAGGCAAAAGTCCAACACTGGGTAAGGTTGAGACAAAGTCCAAGAACAGGCCAGGGGTCGAACACAGGTGGTCAGGCAGGCAGATAATCCACAGTAGGGTGAGGCAGAGGCAAGTCCAGGAGCAGGCCGAGGGTCAAACACAGGTAATCAGGCAGGCAGATAATCCACAGTAGGGTAAGGCAGAAGCAAGTCCAGGAGCAGGCCGAGGGTCAAACACAGGTAGTCAGGCAGGTAGCGAAGTCCAGAAGGCAGCCGAGGGTCAAGCAGAGTCGGGGTTGGTCCGGGTCACAACAGGTAGGCACAGGTACACAGGATTCAGGAGCAGGTTACAGGAGCTGAAAAGACAAACCAGCAACAAAACACAGGCATAGCTGTCTTTATATAGGCCCGCCAGGGGAACGTCCCGATGTGCGTGCACGCGTTCGTAATGATGCGCTGCGTCGTGCACCCACGTGAGCTGATCCGTTCGGAACACGCGCTCGTACCCGCTGACTGTGAAACGGTGCGTGCCGATGTGCAATTCTACCACGCAGGCGCATGGGGAAATGCCTATACTGACAGGCCCTGATTCTGGCATTTCCCTGACAGAATCATTAAGCCTTTGTTTTTACTAAAATGTCCAAACAGCTAAATCTGGGAACATTATTGAACTTGCAAATAATTTCCCCCATCTGATTTTGACACTCTACATATTGATTTTATTGAATAACAAGTGACAAACTTCAGTGATTTTGCTCAGAGTGACACATATGACTCTTATTGGCACATGGTAGCACAGCACTTTATTATCCACCAGGACAATCTGAAAGTACCTAAATTCCAACGTCTGGTAAAACTTGCAAAAACTATTCTTTTTCTTCCTGGGACAGCTGAGGTAGAATGTGTGTTCTCATCTGTTAAGTAAATGAAAATGAATCTTTGGAACAAACTTTTCACTCCAATGTTGTCAGTAAAGAGTAGCCTAGGAAGAATTACTCAGAAAATGAATGAAAATGTGTCAGGTCACCTGTATCCAGGTGACAGATGCACCCCGTTGGGGTCAGGAGTGCACTGCTATGATAGGGGACCCTAAGGCTGACTGCTGCAGATGTAACTCGGGGTGGTTCAGGAAGGCAGGTCCCCTGGAGCACCAACACGGATCCCACAGTGAGTTAGAGCATAGATTCCCCAGGGCGCGGAGTCTAAGAGCCAGTTGGTGTTCACCAGAGCCTCTAGTGGTGAGGATGGACTGGGCTGCAACTGGCTCCAGGTCGCGGCCCCCCGGGTCTCCCAGCTCACGCTCACGGTAGGCTACAGGAGGATGGAGAGGAAACAACAGCCCAGGACAGCAAGGAATAGTAGGGAGGTAGCCAAATGTCGAGGCGACTAGCAGACAAGGATAACAGAGAACACGCCAAAAGTCAGGGTCACAGGCAAACAGGGATAGTCGAGAACGCGCCAAAGGTCAGGGTCACAAGCAGACAGGAATAGTGGGGAACATGCCAAGATCGGTAACAGAGACAAACTTGGAGCACACGGCAAACAGGAAGCCAAACACACAATATTGCACTACAAGGCAGGCTTGGAGAATACAGTGTTAAATAGTGGTTCCTGTTGAGGCTAGGGTGGAGCCACACAGAGGGAAGATTACTTAACCACTTGCCGACCGCCTAACGTATATATACGTCGGCAGAATGGCACGGGCAGGCAGAATCACGTACCTGTACGTGATCTGCCTCCCGCGGGCGGGGGGTCCGATCGGACCCCCCCCCGGTGCCACCGGCGGTCGGCATCTGACTAGGAGCGTCGGGAGGCGAGGGGGAGACCATCCGATCGTGGCCCCCCCCTCGCGATCGCTCCCAGCCAATAGGAATCCTCCCCTGCCTGTGTGTAGTTTCACACAGGCAGAGGATGTGATGTCATCTCTCCTCGGTCTGGCAGTTTCCGTCCCAGCGCCGAGGAGAGAAGACATGTAAGTGCACACAACACACACACACACACAGTAGAACATGCCAGGCATACCTTACACCCCCGATCCCCCCCCGATCGCCCCCCGATCCCCCCCCCGATCACCCCCCCCCCTGTCACAAACTGACATTAGCAGTATTTTTTTTTTTTTTTTTCTGATTACTGCATAGTGTCAGTTTGTGACAGTTACAGTGTTAGGGCAGTGAATATTACCCCCCTTTAGGTCTAGGATACCCCCCTAACCCCCCCTAATAAAGTTTTAACCCCTTGATCACCCCCTGTCACCAGTGTCACTAAGCGATCATTTTTCTGATCGCTGTATTAGTGTCGCTGGTGACGCTAGTTAGGAACGTAAATATTTAGGTTCGCCGTCAGCGTTTTATAGCGTCAGGGACCCCCATATACTATCTAATAAAGGTTTTAACCCCTTGATTGCCCCCTAGTTAACCCTTTCACCACTGATCACCGTATAACTGTTACGAGTGACGCTGGTTAGTTCGTTTATTTTTTATAGTGTCAGGGCACCCGCCGTTTATTACCGAATAAAGGTTTAGCCCCCTGATCGCCCGGTGGTGATATGCGTCGCCCCAGGCAGCGTCAGATTAGCGCCAGTACCGCTAACACCCACGCACGCAGCATACGCCTCCCTTAGTGGTATAGTATCTGTACGGATCAATATCTGATCCAATCAGATCTATACTAGCGTCCCCAGCAGTTTAGGGTTCCCGAAAACGCAGTGTTAGCGGGATCAGCCCAGATACCTGCTAGCACCTGCGTTTTGCCCCTCCGCCCGGCCCACCCAAGTGCAGTATCGATCGATCACTGTCACTTACAAAACACTAAACGCATAACTGCAGCGTTCGCATAGTCAGGCCTGATCCCTGCGATCGCTAACAGTTTTTTTGGTAGCGTTTTGGTGAACTGGCAAGCACCAGCCCCAGGCAGCGTCAGGTTAGTGCCAGTAGCGCTAACACCCACGCACGCAGCATACGCCTCCCTTAGTGCTATAGTATCTGATCGGATCAATATCTGATCCGATCAGATCTATACTAGCGTCCCCAGCAGTTTAGGGTTCCCACAAACGCAGTGTTAGCGGGATCAGCCCAGATACCTGCTAGCACCTGCGTTTTGCCCCTCCGCCCGGCCCAGCCCAGCCCACCCAAGTGCAGTATCGATCGATCACTGACACTTACAAAACACTAAACGCATAACTGCAGCGTTCGCAGAGTCAGGCCTGATTCCTGCGATCGCTAACAGTTTTTTTGGTAGCGTTTTGGTGAACTGGCAAGCACCAGCCCCAGGCAGCGTCAGGTTAGCACCAGTACCGCTAACACCCACGCACGCAGCATACGCCTCCCTTAGTGGTATAGTATCTGAACTGATCAATATCTGATCCGATCAGATCTATACTAGCGTCCCCAGCAGTTTAGGGTTCCCACAAACGCAGTGTTAGCGGGATCAGCCCAGATACCTGCTAGCACCTGCGTTTTGCCCCTCCGCCCGGCCCAGCCCAGCCCACCCAAGTGCAGTATCGATCGATCACTGACACTTACAAAACACTAAACGCATAACTGCAGCGTTCGCAGAGTCAGGCCTGATCCCTGCGATCGCTAACAGTTTTTTTGGTAGCGTTTTGGTGAACTGGCAAGCACCAGCGGCCTAGTACACCCCGGTCGTAGTCAAACCAGCACTGCAGTAACACTTGGTGACGTGGCGAGTCCCATAAGTGCAGTTCAAGCTGGTGAGGTGGCAAGCACAAATAGTGTCCGGCTGCCACCAAGAAGACAAACACAGGCCCGTCGTGCCCATAGTGCCCTTCCTGCTGCATTCGCCAATCCTAATTGGGAACCCACCGCTTCTGCAGCGCCCGTACTTCCCCCATTCACATCCCCAACCAAATGCAGTCGGCTGCATGAGAGGCATTTTCTTTATGTCCTCCCGAGTACCCCTACCCAACGAACCCCCAAAAAAGATGTTGTGTCTGCAGCAAACGCGGATATAGACGTGACACCCGCTATTATTGTCCTTCCTGTCCTGACAATCCTGGTCTTTGCATTGGTGAATGTTTTGAACGCTACCATACAATAGTTGAGTATTAGCGTAGGGTACAGCATTGCACAGACTAGGGCACACTTTCACAGGGTCTCCCAAGATGCCATCGCATTTTGAGAGACCCGAACCTGGAACCGGTTACAGTTATAAAAGTTAGTTACAAAAAAAAGTGTAAAAAAAAAAAAAAAAAAAAAAACATACAAAAATATAAAATAAAAAAAAAATAGTTGTCGTTTTATTGTTCTTTCTCTCTCTATTCTCTCTCTCTATTGTTCTGTTCTTTTTTACTGTATTCTATTCTGCAATGTTTTATTGTTATTATGTTTTATCATGTTTGCTTTTCAGGTATGCAATTTTTTATACCTTACCGTTTACTGTGCTTTATTGTTAACCATTTTTTTGTCTTCAGGTACGCCATTCACGACTTTGAGTGGTTATACCAGAATGATGCCTGCAGGTTTAGGTATCATCTTGGTATCATTCTTTTCAGCCAGCGGTCGGCTTTCATGTAAAAGCAATCCTAGCGGCTAATTAGCCTCTAGACTGCTTTTACAAGCAGTGGGAGGGAATGCCCCCCCCCCCCAACGTCTTCCGTGTTTTTCTCTGGCTCTCCTGTCTCAACAGGGAACCTGAAAATGCAGCCGGTGATTCAGCCAGCTGACCATAGAGCTGATCAGAGACCAGAGTGGCTCCAAACATCTCTATGGCCTAAGAAACCGGAAGCTACGAGCATTTTATGACTTAGATTTCGCCGGATGTAAACAGCGCCATTGGGAAATTGGGAAAGCATTTTATCACACCGATCTTGGTGTGGTCAGATGCTTTGAGGGCAGAGGAGAAATCTAGGGTCTAATAGACCCCAATTTTTGCAAAAAAGAGTACCTGTCACTACCTATTGCTATGATAGGGGATATTTACATTCCCTGAGATAACAATAAAAATGATTAAAAAAAAAAAAAAAATGAAAGGAACAGTTTAAAAATAAGATAAAAAAATAATAATAATAAAGAAAAAAAAAAAAAAAAAGCACCCCTGTCCCCCCTGCTCTCGCGCTTAGGCGAACGCAAGCGTCGGTCTGGCGTCAAATGTAAACAGCAATTGCACCATGCATGTGAGGTATCGCCGCGAAGGTCAGATCGAGGGCAGTAAGTTTAGCAGTAGACCTCCTCTGTAAATCTAAAGTGGTAACCTGTAAAGGCTTTTAAAGGCTTTTAAAAATGTATTTAGTTTGTCGCCACTGCACGTTTGTGCGCAATTTTAAAGCATGTCATGTTTGGTATCCATGTACTCGGCCTAAGATCATCTTTTTTATTTCATCAAACATTTGGGCAATATAGTGTGTTTTAGTGCATTAAAATGTAAAAAAGTGTGTTTTTTCCCCAAAAAATGCGTTTGAAAAATCGCTGCGCAAATACTGTGTGAAAAAAAAAAATGAAACACCCACCATTTTAATCTGTAGGGCATTTGCTTTAAAAAAAATATATAATGTTTGGGGGTTCAAAGTAATTTTCTTGCAAAAAAAAATTATTTTTTTATGTAAACAATAAGTGTCAGAAAGGGCTTTGTCTTCAAGTGGTTAGAAGAGTGGGTGATGTGTGACATAAGCTTCTAGATGTTGTGCATAAAATGCCAGGACAGTTCAAAACCCCCCCAAATGACCCCATTTTGGAAAGTAGACACCCCAAGCTATTTGCTGAGAGTCATGTTGAGTCCATGGAATAATTTATATTGTGACACAAGTTGCGGGAAAGAGACAATTTTTTATTTTTTTTATTTTTTTTTGCGCAAAGTTGTCACTAAATGATATATTGCTCAAACATGCCATGGGAATATGTGAAATTACACCCCAAAATACATTCTGCTGCTTCTCCTGAGTACGGGGATACCACATGTGTGAGACTTTTTGGGAGCCTAGCCGCGTACGGGACCCTGAAAACCAAGCACCGCCTTCAGGCTTTCTAAGGCCGTAAATTTTTGATTTCACTCTTCACTGCCTATCACAGTTTCGGAGGCCATGGAATGCCCAGGTTGCAAAAACCCCCCCCAAATGACCCCATTTTGGAAAGTAGACACCCCAAGCTATTTGATGAGAGGTATAGTGAGTATTTTGCAGACCTCACTTTTTGTCACAAAGTTTTGAAAATTGAAAAAAGAAAAAAAAAAATTTTTTTTCTCGTCTTTCTTTATTTTCAAAAACAAATGAGAGCTGCAAAATACTCACCATGCCTCTCAGCAAATAGCTTGGGGTGTCTACTTTCCAAAATGGGGTCATTTGGGGGGGGTTTGTGCCACCTGGGCATTCCATGGCCTCCGAAACTGTGATAGGCAGTGAGGAGTAAAATCAAAAATGTACGCCCTTAGAAATCCTGAAGGTGGTGATTGGTTTTCGGGGTCCCGTACGCGGCTAGGCTCCCAAAAAGTCCCACACATGTGGTATCCCCATACTCAGGAGAAGCAGCTAAATGTATTTTGGGGTGCAATTCCACATATGCCCATGGCCTGTGTGAGCAATATATCATTTAGTGACAACTTTGTGCAAAAAAAAAAAAAAATTTGTCACTTTCCCGCAACTTGTGTCAAAATATAAAACATTCCATGGACTCAACATGCCTCAAAGCAAATAGCTTGGGGTGTCTACTTTCCAAAATGGGGTCATTTGGGGGGGTTTTATGTCATCTGGGCATTTTATGGCCTTCAAAACTGTGATAGGTAGTGAGGAGTAAAATCAAAAATGTACGCCCTTAGAAATCCTGAAGGCAGTGATTGGTTTTCGGGGCCCCGTACGCGGCTAGGCTCCCAAAAAGTCCCACACATGTGGTATCCCCATACTCAGGAGAAGCAGCAGAATGTATTTTGGGGTGCAATTCCACATATGCCCATGGCCTGTGTGAGCAATATATCATTTAGTGACAACTTTTTGTAATTTTTTTTTTTTTTTTTTTTTTTTGTCATTATTCAATCACTTGGGACAAAAAAAATGAATATTCAATGGGCTCAACATGCCTCTCAGCAAATTCCTTGGGGTGTCTACTTTCCAAAATGGGGTCATTTGTGGGGGTTTTGTACTGCCCTGCCATTTTAGCACCTCAAGAAACGACATAGGCAGTCATAAATTAAAGGCTGTGTAAATTCCAGAAAATGTACCCTAGTTTGTAGACGCTATAACTTTTGCGCAAACCAATAAATATACACTTATTGACATTTTTTTTACCAAAGACATGTGGCCGAATACATTTTGGCCTAAATGTATGACTAAAATTGAGTTTATTGGATTTTTTCTAGAACAAAAAGTAGAAAATATCATTTTTTTTCAAAATTTTCGGTCTTTTTCCGTGTATAGCGCAAAAAATAAAAACGGCAGAGGTGATCAAATACTATCAAAAGAAAGCTCTATTTGTGGGAAGAAAAGGACGCAAATTTCGTTTGGGTACAGCATTGCATGACCGCGCAATTAGCAGTTAAAGCGACGCAGTGCCGAATTGTAAAAAGTGCTCTGGTCAGGAAGGGGGTAAAACCTTCCGGGGCTGAAGTGGTTAAGCATGCAGGTGTGAGAGTACAAACCTCAAGGCTGATACGCAGACCAGGTAAGAGACAGACAGGTCATGAATGCATTACTGCAAGGTCATGACAAAATGTTGATATCACAATGTATGACCACAAGGATGACACTTTATCAAAGCCTAAATGTAAACCACTGGGTGCTTCTTCTGCTGCTGGTGAGTTGTATAAAGACAAAGATGAGGTGGTGGTGTAGGAGAACCACTGACCGCAAGCATGTACATATTTGATTCCTTTCCCTTGTGACTGTACAACAGACAATTAAAAAAAAAAAAAGAATAATTTGTTTGTACTGTGATAACATACTGTATGAAATAGTTTCAAATACAGAAAAAACAGTTTGAGTTGTAAAAATATTGGGGTTATGGCCAGTCAAGCCCTAAGTGTTTATCTCTGTATCTTCTGCCTACAAAGGGTAATTTGTCTTCATTTTGATTCAGTTTTTGGAAGCAGAGCTGTCACCATGCTAGGGAGGATCAACCTTTTCTGTTATACCTATTATCACAGTAGCAGAAAGTTACCAATTTCCCCAAAAATTGCAGTTGTCAGTGCAAAGGGTGGTAAGGGGAAACCTTCACATGGGGACACCTGCTCCACCGAATACTTTTGCAAGGTACTTTCTTGTTATTTCCACAATGCTCACATTACTATCTCTGTGGCAGCTGATAATTGAAATGTCAGTTGTTTATTGATATCTCCGTGCCCAGGTTGGGAAGATTCACCCTGTATTTGGACTGTTTACCATTATCATCAAAAGTAAGATCAAATCCACAAGAGGAATAGCGGGGACCTTCAGAAATTGGAACACTAATTCTTGCGATCTTGGTGGCTACCTGGAATTTCCCCTCACTTTCTGTGGTGGCTATGGAACTGAAATTGAAGGGGAATCTCTCAAATTGGAGATTGGTGACAAAACTGCTGGCTTATCTTACCCTGATCTTCGTGTAAAAGGAGAAATATGTGTTTTGTCTTTTGTTATATCTCAAGTACATTGCAAATCCCACTAGCTAAATGTATGTAGCTTACATGCTGCCATTTTGGCTAACATGTTTTAAATGTCAGTAAAAATGTGTCTCTGTCAGTAATTTGTTTGTATCGTGTGAGTACTTTTCACTTCTGGAGGTTGACAACCCTAGTCGGGGGGTGCGTACATATGAACATATCATCTCCTGTGCTTGGGAACAATTGCTAAATTTCCTTCCATATTAAAATTAAGCAATGAGCCTTTGACATTTTAAACCTCTGTGTACGTAAATGCTTATTGTTGAAAACTGCTAATTATTCATCCTCCAGAAAAGAGGAGAGAGACAACCCTGACTACACAACCTGACTTGGGGCTTAGACAAGGCAAGCATCTCTCTATGACTCCTAAAGACAGTGCCAGATGTCTGAGCAACCAATCACCAAGCACCAGTGTTGTCACATGGGAGGAAGGGGAGTAAACCACATGCCCCCGTACCTGGAAGTATAAGGTATTAGTGTTCACTTTCTGTAGTCAAAGGAAAGGTGGCAATCAAGGAGAATATGAATATGATCAGGTGGGGAGTGGGCAGTTAAGATAACTATTTACTCTTCTGGGGAAAAACACAGGTTCACATTTGCTTATGAAAACAGAAACCATAATCATTATTAGAATTTTGTTTGTTTGGAGAAAATATGTCCATCCTTTTCCTTTGATTTTTTTTTTTTTTTATTGCTACAGTAAAAAATCTATTTAACCCATTTACTACTAGAACATTGACTGAACATTCAAAAATCAATTTTTTTACGAAAAAACACTTTGGGTTTAGTATGGGCAAATTTCAGAGGTTTTGTAAGGAGAGGAGAACTTTGACAAAAGGGTTAATGGGGGGTTTGTTCAAAAATCTTAATCTGAATATTGAAGTGCCACACTAAATAGTTTAAGTCCGATATGAGGTTTATTTCAAGTATTAAATGGGTAAAACAGCCAACACATTTTAGGAGTCCAACATCAGCCCCTTCACCAAAGCTTAGCAACATATAGGGTTGACAGTCTGGTGACTCGGACATAACTAATGAATTAAGTTGTGTTGCAGCGTGAACACACACATTAAGGCCCTATTCACACCTGAGCGTAGCGTTTTCAGGCAGAAAGTCACGTGATTTTACAGCGATTTAGCTGCAATTTTTGCCACGGTTTTCACTGCGTATTTGCAGCGATGTTGACGTGTTTTTGCCGCAATTTTGTACAGGTCAAAAGGTCACCAATGTAAAAAGCAGAAAAACGCCCAAATCTGCCTAAAAAAAGTTCCAGAACTTGTTTTAGCTTCAGGCGTTTTGGAGCTTCTGGCTTCAAGCGTTTTAGAGAGGAGATGTGAACCATCTCCATAGAGAATAATTAATTTTTTTCCCTCCAGTGTTTTGTAGCTTCAGGCTTCAAGCTACAAAACGCTCAGGTGTGAATGGAGCCTAATTCATCAGTACCTAATTAACCTTGAAAAAAACTTCATTTTGGACATGCTTGGCTTGCAGAAGCTGCCTACTTACTAATCAAATGCCCTACAGGGAATACACCAACATAACAATGACATTAATTTGAAAACCATCACCCACTTCCAGCCCCAGGTTTCTCCATCTACCTTTAAAAACAAAAAATTCCACGAGATTTACACAACTTTGACTGAGGATTAACAACATTTGAAATTCATTAGACTTGGGTGAAAGCTATTTGAATCTTGTGTGAAAACATTTATAAACAAATTCCTAAGAGTAGTTATTCATGTCTATTTTTGCTATCAAGTAAACATGATTGCGTATTCAATTCAGGTTTAAATAAGATAATGAAACCTTTTGGAAAAAATATACTGGTTAGAAGTCCAGCACTTGAGGCCAATATGGCAAATATCTCCACAGCCACCATGTATTTCCCTTTAGTGTTTAGATAGGCCGGGATAATGGAAATCCAGACATTGCAGAAAACCAGCATGCTGTAGGTGATGTATTTGGCCTCATTAAAACTGTCCGGTAATGTCCTCACCATGAAAGCCAGAACAAAACTCATAGCTGCCAGAAACCCCATATAACCCAACACAGAGTAGAACCCGATAACGGACCCTTCATTACACTGAATAATGATCTTGTCCTGATAAGAGTGAGTGTCCATTTCCTTAAAAGGGTGAGAAGAAGACAACCAACTAATACATATTATTACTTGAATGGATGAACACACTGATACTATGGAATTGGCCAGTTTGCTTCCAAGCCATTTCCTCCAGTAGCTGCCAGGTTTGGTGGCTTTGAAAGCGATATAAACCATGATTGTTTTAGCAAGAAGAGAGGAGACAGCTATGGAGAAGATGACTCCAAATGTCATGACATGCAATATACAGGTTATATCCAGAGGCTGACCAAGGAACAAGAACACACAGAGGAAGCTCAACAAAATGGAGACAAGAAGAACAAAACTCAGATTTCTGTTATTAGCTTTGACGATCGGGGTGTTCAGATAAATAAAAAAAACCCTTTATTAAAACAGTCACAATGCAGAGTACAGCAGAAACTGTTAGGAATACTTTAGAAATGCCATCAGTGTAGGAAAGGAATTCAAGGTGTTTTGGAATACACCGATCTTTCTTCTCATTAGGCCATTCTTCCTCTGGACAATTCATACAGTTCTCACTGTCTGCCAAGAGTAATACATATAACACAGATTAATTTTTATTCTAATTAATTAAACAGTCATTTTTGGGGATGTAATCTGTACATATGCAGCACACTCCTGAAGGAGCTACTGAGTGAATAACCCCCCTGTGACTAATCTGGTGTATGGACTATTCATATTATCAATTTAACCACTCTGCCACACTCCTAACGATGCGTTAGAAGACACCAACTTGAGTCTTGAGTTGAATCTGTAGTTATATTACCACCAACCACTCAGATCAGCTTAACCGCTTGCCGACCGCCTCATGTAGGAGTATGGTGGCACAGTGGCTCTCCTGCACTGGATAAAGTTATTAGATATGTAATCCAGCACTTCCGGGTAGGGGCCGTGAGAGCATGTGACAGCCGCACCGGCTATTCTGTCATTAGTCACAGCACAAACTGATCAGTGGGTCCCGGTCAATGGATGACTGTTGGCACCTGCTGATCAGCGAATAAGATGACAGGACAGAGCTCTCTGACTGTAAGCAATACAGAGCTCTGTCCTGTCAGCGGGGATTTGCCAGTTTTTGTTTCTCTGCAAAGCAGGGAATAAAAACCGGTACATCCTTTAGTAAAAGCATCTCACAGTGAATGTACCAAGCTCTGTTAGGCACACATTTAACCCTATGATCGCCCTATATGTTAATCCCTTCCCAGCCAGTGTTATTAGTACAGTGTCGGTGTAAATTTTTTGCACTGTATTAGTGTTACTGGTTCCCACAAAGTGTCAGTTAGTGTCTGACTGTCCGTCATACTATCACAGTCCTGCTATAAGTTGCTGATCACTAGGGATGAGCTTCGTGTTCAAGTCGAACCCATGTTCGACTCGAACATCGGCTGTTCGGTCGTTCGCCGAATTGCGAACGATATGGGCCGTTCGCGCCAAATTCGCGTGGCGCGTCACGGCCCATAATTCACTGCGGCATCGCAGTGCATTGCTTGCTGATGATTGGCCAAGCATACACTATGACCCGCATGCTTGACCAATCACAGCGCCGCCTGAACAGAGAGCCGTAATTGGCCAAAGCCAAGGAGGCTTTGGCCAATTATGGCTCAGGGGATTTAGTACACGCCCCACGCTATATAAGGCCGCCTGCACGGCGGCCCTGTGCAGTGTGTTCCGGTGTGCTTAGAGAGAGAGAGAGACAGTGTCATTTCATTTGAGTTAGCTAGATTAGGCAGGACAGTCAGTCAGTTAGCTGCACTTAAAGTGTATTGTGTATATATATGCATCCCAGGTGTTGCATATATATATATATACACTGTATTCAGTTTAGCTAGATCCGTTCCTGTTATCTTCTAGACTATTTACATTTAGTGCAGTGCGTCCTGCTCACAGTGTTCAGCTAGATCCGTTCCTGTTATCTTCCTACTGACAGGCAGGCTTGTCTTGTTACAGTATATAAAGCAGTGCGTCCTGCTCACAGTGTTCAGCTAAACCTACAAGTTAGTGGGGTGCGTCCACCTCACAGTGTTCAGCTAAAGCTATCTGTAGAAGGTTGGTGGTGTTCTCATACTACAGGCAGGCAGTTGATTTTGCTAGCTGCAGTATCAGTACATATATATATATATATATATATATATATATATATATATATATATATATATCCCAGCTTAGTGCAGCTACAGGCCATTAGTATGTCTGGAAGGCCAAGAAGGAGAGGCAGACAGTCACAAGCCAATAAGAGAGGGCAAGCAGGCTCTGTGTCTAGTGCTGGTCGTGGAGACGGTGCATCCTCATCAGCACGTGGCCATGGGACACGCTTGGCCTTTTTTTCGGCAGCTGGCCGTGTTGAGCCGCAACATGCGGAAGACTTGGTCGAGTGGATGACCAAGCCGTCCTCATCCTCCTCATCCTCTCTCACCCATGCCCAGGGTGCTTTGTCTGGCAAAGCAGCGGCCTCTTCCCTCGGCTCAATGTCATCAGTGACTCCTTCCCTAGCTCCACCATGTCCTCCTGAGGAGTCCCTCGAACTTTTTGACCACAGTGTTGGGTACATGCTCCAGGAGGATGCCCAGCGTTTGGAAGGCTCTGATGATGATACTGAGCTCGATGAAGGCAGTAACATGAACAAGGACAGAGGGGGTGCCCAAGAAGGACAGCAATCTGGCAGTCATGCTCCCCCTGCTGCAGCATACTGCCAGGTTTGCTCCAGTGATGAGGAGGGAGGGGATGATGAGGTCACTGACTCAACGTGGGTGCCTGATAGGAGAGAGGAGGAGGAGGAGGAGGAGGAGGTGGCACATCACCAACGAGGCAGGATGCCCTCCAGGGGCCAGCCTAAGGGCAGCACATTGACTGCATCACACCCCAAAGCTCCACATGTGCAGGGCGCTGCAGTCTCTGCGCGTTATTCAAAAAGTTCTTTGGTGTGGGCCTTTTTTGAGATGAGTGCATCAGATCGCACCGCTGCTATTTGCAACATATGTCTCAAGCGTATCTCACGTGGCCAAAACATCTCCCGCTTGGGTACCACATGCTTGACCAGACATATGTTGACCTGCCATGCAGTTCATTGGCAAGCGTATCTAAAAGACCCACACCAAAGAACAAAGAGGACCTCTCCTTGCTCCTCATCAGCTGAGATTTCCAACCCCACTAGACCTTCAGTCCTCTCTGAGACCTGCACTGAGAGGAATGAAGGTGTAGAATTAGGTGTGTCACAGCCAAGTACTTGTGGGCAATCTGCTTTTGGTACACCGACGTCAGATTGTACCAGGCAAATTTCCCTGCCCCAGCTGCTGCACCGCCGAAAGAAGTTTGCTCCCAGCCATCCACATGCCCAGCGGTTGAATGCTAGCTTGGCAAAATTGCTAGCACTTCAACTGCTGCCTTTTCAGTTGGTAGACTCTGCCCCCTTCCGTGAGTTTGTGGAATGTGCGGTTCCTCAGTGGCAGGTACCCAAACGCCACTTTTTCTCACGGAAGGCGATTCCGGCTCTCTACCGGCATGTGGAAGGCAAAGTCCATGCCTCGCTGGACAGGGCGGTCAGCGGTAAGGTGCATATTACCGCTGACTCATGGTCCAGCAGGCATGGACAGGGACGTTACCTAAGTTTCACGGCGCATTGGGTGACTCTGCTGGCAGCTGGGAAGGATGCAGGACAAGGTGCAGTAGTGTTGGAGGTTGTTCCGCCACCACGCCTCCAAAATGCTAATGATTGTGACACACCTCTCCTCCACCCCCTCCTCTTCTTCTTCCTCCATGGCCTCTTCCTCTGAACCAGTGGTGCTCCGTAGTCGTTCAAGGGGCTACGCAAGTACGCGGGCCAAAAGATGCCATGCGGTGCTTGAGCTGGTGTGCTTGGGGGACAGGAGCCACACTGGGGCAGAGGTTCTGTCAGCTCTGCAGGGGCAGATTCAGAGGTGGTTGACGCCACGCCAACTTAAGGCAGGAATGGTGGTTTGCGACAATGGCACCAACCTCCTCTCTGCCCTCCGACAGGGACAAATGACCCATGTGCCCTGTTTGGCTCACGTCCTTAACTTGGTGGTGCAGCGGTTCTTGGGCAGGTACCCGGGCTTACAGGATGTCCTGAGGCAGGCCTGTATATATATATGACAGATTCCCAGAGAATGAGGGAGAAACAAATTTTGTTTTTGACAGCTTGGTTGGAGCCCTTTTGGTGGTGCACAATTGCAATTGGTGGAGCTCAATGATCCTTGCCTGTTTAAAGTCAGTAAATGTAGAAGAGGTAACTGGAGGGGTTTAACTCAAAGAAGAGCTCAAATCAGTCACACATATGTTTGGGGCGGGAGGGGAAATTAGCAAAGGAGTAGTATTGTAGGAAGAAGTGGAGCCTTTGGATGTTAAGACAATAGCTTTGAGAATGATCTGGATGGGATGGATACCCAAAGGGTGGTAGGTAGGGCAATAATGAACTGGAGTGTCTGTGTCTGCTATACAGTACAAGGATGGGGGTAAACAACCCTCTTACAAAACTCAGTTGTAGGTACAGACAGTGGAAGGGCCCCTCATACACTAACGTGATGACTCCGGAGAACCCACTTGGCCCTTCTGGAACAGCTGGGGCAGACTGGTGATCTAGTTCTGTGTCTATGGGACACCGAGGATGGGCTGGTGATCCTGCTCTGTGTTCCTTGAATGCTGGGGATAGACTGGTGGTTCCCGTGTCTCTGGTACAGCTGAGGTTGGACTGGCAACTCTGCTTTTTGTTTCTGGAACAGCTGAGGATAGACTAGCGATTTCACTCTGTGTCTATGGAATAGGTTGTGCTTGCAGACAGCTGTTAACGGACTCAGCACTCTGTCCCAAAATTACTTCCCTGGTCTGGTGCCAAGTGCCCTGGATCTTCTCAAAAGTTTTCTCTTCCACTCCTCCACAGTTGCATGGAGCTGTTGTTTTTTTCCTCAACAGAGAGCAGTTCCACCTAACGGTGACAGAACTACACATCCCATAATCCCCCTGTTCTGCATGGACATTCTGGGACTTTCTGTCCCATGACAGTTTTGTGTAGGTCAGTTAGTTTTTACTTGCAGAGTCTTACATTAACATTTACTGGTGTTTTTCAGTACTGAGTTTGGTTCTCCTTGTTGATTATATAGGGTAAAACAGTTATTTTCCTTGCACCATAACAACCAATAATGCTCTATGGCAGTAGGTATGGTGTTGTTATTTGCTATGATGTTGGCAGCCAGCCTTCCCGCAAAAATGGCTCCTCCAGACCTGCTCCACTTCCCCCTTTCTACCACATTGCTGGAGGGCTTTGATGTGAAGAGGGGACTGTGTGATTAGGAGGAACTGTGTGCTGGGGGAAATGTGTGATGGGGAGCTCTGTGGTTTGGGGGGCTTTGTGATGGGTAGACTGTTATGTGATGAGAAGACTAATTGGTGGGGGGAATCTGGTATATAATGGGGGCTTTGAAACTTAGGGAAGACTCTGATGTGTAGAGGTGCATATTACCGCTGACTCATGGTCCAGCAGGCATGGACATGGATGTTACCTAAGTTTCACGGCGCATTGGGTGACTCTGTTGGCAGCTGGGAAGGTTGCAGGACAAGGTGCAGTAGTGTTGGAGGTTGTTCCACCACCACGCCTCCAAAATGCTACTACTGGTGATTCTGGCACACTTCTCTTCTCCACCCCCTCCTCTTCTTCTTCCTCCATGGCCTCTTCCTGTGCTTTGTCCTCGGAACCAGCGGTGCTCCGTAGGCGTTCAAGGGGCTACGCAACTACGCAGGCCAAAAGATGCCATGCGGTGCTTGAGCTGGTGTGCTTGGGGGACAGGAGCCACACTGGGGCAGAGGTTCTGTCAGCTCTGCAGGGGCAGGTTCAGAGGTGGTTGACGCCATGCCAACTTAAGGCAGGAATGGTGGTTTGCGACAATGGCACCAACCTCCTCTCCGACAGGGACAAATGATCCATGTGCCCTGTTTGGCTCACATCCTTAACTTGGTGGTGCAGTGGTTCTTGGGCAGGTACCTGGGCTTACAGAATGTCCCGAGGCAGGCCAGGAAAGTCTGTGTGCATATAATGCCAGTGCTCGGCTGGCAGACCTCCAAAAGGAATTTAACCTGCCCAAGAACCACCTAATCTGTGACATGCCCACCAGGTGGAACTCAACGTTGGCCATGCTGCAGCGGCTGCACACGCAGCAGAGGGCCATCAATGAGTACCTGTGCGACTATGGCACCAGGACAGGGTCAGGGGAGCTTGTTTTTTTTTTTACCCATGCCAGTGGGCCATGACCAGGGATGCATGTCCTGTCACCATTTGAGGAGGCCACGAGGATGGTGAGCAGTGACAGTGCATGAGCTGGATCTCAAATTTTCCGACAACAAAATCCGTTGTCGTAAATTCCGATCGTGTGTACACAATTCCGACGCACAAAATTCCGCACATGCTCGGAATGTAGCAGAAGAGCCGCACTGGCTATTGAACTTCATTTTTCTTGGCTCGTCGTATGTGTTGTATGTCACCGCGTTCTTGGCGATTGGAATTTCCGACAACATTTGTGCGACCGTGTGTATGCAAGACAAGTTTGAGCCAACATCCGTCGAAAATAAATCTAGGATTTTGTTGTCGGAATATCCGATCGTCTGTACGCGGCGTAAGATTTACTTTGAGTTGACCTTTTGTTTCATTAGATCTTTAACAAATTACCGAATCATGACGAATTCATTCCACTATAATTTCTTTCATATTAGTTGAAATTCAATATTTATGTATGTATATTGATTTGTGATAATGATTCGTAGTTTGGAAAGTCGTTTCGTTCCGAAACAAATTGCACATGTCTACAAGTCTGTGCTACTGCAGAGTAGAATAGATTATGATGTTCTTTGATCAGTGGCGGCCCGTCCATAGGGCCCCCCCCCCCCTCCTGTAGTCACAAAAAAAAAATTGGAAAAAAAAATATTTTTTTTTAAAACCGGCCCTTTAAGAGAAAAAAAAATCCCTTAACCTTAACATAGTGCACTGTGGCAAGCGCCACGTCAATGCAATCACGAGATTGCAGACATAGCGCTTCATTTGCGGGTATTTAACCCGCCTTGGGGCGCAATGAAGAACGCTGAGTAGCTTCCGGTCTTCCGCCCGTAAAACTGTGATTCTACGGGCGGGAGCATTGTTGTTGAAGTTCTCGAGGTCACTTCCGGGTTTTCTAAAAGCCGGAAGTGACGTCCTCATGTCAGCAGCTCTGTTCTTCAGCCTGAGCAGAGCTGCATAAGGTGAGAGAGAGCGCGCCACTGCCTGCATGGCAGAATCTTACCAAATATCATCTGAAATGTCTTAAAATGGAACAGACTGACACAATATGGATAAAGTATTAAACCCCATGTTAGTGTTACTGAACATTAATGAGAGGCTTTGGTGCATCCACTTTTGTTTCACACACATTTCTGTCAATTAAATCCAATGTAAAAAATATCTGATTGAAGAATAGTGATTCTGTGGGATATAATAATCTACGTCATCACATTTAACTATCTTATATTACAGTTATTTTTTAAAACTTCAACTTTTCACAGTTTTTTTTTTTTTTTTGACCGCCACACGCTGATGTATCCCTGGTTTGGGGACGGATATCGTTATGGCAGCAGCTAGCTGCCATAACCCCGGTATCCCCGTGTTCAGCCGGTGGTCGGCTACAAGATAAAAGTAATCTCTGCGGCGGATTCGCCGCAAGATCACTTTTATCGGTGGCGGGAGAGGGCCACCCTCCCGCCGCGATCCGGTGCCCTCCGCCACTTACCGGAGCTGTCGGCAGCGGCGGAGGCGATCGCACGTGTCTCCTTGCTAGGTATGGAGAGGAGTGAGGGAGAAGATGGCCCCCTCCCGTCTCCATACCATAGCTGGATGGAAGCGACGTCAAAACGTCACTTCTGTCCATACTTCTTAAAGGCACATTTTTTTTATGTCATTTTTTCAAAATGACAAAAAATTATTTATTTATTTATTTTTTTTTTTTTTGCATTTAAGTCCAAATATGAGATGTGAGGACTTTTTGACCCCAGATCTCATATTTAAGAGGACCTGTCATGCTTTTTTCTATTATAACTGAAAAGTTAGACTAAACATTTTGTTTCTGTTTACTAGGGAGAAGTTACTAAATCACGGACAAATATAGTAAAGTGTGTGGGAAAAACTCAATAGGGTAAATTTACTAAAACTGGAGAGTGCAAAATCTGGTGCAGTTCTGCTTAGAAACCAATCAGCTTCCAGGTTTTATTGTCAAAGCTTAGTTAGAAGTTGATTGGCTACCATGCACAGCTGCATAAGATTCTGTGTGCACCAATTTTATGAAATCCTCCCCAATAAGTTATTTACTTAATAAAAAACAGTAGCGTTTAATATGAAAGTGGTAAGCAATGGATGTGCGGGGTGCACCAAAGTGTGTGGAAATTCTAACTAAAATGCTATGAGTTAATCCCTTAGGTGAGATGACAGAAAGTATAAATAGCAAATCACTACCAAAAGTAAAAAACCAAAACCGTACCTAGTACAAAGTAGAAAAAATGACAAAAAAATGACATAAAAAGTGATAACAACATTAAAATGCCCACTCATGTGCCAAATGTCTTCCACAATAATAAAATTACATATAAGTGATTCAAATGAACATCTGTGATCATCCAAAATTTAAAAAAAAAAAAAAAAAAGTAAATGAAAAGTAGAAATATATGTGGAAGGTGAATGGAAAAAATGAGTATAATAATTAATAAATATGTGCCATCAAACAGATGTGTAAATGAGTAAATAATACACTCAAAAATGTCCAATATGAATTGTCCAATGAAAATATATCCGACAGGTGTGTGATCACCCGCAAAGTTTCAGTGTAGTGTATCCGTGTCTGGCAGGCCCCCTTTTGTGCCCTCACTCACCAGAAAGCCCTACCCCTGCAGGGGTGAAGGGCATGAATCAATCCTGTGGCCGGAATGCTGGAGTCCAAGGATCCCCCTCTCAGGTACAGCAAGCCCCTTCCCACTGGATCCACGTTGTTCTATGGATGAAATTAGAATGTAAATAGATTGTATTTTCTTTTTGCGGTCCTGTTAGGCTGTCAGATGTGCCTGTCTCAGGAGAAGTGTGTAGACACAGCTGTAAACTGTAGAGATCCTTTGGAGTGGAGAGCCGTGTGATCCTGTCAGCAGAAGGGGGGGGAGGAGGAGGGAGGAGGTGTCCTTGAGGCAGCTGATGGCTGGATAGAAAGCGTCTTGCTGCCTAGGGATAGGATACACTACACTGAAACTTTGCGGGTGATCACACACCTGTCGGATATATTTTCATTGGACAATTCATATTGGACATTTTTGAGTGTATTATTTACTCATTTACACATCTGTTTGATGGCACATATTTATTAATTATTATACTCATTTTTTCCATTAACCTTCCACATATATTTCTACTTTTCATTTACTTTTTTTTTTTTTTTTTTTTTTTATTTAAATTTTGGATGATCACAGATGTTCATTTGAATCACTTATATGTAATTTTATTATTGTGGAAGACATTTGGCACATGAGTGGGCATTTTAATGTTGTTATCACTTTTTATGTCATTTTTTTGTCATTTTTTCTACTTTGTACTAGGTACGGTTTTGGTTTTTTACTTTTGGTAGTGATTTGCTATTTATACTTTCTGTCATCTCACCTAAGGGATTAACTCATAGCATTTTAGTTCGAATTTCCACACACTTTGGTGCACCCCGCACATCCATTGCTTACCACTTTCATATTCATACATTTATTTTTTATTCATATATATATTTTTTATTCAAAAAAATTTTTTATTCAAAAATTTCTTTCCCATTTCTGGTGGGTTGGGGTTGTGTCCCTCTGTTTTTTCCACTATCTGTGAACAGCGCCATTCCCCTATTAGAATACTTTGGTTTTGTGGATTTCACTTTGGTGTCTCCATTTTGATTGGGGGGCTGCAGTTCCTTGTTATTATTGGTCCTAAGCGCGGAATATTTGACTTACAGTAGCGTTTAATATAATTAACATCTAGGAATATCTATTCTTTCGCCTTCTATAGTCTCAGAGCAAGTGAGAAATGGTATAAATATGTGATTGGGGTGGGATCGGAGCCCCATTCCCCAACCCAACTAGTTCCAGGGCCTTGAAATGAAAATCGTTCCCAGAAGCTTGTATAGAACACCTACTTGGGTAATGGTTATTTAAAGGGTAACCACTTTTGTGGGAAAAAAATATTGCAAATAAAAAATAAAAGAACATGGCATATACAATTGTGACACAAGCCATAATATAATAGAATGTTATTAAAAATTACCTTTTCATTTTTAATCTGCAGCTGCTGTCATTTATTTGTAAAATGCAATGCAATATGGTAACATGGAGATATTCTGTACACAGATGGTGTACTGAACCCTTCCCCACCTTCAAAATGTAATTTCCTGCTTGTGTGATTGGCTTACTGATTTTCCCAGAAGTCTGCACTAAGATACAAGTCAGATTTTAGGCATCCTCACATCCTCGGCAACAAACATTTCAGTTTTGGTGAGATACTACCAAACGGTTAATCACATCTAAAGGGATTGAGACCCTGTGACTTTCCTCATTAGAACCCAGCAATTGCAGCAGCTGATCACTAATGAAAAATTTACTCCCATTTACATTCACTATGCACATGGACATAGACAGACAGCAATTTCTTTAGAATAATAAAAGGTAGAAAGCTGCAGCTACATTTTGTTAAAATCCTTGTAATATACATAAATCACCCAGAGGGGAATGTTTTTTTTCTCAACAAAAGAGATACATTTTAAGTCACAGCTACAATAAAATTAGATTTGCTTTGTTTCAATCTGTATTTATAGAACTATTAATACAATGATTTCTTTGTGTACTGTTTGTTAGAGGAGTTAACATATTTCTCTGGCTCTTGTATATTTTACAGATACTGATTGACAGTGGCTTATTGTTCTTAGTTTTGGTCTTATAAAGGCTGTGAGCGAAACTCAGCCTTTCATATGTTTAATTTACAGTTCACATTTCCCTTTTTTTTTTTTTTGTACTTTAATGGGTTAAGGACCTTAGACGTGCTACATGTGAATATTTTATGAAGGTTTTCTTCCTGAAATTGACAACCTAGATCTCTCTCCCACACCAAGAAGTAGTAAGGTGTAGGGGAATATCTGTGGCACAGCAAGATGAGCAGAGAAATTTAAAGGGGGTCAAGTCCCTCATGGTCAGTCCCCTACTTCTCAGGTGTGTCTGGATTCCTTTTAATTGAACATATTGAAGCTGGGAGCAAGGTGTAGATTTTAGGAGAGTGTGAAAAAAAGGTTTGATGTTCCCCTATTGTAGGGCACCAGAGATCAGGGAGGGATAGCTAATTGAAGCAGGAAGGGATGGATAGCATTGGTGGAAACTAAGAATTTCCTATAATGAGGTATAATAAATCTGACATATGAAGATATCTGAAAAAGGGGAAGTGGGACTTTGAATGAAGCACGTAGGTGTAAAATTACCAAATTTATTGTATAGTACATAATGTTAG
Organism: Aquarana catesbeiana; assembly: GCA_037953035.1. Taxonomy (NCBI): domain Eukaryota; kingdom Metazoa; phylum Chordata; class Amphibia; order Anura; family Ranidae; genus Aquarana; species Aquarana catesbeiana. The sequence continues at coordinate 815,438 of JBBHAA010000790.1, read as the reverse complement.
TCATGAATCATTATAAAATATCCAATACAATTCATACATATACAGTGGAACCTCGGATTTCGAGCATAATCCGTTCCAGGAGTATGCTCGTAATCCAAAGTACTCGCATATCAAAGCGAGTTTTCCCATTGAAGTCAATGGAAACGAACATAATTTGTTCCGCATTGACTTCAATGGGATGCAATACCGCATGCGGCCAGAGGCGGGGGGGGCGCCGGAGAGCCTCAGAAATGGCCCAAATACACTTCGGCTGACTTCGGCAAACCTCGGAAAGATTTCCTACCCAAGATTTGCCGAGGTCAGCCTTGCTGTACTCGGGTCTTTCCATGCTTTTCCGAACGTGACGTTCGGCTCTGCTCGGCTCCGGCGCCCCCCCACCTCAGGCCAGAAGCGGTACTGCACATCGCTTTGGCCTGAATCGTGCTCGTTTAGTGAGACAACATACGCAAACCAACTTACGATTTTTAAAAATACAGTGCTCATATTGCAAAACGCTCATTAACCGCGTTACTCGCAATCCGAGGTTCCACTGTACATACAATAGAGGTAAAATACCACATGATTGCAGACAGTTAATATCACCTTATACACATATTGAAAAATATATAATAAAACACATGATGATTTGAAACACGGCATTTATTATCTCTAAGTGTTTTGTGAATTAATTAACTCTTCGTGAGCATGCACGTGAGTTTATTTTTATTTTTTTATATTTATTTTTCCTTGATAGGGTCAGACCATATAGAAATTTTCTCAAATGCATGCTCCTGAAGAGTGAATTCATATAACACGTAGAGCTATTAAATGCCTTGTTTCAAATCATCATGTGTTTCATTATATATTTTTCAATATGTGTATTAGGTGATATTAACTGTCTGTAATCATGTGGTATTTTACCTCTATTGTATGTATATGTATGTATATGAATTGTATTGGATATTTTATAATGATTCAGGACTACCATTATGTACTATATTATTGATCTATACAATAAATGTGATCATTTTACACCTACGTGCTTCATTCAAAGTCCCACTTCTCTCTCTCCCTTTTTCATTTAGACAGGGATGGAGGCACCGGACCTTAGCAGGTCACCGCCTCATTTAAAGTCCCAAACTGTTTTTCTTTCTACATATATGAAGATATCTGTTGGTGTTTCAGAATAGAGTCTGGCTTTTAACAGAGGAGGATTCCAATAGGCAATGTAGAGAGATGGAGATGAATAAGAAATTCTACCCATTGGAAAGAGGTCAGCAGAATGGGGTTGGTTTTTGATTACAACTCAGTTTGTTTTTATGCTGTTGTACCCAATCTAATGTGTAGGTGAGTAAGGTCACTTTATAGTCCTTTAAGTGGGGAAGTCCCACTCTATCTGCTGATTTTTACCCAACTAAAATGTCATATCGCAAGCAGACAGGTGACCTGGCTCAGATGTATTTCAATAGTGTGGATTTTAGGGTGTGGAAAGAAATCAAGATCAGCATTATTTAGAACAAAATACAAGGAAGGATATACATCTTGAATAAAGCGATGTGACTGAACCAAGAATGTTTCTAGTGGTACCATACTTCGAGTTTGGCAAGGATATTTTAAAACCGTGGAGAATATTTCAAGCCCAGGGGGCTACAAGGGTTACTCATTTTAATAGTCAAGAAACAGTAGCCTAAATAATGCTACCTACAATTGGCAGTGAATTATTGAAGGCTAAAAAAAATGACCAGTTACACTTACCGGTAACGGTGTTTCTGGGAAGTCTTCCAGGACGGCACCCTGAGAGATGACTGGTCCCACCTGACAGGAAACACAATCAACAAAGAGGTTAAAACCCCGCCACTCCCTGTGCTCCTCAGTTGTGAAAAAGTATTGACCCACACCAGTGCACTAGAGTGAAACACCTTAAAACTCCACACAAAACCAACATACCAAAAGAGCGGATGGGAAGTAGGCCTGCTGTCCTGGAAGACTTCCCAGAAACACCGTTACCGGTATGTGTAAATGGTAATTTTCTCAAGTCATCTTCCAGGATGGCACCCTGAGAGAAGAGCAAGTAGCTCAGGCCTACCTTAGGGCGGGACAACAGCTTGTAGGACCTTCCTACCAAACGCCAGATCCTGAGGTGACAGCAACTCCACCCTGTAATGTCTCGGGAAGGTGCTGTAGCTTGTTCATGTAGCTGCTCTGCATATTTGCTCCACCGATGCTCCGGCCCTTTCTGCCCAAGAGGTCGCCAGAGACCGAGTGGAATGTGCTTTAAGGTCATTCTGGGCTATCCTACCAGCCTGATCATAGGCTAAAGTAATAGTCTGCTTGATCCATCTTGCTATGGATGCTTTAGACGCATGCTGACCCTTCCTCTGGCCAGAAAAATTAACTAATAAATGGCTAGACCTTCTAAACTCTTTTACTTTATCTAAATAAGTCAACGTCTGACATCTAAACAATGAAAGGAACTTTCTCTCTCGTTCTGAGGATTGGTGCAAAAAGAAGGAAGGACAATCTCTTGAGTTCTGTGGAACTTTGAGGTTACCTTCGGGAGATACAGGGGGTCCTGCCTAAGTACAACCCTGTCATCAAATAGTCATTCTCTCTGGATGACAAGACCCTTTTAATCAGGGGGTCCAGAGCCAAACTCCTGTGCAAAAAACAGTACAAGGCTGCGACCTGAACCCCAGTGTCTTGGTTGCCTGCCCCTGATCCACACCATCCTGAAGAAAGCCCAGGATTGCAGGGATCTCTTGTTGGAAAGTCCCCTTCGTCTGGCACCAGCGCAAGAAGACTCCCCAGGCTTTTGCATAAATACGCCTGGTAACCAGCTTCCTACTTAACAGAAGGGTGTCGATTACTCTCATAGAACACCCCCTTTTTCGAAGGCTCTCTTTTTCAAGAGCCAAGCCATCAGCCTGAAGAAGCTGGGATCTGGGTGGCAGACTGGGCCCTGAAGAAGGTCCTGCTGGTCCGGAAGATGCTGAGGGGGATGCTATGGACCAATTTCCCCGGGAAGGGAACCAGGTCCTCTTGGGCCACCAAGGGGCGATCAGAATTAGTCTGCCCTCTGAGAGACATAGCTTCTGCAGGATCCTTGGGATCAGAACTAAGGGGGAAAGGCATATGCCAAGCGGAAATCCCAGACCTGGGCCAATGTGTCTACCCCCTCTGAACCCCTCTCGAGAGAGAGTGAGAAGAATCTCTTCACTCTTCTGTTCCTCCTGCAGGCAAATAGATCGATCTCTGGGTTGCCGAAGTGGCGGCACACAAGGGAGAACACTTTGGGGTGCAATTCCCACTCCCCCTGGTGAATCGGCTGCCGACTGAGGTAGTCCGCTTCAACATTGTATGCCCCTTTATATGTACTGCTGAACTAGAGGGGATTCGCCGCTCTGCCCACACAAGGAGTTACAGAGCCAGGTTCAGAAGAGCGCGAGACCTTGTGCATCCCTGATGATTCAGGAATGCTACCGCGGTTGCGTTGTCGGAAAGATTCTGGACCTCTCGGCCCCCGATTCTTTCCTCGAAGGCCTTTAAGGCCTCTCTGACCGCTAAGAGTTCTCAGAAGTTGGAGGAAGTGCTCCTCTAACTCTGGTTCCAGGCGCCCTGGGCTTCGAAGTTCCTCTAAGTGGGCCCCCAACCGCTTGCATTCTTTGTTATCCTGAGGGGTTGGAGCTGGGCCCAAAGGTGGCCCTCCCACAATCTCTGAGGATAGAGCCACCACTACAGAGACTCCTTTACCCCTGCTGGAACGGGACCCTGTTGTCCAACGTTCCTCTTTTCCCGTCCTAAGAGGATAGGAGGAATTGCTGGAGTCCTGGAATGGAGCTGAGCCCATAGGACCACTGGGATACAGGAAGTCATCAGCCTGAGTACTCTTATGACCCCTCTGTAAGAGACTTCTTCTAAATCTAGAAGGGACGTTACTGCTGAAATAAGGCCATCTACCTTCCCTTGGGGCAAAACAAGTTTTTGTGCTGCTGAATCCACCAGGAAACCTAGATAGACCTTGGTCTGGGCAGGAACCAGCGAGCACTTCTCCTGGCTGATGATCAATCCCAGGGACTCTAAGGTACTCACTACCTTGGTCAGGTCGGAGAGAAGGAGATCTCGATTCTGGTTGTTAACCAGTATGTCGTTGAGATAGGGGATCAGCGTTACCCCTTGGAGGTGAAGGAATGCAACCACCTCTGCCAGGATCTTTGTAAACACTCTCGGACTGGCTGCCAGTCCAAAGGGTAGGGCAAAGAACTGGCAGTGCTGCACTCCCTGCTCCGAGAGCCTGGTGCTCTGGGAAGATAGGGACGTGAAGACGGCATCCAAGTCTATCGTTACCATAAATACGTCCTTCAGAAGGTGCTTTGTGAGAGTATAGACGCTTTCCATGTGGAACCTTTTGAACCGCAGGAACGCATTTAGCCTCCTTAGATTTTTAATGAGGCAGTATTTTCCCGAGGGCTTTGGGACTATGAAGATGTGGGAGTAAAATCCCTGCCCTCACTATCCTGGTTGGACTGGCACTATGACCTCCTGCTCTGCCAGCTGTCTGATACTGTGCAAAATACCCACTGCTTTCTGAGGGTCCCTGGGTAAGTGGGTTAAAAGGAAACTTGGGGAGCAGAGGAGAGAAACTCCTATCTGTATCCCTCTCTTACAATCAGGAGGATCACTTGGTATCCTTGTCAGCAGACTTTTGGCTCGGGAAGAGAAGACCTCCCTTCTGCTTGCCTTTGCCTACCCCCCCCCCCCCCCCCAACGCCTATTAGTGCTACCTTTTTTTATTTCCAAACCGATTTTTTAGCCTGGGGGCCTCGGAAAAAACTTTCCTCTATCACTTTTAGGTCTAACGGGAAATTTCTTGCCTTTCTCTGTAGACCTAGAAAGTGCCTGATCCAACCCAGTGCCGAAGAGCAGGGAATCCTCAAATGTAAGACCACACAGCCGAGTCTTTGAAGAGCTGTCCCCATCCCAGGTCTTGACCCACAAGGCTCTCCTTGCAAAATTCAAAAGGGCACTGGTCTTGGCGGTTGTACGCACCGTCACGACTGCCGCATCTGCCAGGTAGGCTACTGCCCTACCAATTGCCTCTAAAGAGTCCAAGACCTGTTTGGACTTAGAGGTTCGCAACACATGATCCATTAGTTTGGCGACCCACGTCTCCGTTCCTCGCCACACAAGCTGAAGCCAAGGCAGGACTCCTAGCTGCTGCATTGGCTTCCCAGGCCCTATGCAAGAGGGTCTCGGCTCGTCGATCCATCTGGTCCCCGATGGTGCCTGCATCCTCAAATAAGAGGACAGACTGCTTGGACACCTGAGCCAGGGAAGCATCTAATCTAGGGGTCTTAAAGAACCTTTTTTCCTCTTCCGCCTTGAAGCGGCACCTACGTTTCCACGTTTTAAACTTCAAAAGTTTTCTTTCAGGCTCCTTTCACTCCCTCAGGATAACATCTTTAAGGGCCTGGTAAACCGGGAGAACCTTGGATTGGGGCTTAACCAAGCCTCTATACATTCTGTCCTGGGCAGACACTTGGGCTGTGGGTTCCTGTATTTCCTCTGACGCATATACTGCCCTAAGGAGGCCCTCCATATCGTTGGCCGAAAAAATATGTCTGCCGGGTCTGGAGTCCTCCTCCCCCTCTTCCTGACTGTCTAAGCCCTCGTCAGAAAAACTGTGATCAGGAGCATCAGCCTCTTCTTCCTCCTCAGAGTCTTGAGAGGGAAGGGGTCTCAGGGGTTCAGGATGCCTTCTACTGCCCTCTGCCCTGTTAGTGGAGGAGCCCTCCTGGGAGGAAGAACACTCTTCTCCTAGTGTGGGGTTCTGGCTCCCTAGACTTAAGGGATGCTTGGAAGGCCTTAAGAGTTGACAGCATCTCCGTCTGAACGGAGAGAAAGTCTCTCATGACCTGAAATGTTTCTTTCCCTGCTAACTTGTGGATACATTTGTAGCAAAAGGGCGTAGAGTGGTCCTTAGGTAACTTGTTGCTACAATACCCACATCTCTTAGAGCAGGAAGGAGCTTTCATAGGACGGCTGGCAACCCCCTGGGCAGTGATGTCCTCTCCTATAAAAAGACACATAAGCAAATTATCTCAGTTGAATCTGTAGAGAACATGTATATGCATGTTGACTTATTCTTCGGTATGCCATCTCTTGTTGGGTTCTGATCTTTGCTGGCTGACAATAGGATGGGAAAAGTATAAACCTCAGTCACTAGGGGCAGGTACTCATTAATGAACACATAAGAGGAGGTGCCTGTAAAAGGTTCTAATTTATCCTGGTTATGGCATAGCTTGAGTAGCAGTAGTAGTAATCACATTCAACAGAATTAGTTGTGTGATGTTGAAGATGTTTCACAGCTTATCCAAACTACTTCTTCAGTTAACATAATGAACACATATCTCTGCTCTCTCAGCATGTTTCTTATTGGCCCATAAGCTCTACTCTATGTGCTGTTTCTATCATTTTCCCTCTAAGCGCTGCTGTACAGTGCCTGATAGAAGCAGATACCAGATCATATTCATGTACTTTTACTGATTGCATTTAATAAAATACATTTCATTTTGTATTACTGAATAAAAGGCTGCATTAATGTGCATCTTTTATATCTGCTTAGAGTTCAGCCTTTAGCCCTGGTTCACGCTAGTGCGGCTTTGAAATCGTGCTACTTTAATGCAATTTCAATGTTGCCGATTGGTGCGATTTCATGTGCAGCTTGCTGACATCTGTGCAACTTCATTAACACAGATGTCAATACCAGTCGCACATGAAATTGCATAGAAATAGTGCAGGAACCTTTTTCAAAGTCTCTCTGACATGAGATGTGGCAACGGCGAACGGTTTCATCGCTGGCAATAAGGTGTGACTTGTCATGCGATTTTGAACTGTCAAATCGCATGACAAAATCGCAGTGGTGTGAACCAGAGTTTAGTGACTAGCCTTTTTTGCTTCTTTTTAAGAAACGGTCACATTGAGGAAACCAGATCTCCTGTGAGATGAGTGCAAACAAATACACAGATGAATTGTGTTCACATGACATCAGTGGGGTGGAACACTTTGTAATCTCTGGCCATGGCTTCTGCATGTATTTCAGTCAATAAAAACAAAGTTTTACATTCAGCAAGGATGTCCTAGAGTTCCATCCTCTGTAGAGGCTTTTCAGTCTCCTGTTATAAATCATTTTACACATAAGGGAAAAAAATAATAGAGAAGGCCACCCATACAGATCATTTGTTTTGGTTATACAGATCAGATAAACTTGTCACTTAGATAGGCTTGGAACTTGATAAAATATAAATACACTTTTGTGCACAATACTTATCAAGAGTAAATTCGGAAATGGAGCTGATATGAAATATTGGCTTTTCTGATAAAACAAATGCAACACCCTTTAATCAGAGGATTGTATATTGACATATGAACACAGCACTAACATCAAACATTTAAAATAGAAATGAAAAGGCAAAATATTTTTGTACAGATATAAAAATACATTATAAATACATTTTTTATAACTGATCACATTCCCTCTGTTCTCAGCTGTATAAGAGCTGGGGGGAGGAGAAACAGCAGAACACTGAACCTCCCAGAGAATGGCTGTGGGGGGGGGGCGAGTACCCAGAATAACTAGAGAATGTACAGTGTATTCTCTCGCTTAGTGTGGTCCGTTTTTAATAGGAAAGCAAAAGGGACTGGCAGGAACACCATTTCACACAAAGGAAACAATACAAATAGAACAGGATACTTTTTCATACAAGTACATGGTACAGTAGGCACATATCAGGAATATGAAGTGTTGGGGTAACAAACGCTTTAACTCGCAGTATGATTTTTTTTTTGCATAGATTGGTCCAGCTTGGACCAATATAGGTACGCATATTTCATACGCGAGGGACTGTTGTGAGGTGACAATCACTGTAGTAATCGGCTCTAATATAGGGATTGTCGCAGTATTCACGGTCCTGTGCTGAGCGCTGCCCATTTGTATGATCTCTACCTTTTCCAATCAGAGAATGCCTTGTACTCCTTGAAAAAAAGTCATTCTGTGAAAGGTGACTTACTCTCTGACAACTGTAAAGTTTTAAATTTTCTCTTCACGTTTTATCCAGGATAACAGCATCACCTACCAGTGAAAATTTCCCTATACTTATATGAATGTACAACTAAACTATTATTATTATTATTCAGGATTTATATAGCGCCAACAGTTTACGCAGCGCTTTACAATATAAAAGGGAGACAATACAGTTATAATATAATACAATACAATACAATACAATAGGATTAAGAGGGCCCTGCTCAGAAGAGCTTACAATCTAATAGGGTGGGGCAGGTGGTACAAAAGGTTGTAACTGTGGGGAATGAGCTGGTGGAAGTGGTAGGAGATTAGTTGGAGACGTGATAGGCTTTCCTGAAGAGATGAGTTTTCAGGGATTGCCTGAAGGTAGCAAGAGTAGGGGCTAGCCGGATAGATGGAGGTAGCGAGTTCCAGAGGATGGGAGAGGCTCTGGAGAAATCCTGGAGACGAGCATGGGAGGAGGAGATGAGAGAGCTTGAAAGCAGGAGGTCTTGAGAAGAGCGGAGAGGACGATTTGGGTGATATTTGGAGACAAGATTGGTGATGTAGCTCGGGGCAGAGTTGTGAATGGCTTTGTATGTTGTGGTTAGAATTTTGAATTTAATTCGCTGGGTGATTGGGAGCCAGTGTAGGGATTGAAGTAGAGGGTTGGCAGACACTGAGCGGTTGGTAAGGTGGATAAGTCTGGCAGCAGCATTCATGATAGACTGAAGAGGGGATAGCCTATGGAGCGGTAGGCCAATGAGAAGGGAGTTGCAATAGTCAAGGCGAGAGATAACAAGGGAGTGAATGGCTGGACTTCCATTTAAACAGATAACGTTTAATGACTTTAACACCTCTTCAGCTCACAGAATTTACCATTTTGGTAAGCTGACTTTTAATTGGACACTTACCTGTCCCTGGGTCCAGCGATGCAGGGGATCGAAGCCCCGCTCGTCTCCCCCTCTGTTCAGCGGCGCCGGCATTGCAACTGTGGCTTCACAGCCTGGCACCCACTGCGCATGCGCGAGCGGCATCGCGCGCCGTGCGCCGTGATTGGCCGCTCAATCACCTGGGACCTGTAATGGGTCCCAGATGATTGACAGGAGGGAGGGAGCCGAGCCGAGCCCTTCCTGTGCCGAGGGGGAAGTGATGTCACCAGCCCAGGCAAAGGAAGAGGCAGACTACGAGGGACCACCTAGCAACAGGCATTTAGAGGTAAAAAAAAAAAAATATCCAAATGTTTTTTTGTTTTGTTTTTTAGAATTTTTCTGGTATTTTTGTTTTTTTGGGTGGAACCCCACTTTAAAGCACCTTATAAAAAAAAATAATAATAATTCCAGCGGAGATGCCTGCACATAGCTGCAGCAGTTTCTAATTTTTTTCTCACATTGGCCAAATGCTGCCCCTTTCTAATTTTTGCTTAAGTGCTAGTTCACACCAGACGCAGTTCCGTTCAGTTCCGTGTGCTTTTTTTCTGCACTAAAAATGCATGCACAGTGTTTCCCATGTATTCCTATGGCTCTAGTTCACACTATGCAGTCAGTTTCCGGTGCAGAAACTGACCGGGAACTGACTGCATGCTGTGCACTAGAGCCATAGGAATACATGGAAAACACTGTGCATGCATTTTGCACAGATAAAAAGCGCACAGAACTGAACAGAACTGCTTCTGTTGTGAACTAGCACTTAAAGCGGAAGTAAACCCATCCATAAAACAGTCTCATTTCCGGCATGTGCCGGAGATGTAACACTCCCATTGGTTGTGCTCTCAACCAAACTGTCAAACCATCCAATGGCTTGTGTCATAACTGATCACATGTGCAGCATCATGGCAGTTGTGGATTAAACAGAGGCAAAGATGGCAGCTTCCTTGGCTGAAAACGATAGGGGGGTTTACTTACACTTTAAAGTAGTAATAGAGCTACCCGCTTGCGCGTATCTACACATTCCTACTAGCCAACATGATAGGAATGTGGGCACTGCTTTGCCTGATGAAAACGGCCTGCAGTCTGGGTACAGCAGAGAGGAAGAACAGCTACTGAGGTTACCTGATAGCTTGCAGTCTTTTTTTGCATAATAGAGCTCCAGGTTTCATAGCTCCTAGGGCACAATAACTACTTGCCGACCAGCCGCAGCAGTTTTACTGTGGCAGAATGGGCACGGCTGGGCGAAACGATGTTATGTAACGTCGCTTCGCCCTGTGGCCACTAGAGGCTCCCGCGATCGCTCGTGACACACCGAGAACCGGGATCTGTGTGTGTAAACACACAGATCCCAGTTCTCTGAGAGAAGAGACTGATTGTGTGTTCATACAAATTATGAACGGTCATCTCTTCTAGACAGTCCCACCCCCCCTTCAGAACACAGAGAGGGAACACAGTTAACCCCTTGATCGCCCCCCTAGTGTTAACCCCATTCCTGACAGTGACATTTTTACAGTAATCAGTGCATTTTTATAGCATTGATCGCTGTATAAATGCCAATGGTCCCAAGAATGTGTCAAAAGTGTCCTAAGTGTCCACCATAATGTCGCAGTCACGATAAAAATCGCAGATCGCCGCCATTACTAGTAAAAAAAATATGTAATAAAAATGCTCTAAATCTATCCCCTATATTTTGCGCAATCCAATCAATATACGCTTATTGCGATTTTTATTACCAAAAATATGTAGAAGAATACATATCGGCCCAAACTGAGAAAAAAAATTTGCTTTTTTTAAAAAAAAAAATTGGGGATATTTATTATAGCAAAAAGTACAAAGTATTGTGTTTTTTAAAAAATTGTCACTTTTTTTGTTTATAGCGCAAAAAATAAAAACCGCAGAGATGATCAAATACCACCAAAAGAAAGCTCTATTTGTGGGGAAAAAAAGGACGTCAATTTTGTTTGGGTGCGACCGCGCACATGTCAGTTAAAGTGACGCAGTGCCGAATCGCAAAAAAATGGCCTGGTCATTCAGCAGCCAAATCTTTCGGGGCTCAAGCGGGTTAAAAGAGAAAGAACTGTGCAGTGCTAATTTTTACATTTAAAGGAGTAACTCCACTTTCGTGGGAAAAAAATAAATAGCAAATAAAAAGAATAATATAGCATATACAATTGCAACACAAGTCATATTCGAATTGAATGTCATTAAAAATGACCTTTCCTTTTCAATCTGCAACGCTGTAATTTTCTGTGAAATGCAGAGCAATATGGCTACCTGGAGGTGTCCTGTACTCAGAATGTGTACAGAATGCCCCCCAGATGTCATTTCCTGCTTGTGTGATTGGCTCACCGATTTTCCCAAAAGTCTGCACAAGTCAGATTTTAGGCATCCCCTGCAGCAAAATGTCATTTTTGGTGAGATACTTCCAATAGCAAATCACATCTAAAAAGGGATGCAGGCCCAGCAGCTTTCCTCTTTGGAACCCTGCAGGTGCAGCAGCTGGTTGATAATTATGAAACCACTTCCATTAGACTCACTTATGCACATGGGCACAGACAAACACACAGAGATTTCTTTTACAATAACAAAAGGTAGGAATCTCTAAAAGAGTTTGTCAAAATCCTTGCAATGTACATAGATCACCCAGGGAGGGGAATGTTTTTTCTCAACAAAAGTGAAGTTACTCTTTAAATATGGGACAAGATTAAATAAATAGCAAAAACAAAATGTACTAAGAAACAAATAGATTTATTATTTTTTGGTTATGCAGCTCTAAAACAATATATACAATCAGTCTGGTACCAGAAAAATATTAATTTCTAAGAGTATCAGGGCCAATTTATTATAACAGTCGGGTTGATTTACTAAAACTGGAGAGTGCAAAATCTGGAGCAGCACAGAGACCAATCAGCTTCCAGTTTTTTTTTTTGTCAAAGCTTAATTGAACAAGCTGAAGTTAGAGGATAATTGGCTACCTTGCAGAGCTGCACCAGATTTTACACTCTCCAGTTTTAGTAAATCAACTCCTGTGTATTTCCCATAGCAAGTGCTGGAAGGAAAGTAAAAATCAGAAATGTTATTGACTGCTGTGCGCAAGAGATGCAATGCTTTCTTTTGTTTTGTTTTTTAAATCCGCCCTGTAACGGGCAGCATCTCCTTCAAGTATAGCAAACCATTTAGGAGAGAAGCAACAATCATATTGTTACACACAGAATATCCAGTATTTACCTTAGGAGAGTATAGTATTTACAATGAAAAATACTCAATATAAAAACTGCAATATTTAAAAGGTATGGAGGGAATCAGGGTTTAAAGCGTATTAAGGTATTCACAAAAAAAGCTATTGGTACAAGTTAATTAAATCCATCATTCCAATTCATAACTTTATCATATTCCTGAATTCTCTGCTTGATATGTGACAGCTTGTTCTTCAAGTACTCACATCGTTCCTTCTTCTCCAGAAATGTTGGGTCCTGTCACAAAAAACACGATGTCATTTATACTTGTGAAAACATTGCTCATTCTCCAACAAAACAAGTCCATTAAGATTTAAAGAGAAGAAAACAGTATTTTCTAATGATGGGAAAAGCTACAGCTACTTCAGAGAGGACATGGAGCATGGAAAATCCTTTGGAATTGCTGCAGACAAGAACTTCTAATCAGGGGCGGATCCAGGGGGGGCAACGGGGCAATTGCCACCCCCGAGAAATTTGTTGCCAGCCAGGCGGATGACATAGCGGGCGGCTCCGCTGGCGGGTGACATAGCGGGCGGCTCCACTGGCGGGTGATATAGCCGGCGGCTCCGCTGGTGGGTAACATAGCCGGCGGCTTCGCTGGCAGGTGACATAGCCAGCGGCTCCGCGGGCGGGTGACATAGCCGGTGGTTCCGCCAGCGGGTGACATAGCCGGCGGCTTCTCAGGCAGGTGACATAGCCAGCAGTTACGATAGCGGGCGGACCAGGTGGTGCGGTTTGTGGGCGGGCGGCACGATTTGTGGGCGGACCGGGCTGCCAGGTGACTCAGTGTGTTGGCAGCTAGCCAATCAGTTAGCCAGGGGCAGGGGAGCAGAGAGATGAGATCATCTCTCTCCGCCAGCCCTGCATCCCTGCAGTAACTTCCGCCCTCAGTGGGCAGGCAGCAGAGAGATTACATTATCTCTCTGCTGCCTGACTCAGTCTGGGAGTCTGGGACACAGCAAGAGACAACCAAAACACCACCTCAACAGGCAAGTGACAATCCACAAGATGTGGCAGGTGACGTGGCAAGTGACAATCCGCAATATGTGGCAGGTGACGTGGCAAGTGACAATCCGCAATGTGTGGCAGGTGACGTAGCAAGTCGCAATCCGCAAGGTGTGGCATGTGACGTGGCAAGTGGCAATCCGCAAGGTGTGGCAGGTGACATGGCAAGTGACAATCCTCAACGTGTGGCAGTTGACGTGGCAAGTGACACACAGGGCTCCCACTGATTCTGCATTATGGTGAGTTGAACTATTTAATTTTATATTACAATGTAATTAAAGAAATAATGAGCTTCAATCATCCTAACACTGTAACAACCATGGTGCTGGGATGATTGAAGCGCCAACACCAGTCGTTTCCCCGATAAATTGCCCACAAAAAAAACGGATTTTCTGGCAGTGCCCCACCCGAGACAAGACTCTGGATCCGCCCATGCTTCTAATGCAAGAGACAGTAGATGTACTGTTACATCAACCTTCAATCAGAAGCTTTCTACCTCTTATTCTGTGCTAGATTTAAATAGTAACTATAATGGGAAACTTTCAGCAGAGGAGATGGTTGCATGTAAATATTTGTGGAACATTTAGGGCTGTATCTCCGCGAAAAATGAAAAAGACAAGGTTCTTTGTCCTGTTGTGCCATTCTAAAAAAAAAATAGAGAAGGTGAGCACCAAGACATCTATAGGTCAAAATTAACAACAGGCCAAGCAGCCGTATGTGTCCACATACAGAACTACGTTGAATGCTTGTAGTGGCAGACGACTGCTGTAAGTAATCACAGGGCCCCATACAGCCTACCTAACAGGGCCACCAGTTGAGGCTTCGTGGAAGCTAGGTGATGCAGTAGGATTGCAAGTGTAGCAATTGAGAAAAAAGGTTTATTCACAAATAGTTGCACTCACTAGACATAAATGGTTTGTAGGCAAGTCACTATAAGCAACCAAAGGGTTCCAGGAGTCCAGAGCGGCTTCAGTGCAGCGCGGTCTCATCACACTAGGTGGCCCCGGTGGATTCCGGTGTGGTCTGCATGTGGAACATCCATGCATGATTCTGTAGCCGCCCACAGGTAACCACCTGACACCAGAGACGTCCTGCTGATGACTTCCTCCTTCACCCTCCACATCCAGCGCGGGACACTGGAAACCACCGGTGCCACCGAGTGTGATGAGATTGCGCTGCACTAAAGCCTCCCTGGACTTCTGGAACCCTTTGGTTGCTTATAGTGATGTGCCTACAAACCACTTATGTCTAGTGAGTGCCACTATTTGTGAATAAACTTTGTTTTCTCAATTGTTACACTTAGATTGGCACTGCTCTTTGTTTTTATGTTTCCAATCCCAGAGTCACTTCTGCTCTTCAGCATGCTGCCTTCCAAGTGTTAATCTCCTGAACGTGACATATTCCTGAGGTTATCACCCAGGACACATGGACTCTGTCTTTTGCACCACCTCCATTAATTATATTTCATTTGAATTTCAATTTTACTTAACCAGTAACATTATCCCCCATTTATTTCTCCCATTCCTTACCTATACCCTATACTGGTTTAATGCTAATATTTTCAACAATTTATTATTGTGTATGGCTATATGTTGCCTTCCCTATATTATTGTCCCTGCTCATACCTGAGAGTGCCTAATGTGACAAATATTGTTGTTTTAAAGTAAATTATCCACAGACTGGCTTCAGAAAAAGAAAATGCCCCTTCTGGAGTGGCTCGGTCAGAGCCCAAACCTTAAAGTGGAGTTCCACCCAAAAGTGGAACTTCCACTCATCAGGTTCCTCCCCCCCTCCGGTGACACAGTTGGCACCTTTCAGGGGGGAGGGGGGTACAGATACCTGTATATTACAGGTATCTGTACCCACTTCCGGCGTAGATAGCCGCAGAATCTGCGGTTATTTACGCCACTTCCTGCTCCCTCCCCGCTGCCTGCTGGGAAACACACGGGTCCCAGAGGCAGCAGGGAGCATTCGTATTGCGCGGCGCGACTCGCGCATGCGCAGTAGGGAACCGGGAAGTGAAGCCGCACGGCTTCACTTCCTGATTCCCTTACCGAAGATGGAGGCGGCAGCACCCGAGGACGGAGAGACGCTTCGGCCTCGGGTGCCGACATCGCGGGCGCCCTGGACAGGTAAGTGTCCATGTTTTAAAAGTCAGCAGCTGCAGTATTTGTAGCTGCTGACTTTTAAAATTTTTTTTTTTGGCGGCGCTCCGCTTTAAAGTGGGCGTAAATTCCCATGTATCGTTTTTTACCTATAGGTACTGTAAATATTTCCTAAACGTGCACCGTTTAGGAGGTATTTACTGTAGATGCAGCTGGTGACATCATCAGTGCATGCGCTCTGAAGGAATGGCTCCCGTGCACACGCACGGGAGTGATGTCATTGTGGTTGTGTCCACTCAGCCAGAGTCTGCAAACCCGGAAGGAAGACCAGGTGAAGATGGAAACGCCTTCAGCGGTGACAGAGCATTGCTGGAGGGGCTTCGTTCTAAGGTAAGTTTTGCATAATAATACGCTATTATGCGATGCATACTAGCACATTATGACATTGTCTCGCAGGTTGCAATAAAAAAAAAAACAGCAATTTACTACTGCTTTAACCCCACAGAGATGCTTTGGAATGACCTCGAGAGCCACACCAGACATCCTATAAATGTGTCTGAGCTGAAGCAGTTTTGTAAAGAGGAATGGGCAAAAAATCCTTCTAAACATTGTGCAGGTCTAATCCAGAGTTACCAAAAGTGCTTGCTTGAAGTCATTGCTGCCACAGGAGGTTTGATCCGCTATAAAATGCCAAGGGTTCACTTACTATTTCCTCTAGCACTGTGAATGTTTAATGGGTGTGTTCCATAAAAACATGGAAAATTAGAATTGTTTGTGTGGTATAAGTAAAAGTACGTTGTGTTTGTCTACTGTTGTAAGCGAGATGAGGATCAGATCACATTTTATGGCAAAATTATTAGAAACAAGAAAAACAACTGGGCTGAGCAGCATCATCGCGCCACCTCCCACTGTCGCTGTATACCCAGCAGGACGGGCTATCTGTGGTCATCCGGCCGGTGCCACAGATTGTTCTTCTATTGATGATGATGATTTTCATACCTACATGTGAGTGTTTATGTTTTTTACTTCAATAAATTACTGTGCGATTTTACACTATGGGAGCCCTCCCTTTCTTTCTTCCTATGATGACAACACTATGCTGAGGGCTGAGCCTCTTTGTGGATCCATCCATTTCCATCACAGTCCTTGACGTCCTTCCAGTTTCTACCCTCGCTCCTGGGAGTTCCGGACAAGCAGGATCTCAAAGCCCATCTAGACCCTCTGTAACGGGGGGGTCATGGGGTTCTGGTAAGCGGCCAGACTCCCTCTTTTGGTGGTGGACCCACATATTTATGACCTTACATATTTGAATCACCTGGGACTGTCTATCATTTTTTTTGGGTTTCCTCCCATATGGACCTTAATGATATACTTTCTGGTTTATATCCATCATATATGGACTCACTTTGAAATTTGATTGCACTGTTTGTGTTACATTATTGCACTGTTGCACATCCACCAGAGGGGCTTGTGTAATCCCCTATACTTTCTTATATTTTGTGTGTTATAGTTTGGTACAACATTTTCATTTATGTACATATTGTATTCAGTTTTTTGGTGTAGCACCTCCTAGCCACATATTCACCAGTTGTTAAGCGCGAGTCACCATGTTTTTCTCATGGAAAAATTATTGCAGTTAACGCCAAGGGGTTCACATAGTTCTTCTTCCTATTCTAGCTACATCCTTACTCAAGGTTTACTTGTTCAACCCATGGTTTGTAATGGATTGTTCCCTTATCGGTGAAATTATTGTATTGTCCTCTCACGGTTTTTATGGATTTGACGTATGCTCTGTACAAATAAAAAAGTCATTAAAGAAAGAAAAAAAGAAGAAGGACATAGGTGTGCTTTTAATTGTTCACCTGTGCAGGAAGTAGTTTGTTCCCAATTTGTGTTACTGCAAAACAAGTACTATATTTAAACCATACTAAATAAAACCTCTATAATATTTGTGAAATACAAAATAATATACTCACATTCTTTTTTTTTTGATATTCTTGCAAAACCTTTGCAATCCGCTGGTATTCCTGAAAAATACAGCAACATTTTTAAAAGGAGTGTCATATTTTACTTACTAGTAAGCAGCAGATGCAATATAAAGGAGTATTAACACTGCAGTAAGGCTAATCAAGCTTCATGTATCCTGTATTTATATGTATTAAAAACAAAAAAAAAAAAAACACCTGAACAAAATTCAATCAATGGGTGGCCATGTTGGCACCACTCTGACCGACATCCTTCTATTGAAAAATCGAAGGAGCCAGACAGAAAATTGATCCAATTAGATGCAGGCACTATTTGGGTATTTTGAAAGCTGGTGGTGCTGGCTGTCAGAATGCAATAGCCACACTGGGAGATTTATCCATCTGTGCTGTTTAGTGTGGATGGAGAAATATATATCAGTGTATGGCCAGCTTAAAGGTCCCCATAGATTACTCAAATTCAAGCCAATTTCTGCTGAATCAGGCAAAATTTGAGCCATAGGTGGTCCTACAAGCACCACTTTAAAACCAACTGAGCCAGGTGGAAAATTATTAGGGAATTGTGGAAAATTATTGGGGAATGGCGTGACTTTCACTGTCTCTCACCAGCTGAACAGCCAAAATTCTAGCTGTCTATGCCCAGTTTAAAGGATAAGTTCGACTTTAAAAAATAGGTGGAAGAGCAGGCAGATGCTGAGCTTATTACACCCAAAGGCCCCTTATTCTATCATTCATTTTAGTGCACACAAACATAACACTCCACTTGTTTTGTCAAACACAACAATTAACATATAAATAGATACCAAATATGACAAGCTTCATATTGCACGTGTCTGCAAAACAGCAGTACACTTTAGTACCCATAACCAGGGTGAATTTGACTTAAAGCACTAGTAAAAAGGTTTGATTTAAATCAAGTCGACCAAAATCATACATTTTAAAGAGCAACTGTCATCTCTGTCCTCCTCTGACCCGCTGTTGACTCACCGACAGTCCCATTCACTTTAATGGGACGGCTGGTGATGCGGCGGTGACACAACACGGTGAGGGACGTGGCGCCAGCAGGTGAGTGGACGCCCGCTAACAGGCGCTGCCATGATGGATCTGAAATGACAGGGGCTCTTTAAATGTAAGGACTTATTCTTGCTGTTAGTTAGAATCTTTAATACTTGTAAACAAAATGAGTGTTTCATATTTAGAATAACAAGCTGTCAGGTTAGTAAAACAGCGATATCAGAACCGATTTAATCATGCAGTTTGTAGTGTACATAGATTTGCAAAACAATGGGATAAAGGAATATTCCTGAACTTTCTTTTATCTCATGGTTACTGTGAAATTGTGTGAATGCATCAATGTAGTGCATGTTATCTCACCTTACATAGCTTGGATTCATTGAATAAGTGTACCAAAAATATTGCAGAATATAAAGCCTCATGCTACATACCTAAGCTCAATTTAATGCTGAATAAATTAAATTATTAATGTATCATAAATAGAAAACTATCTTTCAATTTTTACTCCAAAAGCTTTTTATTAGAATAAATTTGATAAAAATTAAAACAATCTGATTTAAATAAAAAAAATCAGATTTTTTTATATTTATTTTTATCCACCCTGCCCATATCTGAAAATACACATTACCGTCATTGTGCCATACACAGCAATACCTAATATGTGTTGTGACTCTTTATTTCTATACATGAGCTGTACTTCCCTGAATGGCTTGAGGCCACAACGAGTACAGCTCATCGATAAAAAATGTTACAGCCAATTTTGTTTCACTTTAAATGGTTTGTCTATAGAACATATCACACTGTCTATTCAACCCAGATCACTTAAGAAGTCAAATGGAGACATGTACATGAATCAATGATATAGATCATGGCAACAGATCAGATCCAGTATTCTAAATAGTATAGCCCCCCCCCCCTGGTCGCTCCAGCCCGCCACCCCACATGAACCGACCCCCCCCTGTCGCCAGCTCGCTCGCCGATCGATCGGCACTTACCCCATCTAGGTCGCGGCTGCGGCTTCCCCCCTCCATCTCCTCCTCCATGTCCCGGCAATCGCTGCTTCTTCTCCTGGCCAATGAGGTCATAGGACTCCCGGCCAAACAAGTCTCAGGACCCACTTCCTGATTGGCCGGGAGGAGAAACAGGAAGACATTAGCGAATATTATTTCACTAATGTCGCACAACTGGGTGGGCTCAGGGCGCAGTGCCCACCCTTTGTTTAAGCCAATTAGAGCCTCAGGCTCTAATCATGTGCTTCCAAAAAAAAAAAAAAACATTTAAATCCATGCGTCCGGTGCCCTGCATGTAGATTAGGATTCGGGTGCATGGATTAGTCAGCGCGGCTCGTCCAATCAAAGGACCGGAGCCCGCCAACATGGGAGGAAGACCTGAGTGAAGATGGAAGCCCTGTCAGCGGTGACAGCTCGCCTCTGGAGGGCTTTGTTTTAAGGTAAGTTTCATATAATGTGCTAGTATGCGATGCCTAATAGGACATTATAACCTTGCCTTAGAGGTTTAAAAAAAAAAAAAACAGCGGCTTACTACTGCTTTAACAGTGGACAGTGTCACCTCCAACCAGTCTGAGGAAGGCAGGAGGGAGGAGCAGGGGAATGCCTTGCCTCCCTAGGCTATGGGTTGTGTGTTTCTATTGATGTACACAATGTAGGGCAGCGATTTTCATGAATGGTGGCATAGTGGATCTGACAATATTACTTGCAACAAAAAAAAAAAATTAAACCAAGCATTGATACATTTACTGCACTTCATTTTATTTTAAAAATAAATCCACTTCCCAATGATGATAGGGACCAAATTAACCCGTTCTATTACAGAAACCATAAATGGGGACATATCTCCTTTCTGCACCTCTACAGAAGTGCTTAGATACATTAGATGCTTTAAAGGGCATCAGGGTTACGGCCATCACAATAATGTTCTCCAATCAGGGCCATCGCTACCACTAGGCAAACTAGGTAGCCGCCTAGGGCGCATTACCACCTAGGGCGCAGCCACGGTCTCTGTTCCCGGTGAAGCCCCAGGCGTGTACTAACCTCTCCTGGCTCTCCTCTCCTGGTCGCTGTGAGTCCTGTTCAGTGCCGGCTGTCTGAGAACACATCCGCTGCAGGTGCCGCCAATCCCCCGATGTGTCCCATTGAGCTCCCTGCTGTCACATCTCCTCACAGTAATACCTGAACAGCGCCGGCCCCGGGACTCCTTTGATTCAGCCTGTCCCTCTGGTGTGGCCTGTGTGTGAGTACAGCAAAGGGGGCAGGGCTAAGTGGAGGTCATGGGAGTATTGGGAGAGGTGCAGTGGCTGTCAGCTGACCTCCTGACAGAGGACACCAAGGAGTGGCTGGATGCTGGGGTCTCCCAAACAATACTCCCCGTCCAGTGCTGAGGAGATGGGCGATGAAGCCATGAAGAGGTAAGGAGGAGGATGGATCCTCCAATTTACATCATACTGTGTGTGAGGGGGAGGGAGTGTGAGTAGTGCAGGAAGTCGAAATCAGGTAGGTCAGTGTAGGGGTCAGGTATGTCAGTGTATTGGTCTGGTAGGTTAGTGTGGGGGTCAGGTAGGTCAGTGTATGTGTCTGGTAGGTCAGTGTATTTGGTAGGTTAGTGTAGTGGTCAGGTAGGTCAGTGTGGGGGTCAGGTAGTTCAGTGTAGTGGTCAGGTAGGTCGGTGTAGGGGCCAGGTAGGTCAGGGTAATGGTCAAGTAGGTCAGTGTAATGGTCAGGTAGGTTAGTGTAGGGGTCAGGTAGGTCAATGTAATTGTCAAGTAAGTCACATGTGTTACATGGGCAGGGCAAAGGGGGTGGAGCCAGGGGTGGCAAAATTAGGTTTCAAAAAAAGAAAAAAACGCGCTATAAAGTGATATAAACAATAGTCCAATTATGAAGTCCCATATAAAATGAAATAAATGGTCCCAATTACAGTCCAGACAAAGAGGATAAGTATGTGATATAAACTTCTTCCAAAGGAAACAGTGATGGCGGACACAGTTAGCAGAACACTCCAATATATATTGCGCTTACCAGAAGTAAGCCGTAAAAGGGCGAGTGGCTTTAACCCAGCCTGGGCCTTTAGATGTACACTCCAGATGAGGCAGGAAGGGCGCCCTCGTCCCGTGGATCCACAAATTATGATCCAAAAAAGATATAACAAAAATATAGCGTAATATTGTTTACAAAAACACCACGCCAAACCAAAAAAAGAAGTGACACTCAATTAGCCTTAAATCACGTGTGATCATATAAAATCCTATGCTTAATAGCTAGGACAATGTAGTGAGTATCATGCAATCATGCAAAAATAAACAAAATCAAAGAATATAAAATATAAATTATAAACGAGTGAAAAATGCAACGACTCCCAAAATCTGCTTACCAGATATAATTGGACAGTCGAAATCACCCCAAAAGTATGTGAAAGATTGTAGAGAGAACTCCCACCAGGTGCTGAGAAAGCTAATAGTACGAGCTGCTTACCAGAAGACAGACCCTCATATGCAGATATAGTGAGACCAGGAACCAAACACCAAAAGAGCAGATATTAAACGGACCTTAGGGAATGTCCCCTTACCAGACAAGTAAAGCAAAAAGGCAGATGTATTGCGGTCCCAGCCAGACTCCCGACCGGAACGGTGTACCTCGTCTTGCCCTCTCAGTCCGGACTCTCCTGCTTATCCAGCAACAAGTGTGTCCGGGGAGATAACATTCCAGGTCATGGCTCCTCTCCCGGCTCTCTCCTCTCCTCTCCTCTCATCTCTCTCGGGCACACAATGGACCAAAATTAGGTTTCGCCTAGGGCAGGGGTCTTAAACTGGCGGCCCTCCAGCTGTTGCAAAACTACAAGTCCCATCATGCCTCTGCCTGTGGGAGTCATGCTTGTAACTGTCAGCCTTGCAATGCCTCATGGGACTTGTAGTTTCACAACAGCTGGAGGGCCGCCAGTTTGAGACCCCTGGCCTAGGGTGTCAAAAATCCTTCCACCAGCCCTGTCTCCAATCCTTACCCTGAGTGGATAAATGATGCAGCTCACATATTGCAAGGTATATTAGCTGCACTCTAGCAAATAAACCAGTTTATACAATTCTTAATTGGGGGTACTTTTCCTGTTACTAGGAATTTAACAAATTTGGTATTTTCGTGAACCGAGTAATAGCAACATGTTCTAACACCACATAAATGTGACCCAACCATAGACAGCCTTTATACAGTACCAATACATTTGGGATTCATGACTGAGCGGAGGACCATTACTACATATAATTTAAGGCCCCCTTTCTCAACCTTTTTATCATAGGTGAACCCTTAAAATAAATATGCATGCTCAGGTAACCCCTGATAATAACTACTATACCTACAGCTCATAGTACATTAGTTCATATTAATGCAGAACTTCAACCAAAAGGGGAAGTCCACCCCCCCCCTCCCCCACTACTAATTTTGGCATATCTTTTTTTGGGGAGGGGATGGGAGCGGGTACCTAGTTTTGACAGGTACCTGCTCCCACTTTCCCTCAGATCGCCAAGTTCACCCCCTCTTCACCCACAACTTTCTGGGACGTCACATCTCAGCGAGGCTCGCACATGCGCAGTAGGAAGCTGGCAGCCACAAGCTGTCACAGTTGGCTTCCCACACTAAAGATGCCAGTGCTGGGAACCCAGAGACTAGTGAAGAACTAGCCCAAGTGAAAACAGCGCTGGATCCCTGGACAGGTAAGTGTCCTTTATTAAAAGTCAGAAGCTACAGGATCTGTAGCTACTGACTTTTCATTTTTTTCTAGAGTGAAGATCCTCTTTAACCACTTGCCGCCCGCCCACTGTCAAATGGCGGCTGGGAGAAGTGCGGCTCTTGTTCTGGGTGGGCGTCATATAACGGCTTCCCAGAACGACCGCGCCATATTGCTAGGACACGGCGTGACCCTGATCTCTGTAACCCTGATCTCTTTAACCATGTGATCGGCTGTGTCCAATCACAGCCGGTCACATGTAAACACAGAGATGCCGGTAATCGCCGCTCCTCGCCTCACACTGACAGAGTGTGAGGAGAGGAGAGCCGATCAGCGGCATCTCCTCCCAGGGGACATCTAGGTATTTAATCAGGGCACTGATCATCAGTGCCCTGATTAAACCGGTTCGGTTCGCACCAGAACATCCGAACAGGAAAAAAAATTATACAAACAAACAAACACCGTTAAAGTCTATGGGACACGAACATGAAAAATTAAAAGTGATAATTTTAATTTTAAAGGCTAATATGCAAGTTATTGCCATAAAAAAATGTTTGGGGACCCGGGTCCTGCCCCAGGGGACATGTATCAATGCAAAAAAAAGTTTTAAAAACTGACGTTTTTTCAGGAGCAGTGATTTTAATAATGCTTAAAGTGAAAAATTAAAAATGAAATAATCCTTTAAATATTGTGCTTGGGGGTGTCTATAGTATAGCTGTAAAGTGACGCAGTTTTCCTGTGTTTAGAACACTACCACAGCAAAATGACATTTCTAAAGGAAAAAAGTTATTTAAAACTGATCTCGGCTGTAATGAATTGTCGGGTCTCGGCAATATACCATTACCAGGCCCTTCGGGTCTGGTATGAATATTAGGGGGAACCCAGAACCAAATTATTTTTTAAAAACTGCGTAGGGTTCTCCCCAAAACCCATACCAGGACCTTCAGCTGTTCTCTAAGGTCCTCCAGATCACACAAAAGGATCCGCCTGGCGCTTTCTTGTCTTCAGTTAGCCATATTCGTTGTTGGGCAGTCCTGGCGCAGCCCACATCAAAGTCATCTTTGGAGAACATCTTCTCCCATCGGGCTAACTGGGCTTTAATCTTCTCCTCCCATCCTGAGGGTAGATTTGAGTAATTTTTTTCCTTGCAAATTTTTTTTATTATTCAGCTGTCAGCGGGGAAGCCCGTTGACAGCTGATGACTTCCCGCCCCCTGCTCATTAACAACCAGCTTTTACTGCACCCTGAATGGGCAAAGCTTTGCCCAATCAGGGCGCAGAATGCACTGTGAAAATTTGGGTGTTTCCCAATGTTCAGCCTGAACTCATGCTCGGGCTGAACCGTTCTCCCAACACTAATATCTATCACACTGCCCCTTAAAAAAAAGGAGCTATATCCCTGCAATGTCCACTTCACAAAATGTGTGTCATTTTGTGTCACTAAAGATGGCCGTGGAGGTCACCCAGGGTTCCAGTGCCCAATCTGACAGCTGCTCCCCTGATGACACTGACAGAAGCTCCAGAGGGACAAAGTTCTCCATTCCTCCCTCCTGTACAGTGGCCATGACACAATGCCATCTACAGCCAGGAGGCCACATTGCACCTGCCTTACATACTAATGCACTCATCTTCTTTTTCCTTACAGAAGACTTCAAGGTATGGCATTTTTTTACATAGCTTGGACCAATCTAACTATGCATATACCATATCAGTGGAATCCCTCTAGAATCTGGAAATCACTTTAGTAGGCAACCCTACTACAGTGATCTCCACTAGCTTCTGGGTCTTGTACCAAGTGGCTGCCCTGCTGCATTGTAAACACAGGAGTTTGTGATATCACTGCCCCACCTGCCCACCTCATCCAATTAGAGAATGCTTTGTGAATGCAAATGCAATGCAAAGCATTCTCTGAATGAGATCCTTGCTGTGTGGCTGACCGCCTGTGTTCAGAATGCAGCTGGGAAGTAATTCAGCACAAGACCTAGAAATGAGTGGAGATCGCAGTAATAGACACTGCTACTACAGTGATCTCTACTATCATTTAGGTCCTGTGCTTCAGCTTGTAGAGGGATCCCATGAGTATGGTATGTGCATTGTTACATTGGTCCAAGCTGCTGTACTTGGAATTCTTTTTTTAGGACACATTAAAACCAGTACTTGGGACTACTAACTCTTTGTTTTCTTCTTGCGCAAGGCTACATATCAGTATTTTTTTGGATTGCTAGTGCACACGTTCTCCTCCTCCCTTTTTCTGTGTCGTGTACTACACAATAGTAGGTACCCAACCATCATTATTTTGACCCAAAGTTCAAGCCAGTGCCTTTATTTAGCACAAAAGGCCATTCCATGTCCATGGCATGTGAATGCCCTAAGGCAGCAGGAGGTAAAGCTTTAATATAAAAAGGAGTGTTGGGTGTTGAAGGTTAGGAGGAGAAATGTTGGCATGTTGAAGTAAAGACAGTCTTCTTTTAAAGGCCTTGCTTACTTTACAGGGTCAGAACAATATAGAACAGTTATCTGCATTTTTTTAATTGTTTATTTTTCAACAGTTGTAAAACAGCATATCATAAGATACAAATATTATGACATTTTAACATTGAAGCATTCAAAAGCAAAGTACAAACAGATTAATTAAGCTTGATGGGGATATCTGTATAGGCAGATGTCAGCTTCTCCCCATATTGGGTCATTCAAATGAAAAAAAAAAAAAATTTCTATACAGTATCCATGTTTAGGTCAAAACAAAAAAAAAAGGAAGATTAGATAAATAAAGAAACATAATGTATCAACTACAAGTTCAAACAGAAGGATGCTCAAAGAGTAATGCTAATGTGAATCAAAAAGACGCGGGGTTATGAGAATCAAGAGAATATATTGAGTCATCCCAATTCTTCCAAATTTTTTTCAAATTGGGGAAGTTTATCTTCAATTTTTGCGGTTAAATGTTCCATTCTGCACGTATCTGTGACTATGGAAAGAACATGGTGTAAAGTGGGGGTGGAGGTAGATAGCCAAAGTCTAGGGATGGCTCTTTTTGCTGCCAGAAGTATGAAAGACCCAAGTTTCTGTAATGATTTGGGGACGCCCGGTAGGCCCAAAAGGAAGTGTATGGGGTTTAATGGAATAGTTGTAGAGAGGAGTGTTTGTAATAATTTTTGTATCTCAATCCAATATGTACCTAAGATATAGCAATCCCAGAAAATATGAAGATGGGTACCTACGGACTGCCCACATCTCCAGCACAGATCAGAGAGGTTTTGGGCGTGTAACAAAAAAATAGTATCTTAATAGCAGTTTCTTTTTGTGCTACACACCTTGAAACTTTGAAAGCTGAGTCCCAAATTTTCCCCCAGTCCAACAATGAGATTGGTCTATTTAGCATTCTAGACCATTCTGTGATGTATCTATGTGTGGAGTTAGTTAGGGGGGGTACTGCCTGGAATATTCTATATATAGATGAAATTAGTTTTGTTTCATATGGGCCATTTGCACACAGTATTTCAAAGTCTGTAGGTTTTTCTAAGGATAATGAAGGGAAGTTGGATTGAAAAAAATGTTTGATTTGTAAATAAAAGTATTCTATAGAGGATGGCAAATCATGTTTTTTTTTGAGATCTGAAAATGATAAAAATTTTCGTGTAACCGGATGAACCAGGTGTCGCAGTTGAAATATACCCGCATGAGTCCATGAAAGAGAAAATGTATCTTTACATCTCTTCCAAATAGGGTAAAAAGCATAGGGGACAGACCTAGAGACCTCAATTGGGGCATGAATTTCCTTGAGGATGGCCATAACATGTAGCAAGGATGTACTGGGGCAGTAATCCCCATTTGAATTTCAGCCCATCTACTTGTGGCTTTCCTTGAGGTCCAGGTGGTCAGCACTCTAAGATGGGAAGCATAATAGTACTTAATGAGATCAGGGGCAGCCAATCCACCTTTAGCTCTAGGGGAGAAGACTACTGATTGAGCAACTCTATGAGATGCATTGTTCCAAATACAATTAAGGCACTTTCTCTGGAGATTTTTCAACTCCGACAGTGGGACTGAGATTGGTAGCGTTTCAAATAAATAAAATAATTTGGGTAGTACCGACATTTTGAGGACGTTAATTCTGCCAAGGAGAGAGAGTGGGATGGAAGACCAGAGTTGCAGGAGTCTAGAGATTTCTGCAAACAAAGGAGGGAAGTTGGCTTGGTAAAGTGAGTGATATGAGGGGGTAAGATGGATTCCTAAATACTTCAGTGAGTTCTGGCACCATCTATATTTAAATCTGTTTTGTAAAGAGCTAAGCATGTCTGAGGGTATATTGATGGGGAGGGCTTCTGTTTTGGTCTGGTTAATACGAAAACCTGATAAGGTTCCAAAAATGGATAGAATTTTGTGTAAAAAGGGTAGGGAGGTGTCGGGGTGGGTGATGGTTAGTAAGATGTCGTCTGCAAATAGGGAGAGTTTGTAATCTTGTTGTCGCAATGGGACTCCCCTGATATCAGGATGTGATCTGATGGCCACAGCTAAAGGTTCAAGACATAATATGAATAATAAGGGTGACAAAGGACACCCTTGTCTGGTGCCGTTACTAAGGGTAAACCCATCTGGACTTGAGATGTAGGGAGGGAGTATAGGGTTCATAGAGCCTGTATAAAGGGACCTGAGAATCCGAATTTGGCTAAGACTGCAAACATGAAAGGCCAGCTTAAACGATCAAATGCTTTTTGAGCATCTAAGCTCAAAACTATGGTGGGACGTTTGGTTCTGGTTATTAGGTCAATCAGATCTATGGTTCTTCTTGTGTTGTCTCCAGCATGTCTCGTGGAGACAAATCCCACTTGATCCCTATGGATCAGGGTTGGTAATAGGGGAGATAATCTCTTGGCTAATATCTTGGTAAAAATGTTATAATCCGAATTTAATAAAGCAATAGGGCGGTAATTGTCAGGTAATGCGGGATCTTTACCCGGTTTGGGAATTACTGTTATGTTTGCATGTAGGAACTGTGAATGCGGGATGGATCCTCAGAGCAGAGAAGAGTATAGGGATCGTAGGTATGGGATTAAAGTCTGTGAAAAAGTTTTATAATAGATGTAAGGGAGACTGTCAGGGACTGGGGATTTGTGGGCTGGTAGATTTTTAATCACTTCTCCTATTTCCTCTATGGTGATCGGGAAATTGGGAGAGGATATATGGTCAGCGGAAAGTCTTGGCAGCGGTAGGGAATCTATGAATTCATCAAACTTAGATTGTGAGAATTGAGGGTGTGAATCAGGACCTAAGCAGTTATATAACCGACTATAAAAATCTCCAAAGACTTTTGACATAGCTTTAGAGCAATATGTGGGGGTACCATCAGATTGCAGCAAATGATCAGGGATCGATAAAAAGGGCCTTGGTTTTAATTTGTTAACCAGCATTCTATGTGGTTTGTTTGCAAAATCGTAAAATTTTTGCTTGGCCCATAACATAGATTTAGAAATTTTGTTCAAGTCAAAAGATTTGATCTGATCCTGGATTGAGGTGACAATTCTCAATTTTTCCATCGTGGGGGAGGCCAGCAAGTGTCCTTCAGCCGTCTGCAGTTGAGTGATTAGGTCATTTTTGAGTTGTACAGAATCCTTTTTTAGGCGAGAGCCTACAGCTATACATTCACCTCTAAAAAAGGCTTTGTAGGCCTCCCACAGTGTAGAAATCTCTGAAACCGAACCATCATTAATCTGGAAAAATTCAGTTAGTTTCTGTTGTAATTGGGTTTGAGATAATGGGTTTTTAAGCAACGATTCATTAAGACGCCAATGGCAGGTTTTAGTAAAAGACTTTGTCAACAGGACATTGAGTTCAATAGGTGCATGATCTGACCAGGTAATAGGATTTATCTCAGAAGAAACTATACATAGGGGAGTAAAGGGCCAGTAACAAGAAAATAATCTATTAAGGGTTTGGCTGAGCGACCCTTCATGTAATACGACACCTCATCCCGGTAGTTTGAAAATTAATTTGGGGGGAGCAAGGAAATAGGGATTATGACGGTGCCAAGAGAAACAAGATGCAATATTAATGAATAAAAAATTCTATTTATTTAACATTATCCAGTAAAATTTAGACATAACAGTCACAATAAGCGAGGTGTGCAAGAAAATTCTAAAATCAATTCTGTAGCAGAAATTAATTCACGTCCCCTGGCCAGATGTTTGTAGCGGCCAGTTCTGTGAATGGGTATTCAGATGTCCGACATGTTTCGCCGGTTTTGGCTTCTTCAAGGACAGTTGTTTGATACCTAAGAGAACTACAGTGTTTTCTATAAAGAAGAATACAGCAGTCAATGGATGTTTAAGAACAGTTGATGTATTTAACATGTAAATTGATATAAATATATAGATATCACCATATGTTTGCGAGCCGTCTAAGAGAAACATGACCCCTCACCCAAACATGGCCTCCAGAAGCCCTCCTACACATCATAGGTGCCACAAATGCCCCAAAACCGATCGTCTGTAGATGGTATTACCTGCAATTCACCAGGGATAAATACTACGTGCCTCCGAAGCAAAGCCCCAAAAATAGAGATCAAAATAGGTAGCTGCAGGGGACAATAAGAGGGACCTGACGGAGAATATGCCTAAAGAAATATATACAGGCAAAGTTAATGCGAATAGGGCCCAAAGAGCACATATCAGTTGAAGTAAACGATTTAAAAAATGGACTAACATAGTCTCTAATTTTACTTACACATAAGATATTCAGATTGGAAAACAGGACATCGGAAAACAACCAGTATTAGGAATAGTTCAAAAAGAGGGGGTCATCACTGAAATGGTAAGTAAAAGAAAAGAAAAGAAAATATAAAGAGTATTTATATATCAGACACTACTATCCAAAGATGTATGAGTAAACAGCAATAATTGCAATGCAAGTGGGGCAAATGGCAAATCAAAATATAAAAGGATTACACTCACCAATAGTGCTAGCTAGAATGGAAAGCTATGGCTAACAAAGCCGAACTGAGGCCAGCAGAGACGCTGATCAGAACATACTGGAGGATAAAAATATATGCACCATCAGCTCAGTAAAGTCCAAGTAAAGGAGAATAAAGGAAAACGATCATCAAAGCAAGAGGGTACTTACTCAATGGTGCTGCAATACGTATGACCGAGTCCTGTGGTTCCCTGGCGTGTCTGATGGCCTGGGATGCCGGCGCTCTTATGTCCCCCTCACACGAGCGGCGTCTGACGTCACCGCGCGCATGAGCGTACGAAAACGGCCATTGCGCATGCGCCGCTCGCTGTCGATCCGGTCCTACAAGGTCCAGAAGGCACAGCGGTGGTGTCCATGGTCACATCACAGGAACCGCGCAGTATACAATGCCACAATAGGCAGCAAGGATACCTGGAGGAGGAAATTAAGCCAGTACGCAATGGCAGAGACGGGCACAGGACGGGCCAGTGCCCTTGGGTGTCCATACAGCTGAAATGTATCTCAAATAAAGGGGCTAGTGATAACGGAGGCAACGCCAATATCCTTCTGGGATACAGGGAACCGTGGACCGATGGCCACAGCAGAAGACAGTCTGGAAAGGGACATAAAGGCAACCACGAGGGCGGGGTGCAACTGGGACTCAATGGGATGGAGGTCAATAGGGACAGACCGGGGACGAAGGGACAATTCGGAAAAATGGGAAGAACGCCTGCACACAAGGCTATAAGGAATAAAGGGATAGGAAAACCCCTTGTCCCCGGCAAGTACCTGCATAGGTCGCCTAGACAGCTCGCAAATTAACATATCTGCAATAACACAAAGATGTAAACAGTATTAGGAACAACTTGTAATATAACAGCATGGGTCAATATGTACATGGATACAACACTAAGAGTATTCAAATAGTAAATAAGTGCTGTTTACTTGAATACAATTGGGTAACATCAATGTAAATGGATAAAGGGATCGGGGGTGCCATTACTTGATTCATCAGGACCCACCTGTACAAGGGAAGGAACTAGCTAGGGAGGAACATGTAAATACCATAAATAGTAATGTGAATAGATATAAGTAAATAATGAAAAAAAGGTCATGATTCTTAAGGTGGGCTGTGGGGGGGGGGGGGGGGAGGGGGAAGAGAAGGAGGAGAAAGGAAAAAGGAACAGGAATGGAGGGAAGGGTAAAGGGGGGTATTGGGGGGAGGGGAAAATGATGATGGAAAGGGAGACAGCACCCTATAGGAATGACTTAAAACTGATGCCTTCGTTAAGTCCTGGGTGTCTCGTGGCATCCAGGGTATGTATCCACTTCGTTTCTAATTGTAATAATTTTTGATCGATGTCTCCACCTCTAACATGTATAGGGATGTGTTCCAATGCTGTAAATCCCATGACATGGGGATTAAAGTCATGGTGTACTGCTATGTGTCGGTTAATAGATGTGGAAATTTTACCTTTATATAAAGGTTTAATGTGATCACGAATCCTGACACAGAACTGATGTTTAGTTTTACCCACATAGTAGCTACCACAAGTACAGGTAGCAAGATAGACTATGCCCGTGGTTTGGCAAGTGACTTTGTGTTTGATTTTGTGTCTTTGGCCGTTTGGAAGCGGTTTTTCACGTACGTCATAAATGAACTCGCATATATCACAGTGACCGCATGGAAATGTGCCAATCACAGATGAAGAAAATTCTGGTTTGGGTGCATAGTGGCTTGTTATGACTTTGTCACGTAGCGAGGGGGAACGGCGGTACGTAATTTGAGGTTGAGGTTGAATGTATTTTTTAATAGTGTGGTCTGCTGTAAGGAGGGGCCAATATTGTTGGAGAATATTTCTCACCTCACTATGATACTGGGAAAATTGAGTAATAAGTCGAACCGGCTGGAAGGTGTCCTTCTTTTTGGTATTATACAACAATTTTTTCCGATCTAATTTTTTTACTTTGTTGAAAGATTGTTTCAACAGTTTCTGGCTGTAACCTCTTTTTTTTAATCTTTCATACAGGTCCTGTGCGGCCACGAGAAAATCTTCCTCGTCCGTACAGTTCCGTTTAATCCGCAAATATTGACTATAGGGGATGCTATTTAGCAATGGTTTGGGATGAGCACTGTTAGCATGCAAGATAGTATTCCCTGACGTTTTCTTGCGGTATAAGGACGAAGAGATATTTCCATGGGAATCGACTCGTATTTCCAGATCCAGAAAAGTTATTCTTGTCTGGCTGCACTCCATTGTAAACTTAAGGTTATATGAATTAACCGCCATTGTCTCTACAAATCTCATAAGATCTTCGCGGGTACCAGACCAGAAAAAAATGATATCGTCGATATACCTGTGCCACGAAATCCCGTGGCACAGGAAATCAGCCAGGTGATGATTGGAAAACAGGTCTTTTTCCCACCCCCCCAGGTACAAATTAGCGTAGGATGGCGCACATTTCGTGCCCATAGCCACGCCTTGTACCTGGAGGAAGTGGGAAGTACCAAATAGAAAATGGTTCCGTGTTAGGATAAAACGTAAAAGGTCAATCACAAAATCATTGTATGCCTTGAATTTGGGGCCTCTATCCTCCAGCAATTTGGAAATAACCTCAATGCCAAGATTATGGGGTATTGTGTTGTAAAGGCTCTCAACATCCAATGCGACCAGCCACGCATCCTGTGGAACTTGCAAGTCCCCAAGAATAAGAATATTGTGACTGTTATGTCTAAATTTTACTGGATAATGTTAAATAAATAGAATTTTTTATTCATTAATATTGCATCTTGTTTCTCTTGGCACCGTCATAATCCCTATTTCCTTGCTCCCCCCAAAGAAAATAATCTAGTCTAGAATATGACTTGTGGGGGTGAGAATAGAATGTGAAATTTTTTTGGATTGGGTGTTTTATTCTCCAAGTGTCAAAAAGATTATGGGATCTAACTAATTTACGAAAAGAGGTAGATAGCTTCTTGGAGGCAGATTGTGTAGTGGTTTGGAATAAGGTTTTCCTATCTCTGGTCGGAGACATGCATACATTGAAGTCGCCTCCTATATACATAAAAGGTTGGGAGAAGGGTTGTAATTTTTCAAAAACCTTTGTAAGAAAACCGATTTGTCCTACGTTTGGAGCATATATGTTTACCAAAGAAAAAAGAGTATTTAGGTGACTACATTTCAGTAATATGAACCGACCTTGGGGGTCTGAGTAGAAGGAGAGTATTCTAATTGGGAATGTGCGTTTAATAAGAATTGCCACTCCTGCTTTTCCAGAAGGGTCAGAGGCCATATACGCTTCAGGAAAGTGTCTGGAAGCGAATTTAAAGGAACCCCCAGATTTAAAATGTGTTTCCTGAATCATAATCACCTCCGCTCTGGATGATCTAAATTCTTTCAAAGCCTGCCATTGTTTACCGATGGAATTCAATCCTTTAACATTACATAAATAAACCTTAAGAGCCATATTTGGTCATAGAGAGGAACGCTAGTGTTGTATATATACTGTAAACATATAAATGAGCATCCTTAAAATAGAACATATGAAAACAAACATATATTGAAGTAGGTACAATATTGTAGATATAGCATTGAAAAAACATATGGAGGTCAAAAAGGAAAAAAAAAAGACCTGCAAATTAAAACATCAAAGGAAACCAAAAAAAAAAAACAAGGAAAAACTGAGTAAAAAGAAAAAAAACATAGCAAAAAAAGAAAAAGGAAAAAATATTTTTTGAAAAGCCTGATAAAAAAATTTCAGGCTGCCCAGGCAGAGGCCTTGGGTCATAGTGGGGGGCATGTTAGCCTGCAGGAACTAGCAGAGGGAGGGGAGGTGGGAAGGTCCTCGTCTCTGTTTTTTTTTTTTTTAAAAAAACAAACAGACAGGAGGAAAATGGTACTTGGTAGATTATAATAAACAAGCAGAATAAAAAAAAATTCTTAGAAAAGCGAATAAAAAAAAAAAAAATAAAAGGAGGAAAACGACTTCCAAAAAGGCAACAAGCGGGGCCAATATTAAGAGGTGTGTCCCTCTGTACGAGAGAGAGTAACCTAGTTACAGTGAAGTCACTGAAGTAACCATGACATATATTATCTGGTCATGGAAAAAAAGGGGAAAAGACAAAAATTGAAAGGGAGTAGGTCATTTCAGGTTGGATATCTGTGGTTATTGGCTCGCTGTGGAGTAGAAAAGGTCTTCTGGGATCTTCCTTGGACTGGGGTCCAGATCTTGGCTGGTGTGGTGAGTGGTTTGGGGTTCGAAGCTTGGAGTGGGAAATCTTCCTCAGGCAGAGGTGGAAGGCCTAAGCTGCGGATGAAAGCTTCACTTTCATAGAGATCTCTCAGGGAGTGTTGAATGTCATCTTTAGAAACGGATAAGCGAAAGGGGAATCCCCAGCGGTAAGGAACCTGATGATTTTGTAGATGTGTAGTGACAGGTCAGAAACTGCGCCTTTTGGCCAGAGTAATTGGGGAAAGGTCAATGAATATCTGAATCTTGTGTTGTTTAAAGTCAATGCGTGACTTGTTGCGTGTTGCAGATGTGAGGACTTATTTGCTCTCGTAATAGTGGAAACGGACAATAAAATCTCTGGGATTAGCATTAGGAGGAGGTTTTAGGGCCAGGGATCTGTGCGCCCTGTCCATGCGCCAGTCTATGTCGGGGATATGTGGGGCCAAAGTGACAAACAGGCCTAGAAGGTAGGAACGTAGCTCCTTGTCACTCACCGCCTCAGGGATTCCCCTAATCCTCAGGTTCTGACGTCTTTCACGGTTTTCCAAGTCTTCCTGTTGAAGCTGGAGTTGGGAGACTGTATGTTTTAAGCAGGAGTTGTCCTCTTCAAGAACATGTACATATTGGGTCAGTTCATCAAATTTATTCTCCAATGTGTTGGTGCGTTCTCCCCATTGGTCAATTTCACCACGTAACTCGTGTGCTATTTTACCCACCTCTTTGGCGATGCTGCGCGTCAGGTCGTGCAATAATGAGTTCAATTTTGTATCAAGTACAGCTACTGTCATGACATCTGTGGGATGGTCGGGTAGGAGAGAGTGTTGGGATAGTTGGGATCCATTGTCGTCCTGGACCGTGTTTTCCGGCAGTACGTGGGAATCAACAGTGTCCAATGGGCCCAACTGTTCGTTTGAGGCCGGGGATCGCTGTTTATATAGAAAGCGCTCCATGTTATGGGAAGGCCACGACGATGGCGGTGGGATAAAGCCTCTATATATTGCCTTCTGGAAGCCAATCTTCCCCATGCAGTGTCAGGGAGGATCAGGTAGTCTGTTGTATTGCTCCTGGGATTAATGAGGATCCGTTAGCTTTGTAGGAGCATCTAGTAGGGAGACGGGGACCGGGGCTCTTCTCTCACATGTCCGCCATCCTGCACGCCTTGCTGGAGGTGATCACATTAAGTATTTTTTAGAGAGGGCTTTGTTAAGTATTTGTTAGAGAGGGCTAAGAGACCTAGTAACTATGATGTCTGCAGGAGCGGGAGCTGTGTAATCGGTGGATTAAAGTACATAGACTGAGGGGGTACTTGGAGTACCAAGATGGCCGCCGGCCTCCAGGACTAGGCCAAAGCCGCGGACTTTCCTAATGGCTGAGGCCGGTTGGGTGAATTCCGCTCTTTGCCGGCCCTGGGCGTCACTATAGGATATAGGATTTGGGGCCCTGGAGGTAATTTAGTGCTCAGTCACTGTTAGGGGCAGCAGTGGAGGGAGGATTAGGCTATCGCCTTGCTACTTACAGTTTCCACAGGGCAGGAGAGACCCGATCGGCAGGCCGCAAGATGGCGGTACACTGCGGGTAACCAGAGACACAAGAAGGGGACCCCAGCCGATTCTCTTCCGCTGCGCGGGCACCCCACATCCACCAGCAGTACCTCGGACAAAGACTCTGGTTATAGCTCCTGTTTAGTCCGCAGGGATGAGGACTGGTAGGCTCCAGCAGGCTGTAGGCCCCAATATGTCGGTGGGCGTCCATGACTCGAGACAGGCTGCAGGCCCAAAGAAGCCAGATGTGGCCAAATTTAGTCAAGACCCGGTAGGAACTGTAGTGGAGAGGGCCCAGACACCTTTGGTCAAAAGATGGTGCTTAACACAACAGTGGTAAATTTGCGCTTACTCCAAATTATAAGCAGCTAACACAACAAATACAATATTTGCTAAAATTACCCAGTGAAACCAAATGTAGCGCTGAAAAATGAAAAAATTACTAAATGTACAGTAAATATACAAATGTGAAAATAAACAAATAAGCTTAACGTGTCTTAAATTGACATAAAACGTCCATCGTTATAATTACAATCCATGTGTGAATAGGACCATTATGGTCACTAACTGTGAGAATAGTGAAAATGCCGTCACCGAAGTAAAAACAAATTGAGCTGTTCACGCCCGAAGTGACATAAGCTGAGATATATAGAGCTGGTTTCTAGTTGTCTGCCAATCATATACAAGAAATCCTGATGGCCGGCAGAGCTGAATACATTTCACCACAGTGTCCTATATGTAAACATGTGAGGTTCCCACAGCCAGTACGATTGGAGGCTTACCGGAGGGTTTGAACCCAAAACAGCATACACTGTAAGGGTCAAACCAGCTTGTATTGCCCACCGGCAATAAAGGGGAGATCTTGGCAACCTGGAGGTAAAGGAGTCCCAGAAGACTTCATGGAAGTATCCTCTCCACATGGTAATCATACATCCCAGAATACGGCCCATATAGAATATAGAATAAAAAAGATTTTACTGTATTATTATAAAGGGATCACATGAGGTTGAAACGCATAGCATGCTCATGGCATCGAGGCCTGGAACGCACGCGGGTCCGCCATTTTGGACAACCCGGAAGTGCCAAATTAGTGAATTGGATGGGCTGGATTCTCATTACAGGGGTTACAGTTCCTATATTAGAGAGTCGGGCTGCAGTGGAAGGATACCCCTAGACGAAGTCTTAGACGAAACGCATCGGGAGGACTCCACTGCCGCCTTCATTTTACATACAAGCGCTTTTTTATCTACTTAAATGTAAGTGTATTTCTTTTTTATATTAAAATCATTGTGTTTACGGAATTACACTATGTGGCCCCTTTTTTATTCTATATGGGCCGTATTCTGGGATGTATGACTACCCGTGTAGAGAGGATACTTCCATGAAGTCTTCTGGGACTCCTTTACCTCCAGGTTGCCAAGATCTCCCCTTTATTGCCGGTGGGCAATACAAGCTGGTTTGACCCTTACAGTGTATGCTGTTTTGGGTTCAAACCCTCCGGTAAGCCTCCAATCGTACTGGCTGTGGGAACTTCACATTTTTACATATAGGACACTGTGGTGAATTGTATTCAGCTCTGCCGGCCATCAGGATTTCCTGTATATGATTGGAGGACAACTAGAAACCAGCTCTATATATCAGCTTATGTCACTTCGGGCGTGAACAGCTCAATTTGTTTTTACTTCGGTGATGGCATTTTCACTATTCTCACAGTTAGTGACCATAATGGTCCTATTCACACATGGACTGTAATTATAATGATGGACGTTTTATGTCAATTTGAGACACGTTAAGCTTATTTGTTTATTTTCACATTTGTATATTTACTGTACATTTAGTAATTTTTTCATTTTTCAGCGCTACACTTGGTTTCACTGGGTAATTTTAGCAAATATTCTATTTGTTGTGTTAGCTGGTTATAATTTGGAGTAGGCGCAAATTTACCACTGTTGTGTTTTGCCTACATCGTTTAGAATTTAAAATTTTGCTGCTGCTCACAAGTGGTCCCGAATATGGACATATTTTATTATAGAGCTTCCCATAAGGTTAATACCGAGGGAGTCTTTATAGCAACAGGGAATGACACAGAAGTCAGAGGATTATTCCTCAGGCTCAAAAATGTCATGACAACCGAACTGCATTTGCGGTGGGACCTGGCATTCCTACAACAATATACTGTAGAACAGATGGTCCCTAGAAGTCTCCGGTGGGAGGTACAACCATAACAAGGGGAAACTGATGTAGACTCGTGGTTTAAATATTTTAATGATGTAGGCATCAATTTTTTAAAGGTACTCATGTCTAAGAAAAACAACAGACTCCTTGTCATTGATAGAGAAATTAGGGAACTAAAAGATAAACTTTTGGCCCATAAAAATTCTCAAGAATATAACTCTCTTTCCTCTAACCTTCAGGGACATCTTGAAAAAGAGGATTGTGACCAAAAACATAAAAAACAGAAGAAATACTCCAGAGACGTGGGAGACTATAAGAATAATATGGTTTTTGGCTGGCAAAAGATTTTTGCAGTCACCCCACCTATGGAAGTTTCTTCTAGCACCACGGAGGGAACAAAACCATCAGGTGTTGTTTCCGCAATGACTACGACCGCCGTGCAATCTAACTCTACAGGCGGCTCTTTTCGTGGTCGTGACATCCAGAGAGGGAGAGAAAGACATGATGGGGCACCCCATGTGTCTCAACAGCGGGTGCGCCATTACAGTCCCCAAACCCCCAGAAATCCCCATAGAGGGAGAGGTAACTTTAAGGGTAAAAGAGGAGGTAGAGGGAACTCTAGGAACAATACACATTGTTCCGGTACCTATTCTCAACATGACCCATATTACCCTTCTCCAGGAAGATATGGGACACGTTCAGATCCCTACCATAACAATGATTCCTATTATCGTTATTCTTCTCCGGTCCGTACTTACAACAGGTACACACCTCTCAGAGAGATGTATAGTCCAGAACGAAGGAAGGAAAATTACGATCAATCTCCGTATGTATACAATCCCCATACTCATGACAATCAGGGTTTTCGCGAGGTCCGACACACGAGAAAGCGAGGCCCAGACCCAAGAGAGGTTGCAGAGGGGGGAGGAGATTACAAAGGAGAAAAGAGAAAAAGAACATAAAGGGTCAGGGAGTTTTTAATTTAAGCTCCCAGATCCTTACTGAAGCAGAATTATCCGTATTAGATAAGGGTCTTAAGTATGCTCCCCCTAAAAAATTGGATAAATTCCATACCTTTATGGATGTTCACAAATATATACGTAAAGTTAATATTCAGAGGTATCTGGTCTCTAACCCAGTATGTAATGATTATCCGGCAGCTACTTAAGGAACCGTTCATTCTGACCTTGCCAATCCTTCTCTTTTCTCCCCCCTTGTCCCTATAGCTCCTGCAGTGAAAATCTTTAGGGATCTTGTTCTCTAAGACCTTGCTAAATTACCAGAGAAGCGCATACGCCATCCTCCATTGTCAAAGGGGGGATTGGAGTCCCTATGCGCAAAGAAAGATTTGGTAGTTCGCCCGGCGGAAAAGGGAGGGGGAATAGTCATTCTTGATAAAAGCCAATATGAAGAAGAGATGTATCGAAATTTAAATTAACCAGGCACATATCGGGTACTCCCCAATAATCCTACTAATACATATAAACAACAACTCCAGCAGCTCGTTCTAAAGGGCTACGAATTGAAAATCCTGAATAAAAAAGAGAGAGATTTCCTGATCCCTACGGCACCCAGGATCCCCACTATATACTATTTGCCTAAAATCCACAAAAATCCAGTATGTCCTCCTGGTAGGCCGATCGTGAGTGGTATTAACTCCATTACAGCCAGAGTAGGCAAATATATAGATTTTTTTCTACAGCCCCTAGTGAAAAAAACTCCCTCCTATCTGAAGGATACTAGTTCTACTATCAGACTCCTTGAAAGCACGGTTATACAAGATGGTTATATTATGGCTACTGCCGACGTGGCATCATTGTACACCTGTATACCACATGAAAAAGGTATTGAGGCGGTTAGACACTTCCTAGCCCGTGAACATTCACTAGCATCATTTCAATGTGAATATCTGATAGAATTACTAGAGTTCGCAACCAAACATAATTATTTTTGGTTTAATCAGAATTATTATCTTCAACAATGCGGAGTGGCCATGGGAGCGAAGTTCGCACCTAGCCTTGCGAACTAATTTATGGCCAAATGGGAGGAGGATGTCGTCTATACCCATGGAACCAGATCTCTGGTTCTGTGGACAAGATATAAAGACGACATCATCCTCCTGTGGAGTGGAACTATGGAGGCACTTAAACAATTTTTTGAACATCTGAATTCTAATGACAGAGGGATCTCTCTGTCATACAAAGCCAGTGAAACCAAAATTCATTTTTTGGATTTACAAATTGAGATAGTGGACAAACAATTCAGATTCAACACATATTTCAAACCTACAGACCGTAATGGTTTCATCCCTATAGACAGTTGTCACCACAGGTCCTGGCTAAATGCAGTCCCGCGAAGCCAATTTTTAAGGCTCCGCAGGAACTGCACTGATACAGATGTTTTCATGGAACAAGCAGGAATTTTGAAACAAAAATTCACCGACAAGGGATATGACGGAACCAGTTTGGATCTCGAAATTCAAAGAGCCATTGACACCGACAGAAAGTCTTTACTTACAATAAAACCAAAAAAAGAGTTAGATGGGAAGTTTAGGTGGGCCATGTTGACTTCCTTTTCAATACAACACAGACAAATTAAAAATATCATGAGGAAACATTGGGATGTCCTCAGGCAAGATAACATCTTAGGTCTGTTAATTCCGGAAGAAGCTAAAGTCATTTTTAAGGGTGCACCCTCATTACAAAGTCAAGTGGCCCCCAATATCATCAACTCCCCTACCCATCCTTCATTTTTTCATTGGACTGGATTGGACTGGCTTTTTCCCTTGCAGGAGGTGTGCTGTATGTCAA
Organism: Aquarana catesbeiana; assembly: GCA_037953035.1. Taxonomy (NCBI): domain Eukaryota; kingdom Metazoa; phylum Chordata; class Amphibia; order Anura; family Ranidae; genus Aquarana; species Aquarana catesbeiana. Next base: position 774,686 of record JBBHAA010000790.1, on the reverse strand, counting down.
CACAACACTTTAACAACTCGTAAAGTGACAGAATTCACCTCTACGGTTACGGGTAGGAGATACACTATAAAGCCATTCTGTACATGCAGTACTGGATATGTGGTGTATCTTATCACTTGCCCCTGCCACAAACAATACATAGGTCACACCACCAGGACATTTTCCATAAGAGTAGGGGAGCACATCGCCCTCATTAAAAGTAGGGATCCAAAACACACGGTCCCCAGACACTATAAGGAATTCCATGATGGAAATCCTGAAGGATCCCAATTTATTATTATAGACAAATATACACCTCCATGGAGAGGGGGTGCCAAAATTAGAGGGGTATCCCGTCTGGAAATGTTCTGGATACATGAACTACAGTCTTTCGCCCCACAAGGTATGAATGTGGAGGTGGATGTTAATGTTTTCATAGATCAGTCATAATATATAGGGTCTTTTGTATAATTACTATGGATTATCTATATTGATCCACATACAGATTTTTCTGTTTTTTGGTCGTAGTGAATTTTGGGGCATGTATGTTATTATGAGAATCCATTTCATTGAATTTCTTGTGAGCATAAAAACCTTGACGGCCAGATATGTGGGTTTAACAAATGTACAATCTTCCACATACAATTCTGAACTTGATTGCACACACAGGCCTCTAATTATAATAAATATTTGGGCAGATTTATTATTACCAATGTCTGACACACATAAATGCAGCAGAGGAACATAGTGGGGAATATATATATTCATATAATGGGTACACCTCCTTTACGTTAAAGATATTCAACTCTAGCGGTCTTTGTTGGCCGTCCGGTCCCCTTTTCTGTATATCTAAGGGCCCATAACCATGAGATTTTTACATGATGCTAATACGCAGGCGCACCTGACGGTACATCGGGATACGCGCTGATACAACGTGGGGTGGAACGCAAGCCATCTGGGAACGAGGCTTGGCTGGAGCGCAAGTCGTTCCAGAGGGAGACCCGCTCGATCATATCCCCAGTCATGGCGTCATGACGTAATATCGCGGGAGGTGGTGTTTGGAGAAACACCATCCTGCATACAAAAACATCCTATGATCGGAATATATTTAAACCAGGGACAATAACATTTTTCTCCCCACAGTATGGAGAAAGGGGTGAGGCAAGATTTTACTGTATTCGGATTATTATAAAGGGATCACATGAGGTTGGAATGCATAGCACGCTCATGGCATCGAGGCCTGGAACGCACGCGGGTCCGCCATTTTGGACAACCCGGAAGTGCCAAATTAGTGAATTGGATGGGCTGGATTCTCATTACAGGGATTACAGTTCCTATATTAGAGAGTCGGGCTGCAGTGGAAGGATACCCCTAGACGAAGTCTTGTTAGACGAAACGCGTCGGGAGGACTCCACTGCCGCCTTCATTTTACATACAAGCGCTTTTTTATCTACTTAAATGTAAGTGTATTTCTTTTTTATATTAAAATCATTGTGTTTACGGAATTACACTATGTGGCCCCTTTTTTATTCTATATGGGCCGTATTCTGGGATGTATGACTACCCGTGTGGAGAGGATACTTCCATGAAGTCTTCTGGGACTCCTTTACCTCCAGGTTGCCAAGATCTCCCCTTTATTGCCGGTGGGCAATACAAGCTGGTTTGACCCTTACAGTGTATGCTGTTTTGGGTTCAAACCCTCCGGTAAGCCTCCAATCGTACTGGCTGTGGGAACCTCACATGTTTACATATAGTACACTATGGTGAATTGTATTCAGTTCTGCAGGCCATCAGGATTTCCTGTATATGATTGGCGGACAACTAGAAACCAGCTCTATATATCTCAGCTTATGTCACTTCGGGCGTGAACAGCTCAATTTGTTTTTACTTCGGTGACGGCATTTTCACTATTCTCACAGTTAGTGACCATAATGGTCCTATTCACACATGGATTGTAATTATAACGATGGACGTTTTATGTCAATTTAAGACACGTTAAGCTTATTTGTTTATTTTCACATTTGTATATTTACTGTACATTTAGTAATTTTTTCATTTTTCAGCGCTACACTTGGTTTCACTGGGCAAAAGATGGTGCTTCACTGAGGTGGAATGGGTCAAGGATGGCAGTGGATTCTTGCCTAGAAGGAGCACAACAACCACACGTCCTCCCTGTATCTCGTCCGGCCAAGCCCCCCATCTGCATTATCAATGTGAGCAGAAATCTTAAAAAAAATATTTGGTACTACCTGTGTATTTCAATTGTATGATACTATTTAGCATTGATCCTTGCTGAATAGGAGTTTATTTTAAAGAAATGATGTGTCTTGGTTTAGAGCTGTTAAAATAATATGAATAATAGAGAACTAAACTTAACCACTCACAAATAAACTACCTGCACAAACAACTAAAAGTAGATAGATGGTGATGTCAGTAAAATGAGAACAAAGAGAGATGTATGGTACTGAACTGTATAAAAAGAGATAGAGAAGACATCTCATTGTATTGTCATTGTGATACCCATGCTGCAGACTGCAGAGGTCTGTGTCACAGTGGATAATTATAGGCTTTAGTTAAGGAAGAACCCAGTGATCGGTGCTATGGTCATATCATATACCTACATGTTCCAGTTCTGTGTGATCCTGCAATGTATGACACTCTGGAGATCAGGAATGCAGAGTCCGGCCTGTACCCTTCATTTTACTGATGTATTTATTGAGTTCCAATATTTTCAGAATGGAGATTTGATCATTGGAGGTGTGTTCACTGTGAGGTCAAAAGAAGAAGATCTATATTTACCTGAAGAAAAGATATACAGGTATGTAACTTACTTGATATGGAGAGAAAAAAGTGATCAGGGCGACAAAGAACAACAAATCAGATTTTACAAAATGATTGTAAGAAATACATGTGATGGAAATATTATAAGAATGTATATAATGATATAATGGATATAAACTGTCTCTTCATTTACATGCAAGCCAAGCTGAAAGTGTCATGGGGTGGGCGACAGTGATAGGGGATGGATGACAGTAACAGGGGTGAGTGACAGTGACAAACTATAACAGTGTCAGGGTGTTGGAGAAGTTGTTGGAAGAGTCTTTTCTTTAAAGCTGAAAAGTGTGGGAATTCCTCCGTCCACTCTGTTTGTATGGATCTGTCATTTTTTATTTGTTGTAAGTAGGGTTGCACCAATACTAGTATTGGTATCGGTGTTGATACCGAGTATTTGCACAAGTATTGGTACTTACCGACTTACCAATACTTTCAGGCTCGGTTCTTTGAGCTGTCAGTGGGTCTACCCTGTTGACAGCTGAAGTGTTAAAGAAGTCCGGTAATTGGAGGTGTCAAAAAGAAAAGAAAAAAAGCAGCCGGCAAGCTGAAACACTAAAATAAAAAGAAACATTGTTTCTTTTTGTATCTTTCTGTTTCTTCATCTGCAGATCAAAGGGATGAACAAATGTTCCTCTGTTTAACCCCTTATTAACCCTAAATTTACTCTAATCATTATTATTTTCCTGCTTTTTTTTTTTTGTTCACGTCTATTTTTTTTTAAACGATAAACAATTAAAACTTTTTTTGTACGCTTTATCAGTGAATATTTTTACGTATATATATTAACATTGATTTACACATTGAATAAGCGCAAAAAAAAATCTATTTATTTAAATAGATTATGTTTATATAATAAATGAATTATATTTCATTTATTTATTATAAAATAACTTTTCAATGCTTTGTACCATTGCTGACAGCTGAAGTGAAAAAAAAAAAACTGTTGCGGTAGGTATCGGTAATTGGTATCGGCAAGTACTGCAAAAAAAAGTATCGGTACTCGTAAAAAAAATTATATTGGTGCCTCCCTAGTTGTATCAGTGATCACTTTACAGCTGTCCTTGGATGATTTTTTTTTTCATTCATCCTGGTAGATGGAGGGATCCTCCCTTTTGAGACATTGTATTCTGGAAGCGGGACTCTTCACTGTCAGAATACTCTGACTTTTCCTCTACTAGACCTCTGCCTTCAGAAAATATATTATGTTCTGGGGATTTAGGTCATTTTATAACCAAAAATTTAGATTTTAAAATGTGTGCAAAAAATAAAATAAATGTTCCTAGATGGGACATAAAATCTCAGGGGGAAGTTTTTGGGGAAAGTGTGATGTGCACTTATGCTTTAATCCCAATTGTTCTGTTACCATTCTTTATAGCATCACACATACAATCTGTGCTGTCATTTCCCTTTTTTTTTTTTACAAACTCCAGCACAGGGCACAATGAAGGGTTCATATACTAAAGTCCTGCTGTGGATTGGCCACTCAGATTTTCATGTGGTTTATGACTTATGTATGTTTTAAAGGTTATAAATCTGAACCCCAGACAGATATAAAAGACACAAATGAATGCAGCTCTGTACTGAATAGTACATCATTACATGTGTAAGTGCTGACATTTTACTTGGTATCAGACACAGTCTGGGGGAGGGATAAGACCTACAAGTGTGTCTGAACTGCAGCAGAGAAAAACCAGGTCTCCTGTACTGTTAGACTGTGTGGCAGAGATGTGTAAATATCAGAACTGGATGGACAGACATACAAATCCTTTGCCAGTTAAAACAGCTCTCATGTATGCCTCTCTTCTTGTGTATTTCATTATTTGCTTGGAGTTTGATTTGAATGCTTTCTCTGCCAGAGCAGTTTCAGTTATCGCACTCCTGGTAAAATGCACATTTTAGGCCTGAAAATTACTTTAAGCTCCACAAACATTATACAGTATATTTCTGAAAGCAGAGAACCTGTAGAATAAAAAAAATGATAATTGTAAATCTTTATGTTGCATCATATCTGTGCAATTGTGTATCAAACCAATATTTTCACTACAAAATACACTTACATTTTCTTTTAGTGCACACAAAGATAGTAATATAATGTACAGTATATATTTTTAAATATAAAAGGTGAGATTGTGTCTATTAAATAGATACCAAACATGTAAATCTTAAAAAAATGCCTGCACCCACAAAACAAACATCCTTAAGTGACGCTTTCAAAAGCCCTTCCAGCTCATAATTTTAGAGTTAACAATAAATATTGGAAGTAAAACTATTTCTCTCCTCCAAAATGTGTTACACTGGTGATGTCTTCCAATGCTAGCTATACATATTTTTACATATGTGTGTAAGGGCATCAATGGTCATTTGTTACTTTTTGCTTTACTCATTTCTTTTTTCCATTTTTTTAAATTTTAACTTCACTTTGAATTTTTCTTCTTTAAGGGATGTTAAGCCCCCAATGTGATAGTATTCTGCAGTGACAGGTTCTCTTTATGGAGACATCAGGGGTCTATAATTTTCCCAGAGCTGATAAAGGACATAAACTCCCTGATCAGCTCCTACACTTGCCATTAGCGGCTGTTATTTGACAGTCACAAACCCAGAAGTGCTTCCAGGTTCGCTGTATGGAGGAGAGATCAGATAAGTTATCTCTTCTCTGTTCACACCGCTAGTCACCCTGATAGTTGTTGTGGTCCTGTGCTCCTGGTAGGAGTGGGAGAGCCTAGGAACCACAGTGGGGAGTCACATGCTGGGTCTTCACTACTGATGTTCTTGATGTTCGAGTCCAATGTAAGTTGACCTTGAACATCAGCTGTCTGTTCGTAGAACAAACAAACATATAGGGCACTTGCGGGACGTTCGCCCGCTATGGAGCTCCCCATAATGCACTACGAGGTCACAGTGCATTGACAGCTTCTGATTGGTCAAAGCATGCACCTAAACTGTATGCTTTGGCCAATCACTGCGCGATGTGCTATTAATGCCATCATGGCTCAAGGGCTAAGTCCACACCCCACACTATATAAGGCTGCCTACACTGCGGCCGTATATAGTGTGTTGTAATGGAGAGAGATTAGGCAGGTTAGTTAGTGGATTGAGCGTGTGGGCAGTGTAGAATATATAATAGAGTGTAGTCAGTGTAGAATATATAATACAGTGCAGTCAGTGTAGTGTATATAACGCATTCCAGAGTATATAGTGCAGTGCAGTGTATATACTACAGTGCAGTGCAGAGTTGTATAGAGTGCAGTGCAGAGTATATAGTGCAGTGCAGTGCAGAGTACATTGTGCAGTGCAGAGTATATACTACAGTGCAGTGCAGAGTATATAGTGCAGTGCAGTGTATATAATACAGTGCAGTGTAGTGTGAATAACACAGTGTTGTGGTGCTACTGAAGTGTCGGTGTGTCACCACTGATCCCATTTTTTAATTTTTTTCATTAATCATTTTTTTTTGCAGTATCAGGTGCTTTTGCTGCATTATTAGTACTCCCCCTTCTGTGTCACATGTGTTATTCCTTCTGTGTCAACGCAGCAGTTGTATACTTTTGATTTTTAGGGGATATTGAGGGCATAATTGCTGTTCCTCCTTATGCATTGCAGGTGTTCCTTATTCCCTATTTATTTTTTTTGGAGGGGGGGAGGGTGCTTTTTGAATTTTTTTTCCAGCAGGAGCAAAAAAAAATATCCATAACTGCTGTTCCTTTTTCTGCGTCGCAGGTGGTCTTCCTTCTGCATCACCACTGTTTGTTTTTTTGCCTTTCTTAATTTATTTTACTTTTATTTTATTTTAATATTTAAATTCTCCACAATTGCTTCATCCTTATTTTCTTTATTAAAAAAAAAAAACTATAATAAAATGGTTTATAGTGCACCAAGCAAAAAAGTATTGCACCCAAGCATTATATTCCCTTCCCACACTCTATAATAAAGAGTTATAAACCCCCACCCCAAAAAAATAAAAAAGAATAATAAAATGGTTTATACTGCACCAAGCAAAAAATAAATCCACCTAAAAAATCCCCATCATGTCCGAAAGGCCAACAAGGAGAGGCAGATGCTTACAGGCTACTATAATGCACACGGTCGGATTTTCCGACGGAAAATGTGCGATCGGAGCTTGTTGCTTGTGTGGGCTCCATCGGACTTTTTCCATCAGAATTTCCAACACACAAAGTTTGAGAGCAGGCTATAAAATTTTCCAACAACAAAATCTGATCGCGTCAATTCCGACCGTGTGTGGACAATTCTGACGCACAGAGTGCCACGCATGCTCAGAATAAATTCCGAGACGGAACTGCTCGGTCTGGTAAAATTAGCGTTCGGAATGGATATAGCACTTTCGTCACGCTGCAATGTTTTAAATTGTTTAATGCAGCGTACTCTCTTCTTCTTTATAATGCTAGAAGAATGAAGTCGTTTTGCTGCTCATATTCACACAAAATTCTTTCTTTATTATTTATCGTGATTTCCTCAATATAATACTTTTATTTGTGACATCTGCCGAAAAAATATTTTTGTAATATTTTTAGCTTTAATTTGTTTTTTAGGTATTTTTTTAAATCCTGATCTTGTGTTTTATTCTTATTTTTTTTTTAGTTTTGTTTACTCCAGAATAGTTTTGGGTGTGATTTGTGTGTCAAGTTACCACAACACCATTATTATTTTGTATTATTTAATCTCAAGGAGGTTGCTTGGTGTTGGTGTCTCTTGTTAATTTCACATTGTATTTTTGAAATGTACCTGCCTCCTCACAAACAAACTGTCCTTTTAGAAGGAAAACACACATAGGCGAGTATTATAAAACAAACCAAAAATTTATTAAGGGCTTATAACCAAAGAAAGAGGGAGGCAAAGCTGGAGAAACAGCAGAAATTGGCGAAGCCTTTGGCCCCCAGGGCACACATCAACTATTTTCAGGCAAAATTGGTGGCCTGAGGAGTCCATATATAAGGGAGTACAATCTGGTCCAGAAGTCCAAGAGATCATGAACAGCAGCAGATGGCATACATGTCCCCAGGCTGTGGTCATACAAGAGCCTGCATCTTTTGTCAGACCAGACTGAACCCAGGCCATCACTTTCTTGTCTTCCTTCCACGCTTCCTTCCACGCTGTGTCTGTGGTGGTGGAGTTGTGGCAGGAGGAGGATGGTCCAACTCACTCAGGTGGGTATTGGGTGTGATTTCGCCCCTCAACCCCTTATTTAAGGTTTGATAAAAGAGTTCCTCACACATGAGGCATTGGCCCTCCTGCATGTCCTGCAGTTTTGTGGCAGCCATGCAGGCAAATGCCTTTTCCCGAGTGGGGAAGGCTCTGAGGGATGCAGAAGCCTCCCGAATCAGCCTGAGTACTGAATCCTGCACATTACTCCCCTTCCTGGGTCTTTTGTTCTGTCAGGCTCCTACTGGGCCCGGCCTTCTCCTGGCTGCCACTAACCCCCGCCTCCTCCTGGCTGCCACATTCCACAGCCTCCTCCTGTGTGCCACATTCCACAGCCTCCTCCTGGCTGAGGTCTTCCTGTGTATGAAAAAGGGATATAGTTTTAGTTTTTTCTTCATCAATCACACACAATTTTCATCTCATGACTGTTGCAAATTGAATGTTAACAAATATAACAGACTATCATTCTGAGCCCAGCATTTTTCATTCTTGTCCCAATTACTTTTGCCCACTACTGTCTATTGATATGTCAAACACTTTATTAAATCAGCAATTAGTGATCAATAATAACATTTAGTAAACATCATTTATTTATTGACCAGAAATCTGTAAAATAATGCTATACCTGGCTCCAGCTGGGCTCCTCCACTTCTTCCTGGTTGGAAGTCCCAGGTTGGACATCAGAATCCTCAGCTGGGGTGGAAGATAGGGTGGAAGGAAGAGTGGAAGGAAGGGTTGAGAGGGATTCCCTGACTTCAGTCTGGTCTGACAGAAATCGCAGTCTCTCATAGTACCAGAGCCTGGGGACATAAACCTCATCTGCTGCAGCTCCGGATCTCTGGGAATCCTGGACCTTCTTGCACTCCCTAAGATAAGTGCTCCTCAGGCCACCAATTTTGGCTTTTAAATAGGGGATGGTTGCCATGGGGACCACCGGCTTCACCAACTCCAGCAGTTTCTCCAGCGCTGCCTGCCTCTTTGTTTATGATTATACTGAGGGTGTTTGACAGACAGGGCACCTCCCTGTATTTGTTTATGAACAGGGGGAGGAAATTGTGGTCATTGAAGCCATCCATTTTATCTGCAATACACAAGCCAAACCCTAATGTCAGGCTAAAGTCTCCTAATCTTGTCCCAATATAGGCCTCAATCTAGAAGCAGTATAGGGCCAAGTTTAAATGTTACCTCCGTTATCACGATCGGCACCTCCGATACTCCTACCTCTGCTCACAGATCGTACGTACTACGCACGCGTGTTACGCTTTATATACACTGCGCGTGCGTGAAACTCCACTCGCCCCTGGCGCTCTTTCTAGTCTATTTCCTGCCCCTTCTCATTCGGCGCAGTGGGGGAAGAGCACATGGTGGAGACAGAGCAGGTGCGTGATAATTACAGCAATGAGGAGGAGGAGGAGGAAAGCCCGGAGCCAGAAACGTTCCAATCCCGGAAAAGATTTAAGGCCTCAAATATGTCCTTTGTGGAGATGGTGGAGATGGTCGACATACTGAAGAGGACCGACTATGACGGGAAGTATGGACCTTACCCCAACTCCAATGTCAGAAAGGCCAAGATCATGGCGAAAGTTGGCAAGAGTCTGCACAGAAATTTTGGGGTACAGCAATCCAAGGATCAACTCAGGAAACAGTGGTCGGACCTCAAATTAAGGGAGCACGATCAATATAGAAGGATCAGGAGAGTACTGCAAAAAAAGTAGGTAGTTGTCCTGTGTTCCTATTCTTTATTTTTATAACGTTCGCGCTGCTCCATGTGCTTTTCTTTACTGTTGTACAGTTTAAAATGACAACTTTCATGCTCATGGGCACATTATTCGTTCATAGGAAACATTGTTCGTTCGGCCAATAAAACACCATGTTTTGGCCAGATGCATTTCAATACATTTTTTCTTGTCTACTTCTTTTAAATAATTTTGTTGTCTAGATGGGTTTTTAACTAGAATGAAATGCAAACTAGATTCTGTGTAAGGACAGGGCACTCAGCAGCTGTTTACACATCTGGACACTGGAGCACTAGTGTGGGACACAAGAACACCCTTTTTATTAGGGGGCCCACACAGGTGCTTCAGTGGATACTATAGGGGTGTCTCCATCTGTGAAGCTTGTACAAAACAGGTAAGTATTCAAGCTTGACAAAGGAAAAAAATATTTCTTCATCTTGCAACTCTGCCAAAAGAGACAATTGTACCCTACTTCCAAGCAATGTTTCATATTCCTATTTCTGCCATCAAATATCTGTGTGTTAAGTATACCTATTTTTTTTTTACATAGGGGAGAAAAGACTTGGAGGACACGATTCAGCAGAGGAGACAACAGACCCCCCACCTCATGAAGAAGTTGAAATGCCACAAAGCCAACAGGAGGAGGAGGAGGGAGACGTGGTGGAAATAGTCACCACAACAGGTGAGTGTCTGCAACCACAGGCTCAGGTAAGAGATGGATGCCGGCATATTAATAATACACGGTGTGTTTTTGTTTCTATATTTTTAGGTGATCATGATTTTGTGGATGAAGGTCATTTAACCAATGAAAGTGCCCAGATCGTGATTGGGGAGATCATGGGGTGTAATAGGGACTTGGAAAATATCAAGCAAAACATCAATGATGTTCAAACCAAAATGAAGAACATCATTAATGTTTTAGGGAGAGTTTAAAACTCCTCGAAATCCCTAATTTTGTTGGCTTTTTATCCAGAATTTTTTTTTCACATTTTTAAATATATTCTCGAAAAGCCAAATTTTGAAGATGCACCCAGTGTGTCAACATGTGCTATCTGCCATCACGGGAGATCAATGTATGCGTTTTGGGGGTGCAACCCCTTCCTCAATAATAAAGTAGCTGAGAGGAAGGGGTTGCACTCACAAAACACGTCCATTGATCCCCCATGATGACAGATAGCACATGTTGGTTTTAAACATGCCTGTTTTACCTTAAAAGGACATTTCTACTTTTATTAATGTCACCTAAAAAAAATTTATACAACAAACATGTTTGTTCTTTTAAAAACCTTTTATAAATGCACATGTGATTGTGCTTGTATTAAAAATATTGATAATCAACAATGTGTGGCTTCTTCTTTCAATGCTCCTAAACTTTTTTGGTGTTAAAATTTGTGTTTTCAGTGACAATGGGGGTTATTTCCACTTTGCACTACAAGTGCAGTTTCAGTGCAGTCTCAGGTACACTTGGAGTGCAAAGTGTCTTTGCCTTTAGTAAATAACACCCAACAGTGCTTTCGCATTTTACTGAATCACGCCATTTTCAGGACTGCCCAAATTTCAGTAATGGTCAGCTAAAAGAAACACGAGCAGTAAATATCATTTTTCAGTTAAAAATATTTTTTTATTTAAAAAATGTCTCAGACATTGTCTGGCATATTGATGGCCCCCCTACCCGCAAAGTATTCCATGTATCTTAGACAGACCACGCGGGCACTCAGGGGGGGCAAGCCAGGACGGCCAGCTTCAAGCGCCATCAGGGTTGGTTCATTGAGATTAATTCTGGCTTCAGGCCCAACTGAGCCAGCATAGTTCACAGAATTTCTCCTTAAAAATTTGTGGCGAACACAGCAAGCCAGGATGATGTGATTGAGTTTATACTCCGCCATGTGTATGGGTGTAAGAAATAGGCGGAACCGGCTGGCCATTATTCCAAACATGTTCTCCACCACTCTTCTGGCTCTGGCCAGCCAGCAATTAAAAACCCTCTGGTCCAGAGTGAGGGTCTTCATAGGGAATGGCCGCATAAGATAGTCCCCCAGCGCAAACGCTTCATCTGCAACAAAGACGAATGGGAGTCCTTCCGCATTGTCTTCTAGAGGTGGCAAGTCCAAGCTGCCATTCTGGAAACACCTGTAGAACTCCATGTGGGTGATGACTTCACCATCTGACATCCGGCCATTCTTCCCCACGTCCACATACAGGAACTCATAAGTAGCCGACACCACCGCCAACATCATAATACTATTGAACCCCTTGTAGTTGTAATAGTATGACCCTGAGTTGGGTGGTGGGATGATGTGGACGTGTTTCCCATCAATTGCCCCTCCGCAGTTAGGAAAGTCCCACCGCTGGGCAAAGTGGGAGGCCACAGTCTGCCATTCCTGTGGGTTGGAAGGAAACTGTGGAGTCAAACAAGCAAAAAATATTAATCATTTTGCACATGAACATGGAAAGCAGATTAGACACAAACATTTTGGCCAACATCAGTATTACATTTTTTTAGGGAGTATTTAAAGACAAAGGTATAAGGTCCACCTATCAGATTCCTCCCCCCTCTCATGGGCCATTTAAAAAAAAATATGGGGGGGAGATGTTTTGGACAGGTAACCCTCTCCACTTCATTGAGAGATGAATGCCTAAATAATGTGTATTACTTTGGCCAGCCCCTCCTTACTTTAAACTATTGGCAGCCCACTGGACAGGTAAGAAGTGTCATAATACAAAGAGATAAATACACACTGTACACATTTTAGCACATTTTTACATTCTGATATTACCTATCAAGATAATAATCGGATACAAAAACTTTAAACATTACCATATGAAAGTATTCAGGCGGGCCCTTGCACTAAATGCCTTGGGGAAGTCATCCAGAAATCTGACCACAAAAGAGGTGGGTATAGTGTGTATGGGTTTGGCAAAGTCAGCAGATAGAGGATTGGTATCAGCTGAGTTAAAAGTTGGGGGGAGGGAGGGTTCCAAATGATTTTGGGACCGAAAAAAAAAGCACCTGGCACTCTGCCTGAATTTCAAACACACATCACAATTTTCAACATTTTAGGGGGTATTTAGGGTAAAGCACTACTATGGAGCTGACAAAATACATTGTTAATTGAGTAGACGAGGTGGATATAGGCCCAGGAGAGCATGCTGGGGAGGCAAGTGAAGGCAAATATGTATGAAGGACGAAAAAACATTACATAAAAATCCAGCATGCATGAGGACAAAGGGGACATTCACAGCATATTACAATCATGGTAATTAGGGAATGAGGAAAGAAATATAATACATTAGCAAACATTCTATACAATAAAATGTGATGTTAAAGGATAAAAATCTTATCTTAATATAGTCCTTCTGCAGGACCTGGATGATGGCAGAACAGGCTTCCGGTATAATGATCCCCAGAGCCTGGGGGGAGATGCCTGTCGAGAACTTAAAGTCCTGCAGGCTTCTCCCCGTCGCCAAGTACCACAGGGGGGCGACTAGCCTCTGTTCCGGAGTGATGGCTTGCCTCATGCAGGTATCTGGCCTGCTGATATAAGGGGTCAGCAAAGCCAAAAAATGGTGAAATACGGGGTCCGTCATCCGGAGAAAGTTCCTGAAATCGTCAGGATTATTCTCACGGATCTCACGGAGCAAAGGCATGTTACAGAACTGGTCACGCTGGAGCAACCAATTCTTGGTCCATGAACTCCTCCTCGCCCTGTTCATGGACTGGGCTTGTGTAAAAGTAAGGACCCCAACACCAAGCCCCCGCACAGTACGAACTCTACAATGAGTACGTACATGCAACATGGCTAGAAAACGGTCGGCTGCTCAGAACGAAGTAACAGAACGCACTGGAGAACAGCAAGGCCTGTAAAGAGTGACCTGAAAATCAGTAACGAACGAACAAGAACACAATGACAAGTCAATGGGAACTCGCTGCACGCACTGAAGACCAGATACAAACCCACAAGCACAAATTGAACAGCAGAAATACGATTTGAAGACCACGAGTCTGAAAAAGCGCGAATCGTCTCTCACCAAACTTTTACTAACACGAGATTAGCAAAAGGAGCCCAAAGGGTGCTGCGCTTAGTACTGAACTGCCCTTTTACAGTCTTGTCGTACGTGGTGTACGTGACCGCGTTCTTGGCGTTCCGAAATTCTGACAACTTTGTGCGACCGTGTGTATGCAAAACAAGTTTGAGCCAACAGTCGTCGAAAAAAATTCATGGATTTTGTTGTAGGAATGTCCCATCAATGTCCGATCGTGTGTACAGGGCATAAGAGGGAAAGCAGCCTCTGTGTCTACAGCAAAAAGTGGTGGTTACGGACACGGTGATTCTACCGCAGGCAGGGCATGCTTGTCCTTTTTTGTCCACTGCTGGCCATGTTATTGAGCCACAACATGCAGAAGAGTTGCTGGAGTGGATAACTAAGCCATCCTCATTCTCCTCATCCTCTGTCACCCAGGCTCATAGTAGTTTGCCTTCCACCGCAGCTGCCAAAGCGGTCTATTCCACCGCCTCCTTGTCCACTGCTACTCCTTCCATAGGCCCACCATCATGCACGAAGGAGTCACCTGAATTATTGGATCATAGTGTCAGTTACTTGCTGCTGGAGTATGAGCAGCAATTTGAATGCTTCGATATTGGTTCCCAGGTTGAGGAATTGAGTAACGTGAGCATAGAGAGAGGGGGTGCCACAGAAGGACAAGAAACTAGCAGTCATGTTCACCCAGCTGCAGCATACGGCCAAGTTTGCTCCAATGACGAGGAGGGAGGGGAGGATGAGGTCACTGACTATATGTGGGTGTGTGAGAGAACAGAGCATGAAAGTGAGGAGGAGGAGGCACAACTCCAACGAGGCAAAATGTCCTCCAGGGGCCGGCTTAAGGGTAGCCACCCTATTGCATCACACCACAGAGCTCCACAGGTGCAGGGCGCTTCTGACTCCCTGCTGACTTCCAAAAGTTCATTGGTTTGGGCTTTTTTCAACACATGTGCAGCAGACCACAGCGTTTCAGTTTGTAATTTATGGGGTTGATTTACTAAAGGCAAATTGACTGTGCATTTTGCAAAGTGCAGTTGTACTCTGCAAGAGCAGGTGCTTCAGAGCTTAGTAAATGAGCAAAAGCTCTGCTGACTTCCATCATCCAATCATGTGCAAGCAAAAATGCTGTTTTTTTTATTTTCCTTGCATGTGATTGGGCATTCTTTGCAAAGTGAAGACTTACCTCATTTACTAAGCTCTGGAACAATTGCACTTGCAGAGTGCAACTGCACTTTGCAAAGTGCACAGTCTAGTTGCCTTTAGTAAATCAACCCCTATGTCTGAAGCGGATCAAGCGTGGCCAGAACACCAACCACTTGGGCACCAAATGCTTGACAAGACATATTTCTTTTCACGTAAGGCCATTACAGCTCTGTACCATCATGTGAAAGGCAATGTTTTGGCCTTGTTGGACAAGGCGGTCAGCAGAAAGGTTCAAATCACAAAACTTATATTAAACCTATTAAACCTGCCTATTCTTATTAGATATCTGGTAAGCAGATTCTACAAGTCACTTGTTGCACCTAGAGGGATTCTTTTCCACATCGTTTTACTTGGTGATGGTTAAATGTTTACTAGCCTTGAAGTATCTGGTAAGCAGATTATTTGTAAGGCTCTACATACACATATTTAGTGATTTTTTCACTTATTGCATGATTGCATGGCACTCACTTACCTATCCGATTTGTGTTGAGGCACTGGATGTGGTTTATGATTACATATGATTTTTGGTTTGTGGTGTGCTGCCTTCTTCTTCCCTTTTTTTTTTTTCATTTGTTGTGCTATCAGTATTATGCTATGTTTTTTTTCTCATATATTTTTGGATAATCCTTGACGGATCTGCCCCCGCGGTTGGAGTGACTCTATTCCATTTGTGGTCGATTTCCAGAGGCCTCGGCTGGGTTTTAAGCCACTCGCTTTATTTTGGCTTACTTCTGGTAAGCGCACAACCTTTCATATGTGTTCACCTGATTACTCATCTACAGGACTTGAATTTTAAAGATTTTCACGTCATCCACTTGGGATTTGTGATTACTGGACTTTTCATATAGGATTTATAGATCTATAGTGCGGTTTTTTATTTTCTATATTCTGTTTTGGTGTGCCTCACTTATAACCGCAGCTTTTACATATATATTTTTTCCATTAGCGCAGTTTTTATTTTTAATTTTGTATCCATTGGTTATTACTGCAGCTGTTTTGGTTTTCTTTTTCTCGTCTTATTAATTTTCAATTAATTAATTATTTTTTTGTTTATTTCACTATGGATATCTTTGACTTTAGAGCTCAAAGAATAGTTAACACCGAGGGTGTTTTTGAAGTTTACAAAGAGGATGAGAATGACTTGGGTGGGCTTTTCACGAGATTGAAAAACCTCATGATTTCCGAGACCCATACCCAATGGGACATAGCCTACCTTGGGACCTATATTAAAAACTCTATGGTCCCCAGAAGTCTGAGGTGGGAGGTTTCTCCCCAAAAGGGCGAATCAGAATTGGAGGAGTGGTTTAAATATTTTAACCAGGCGGGTTTATCACTCCTTCAATTTCTGATTGATAGGAAGTCTGCAAAACTGACTAAAATTGACACCGAGATTAAAATCTTAAAAGATAAACTCGTTGCCAATAAAGACAGTGATGAGTACAGAGAGAGATCACAGAGTCTGCTTAAAGTCCTTGAAAAAGAGGAGAGGGACCAAAAACTCAAAAAAAAGAAAAAATACAATTGAGACTTAAATGATTACTGTAACAATGTAGTGTTTGACTGGCAGAAGAGATTGCTCGAAGATTCAGCTGGTCAGAACAACATTGAAATGGAGGTATCAATACCAGTTTATGGGGACAATTCAGGTGCCCCCCCCCAGACAATCTCAGCCTTCTAAAAACACCAAAAAAGGTCCCTCCAATAAATTTCAAAAGAATTTGGGCCCTCAGAGGTATCAATCCCCTCAAAGACCAATGGGGCCCAATCAGTCTAATAACATTCCTCCCCAACACTCTTACAATTCAGGGCCCCTAGATCCAATTATCCCCAAAGGGGTGGTGGGTCAAGATATATACCGCCACCTCCTTGGAGAGGAGGTCATTTAGTGAATGGAAGAGGGCGTGGCCACCCTGATTCTAATAGGGGTCGGGGTTATAATGCCAATTAACCAGATTGGTGGAGATCTGGTCAGAATTATGATCCTTTTCAGAAGCCCACTTACCACGACTCCTATAACGACAGTTGGGAACACAATTTCCCTACACAAAATAGGTTTTTTCCTATGAGGGATATGAATCCTTGTGATGATGGTTTCGACCCATTTGAAACTTATGGACGCCAACAGAATGTCCATGATGTTATATCCCTCTCAGGATCTTGCTACGCCTAATCATACCGTCCCTCCCTCTAGAGGACCAGGGACTTGGGGTTTTTCCAAGCCAGGTCAAGGTCTAAAAAGACCAGTCGAAAGAAGCGAGGAACTAGAGGGGGGAGGCGTCAGCGAGCAAAAAAACCCAGGACCTAATAGGGTAGGGCATTTTTAACTTGAGTACCAAACAACTTACACCATCTGAAAAAATTGTTTTAGACAAAGGTCTCAATTTTGCCCCTCCCAGGGGTTTAAATAAATTCCAAACTTATATGGATGTCCACAAGTTTGTTCGCAAACTTAGCATCAAAAGATATATGATTGGCAATCCTATCACCAGGAATTCCCAATCCACTGATCAATTTGTACATTCAGGATTAGCGAATGCATCCCTCTTTAATCCCCCTGGAGTCCTTGCTCCCACACTTAGGGTATTTAGGGATGTTATTTTGAGGGACCTTGAAGAATTGGAAATAAAAAAAGCCAAGAATTCAAAGGCCATACAAGAGGGTTTAGATTCTTTGTGCAAAAACAAGGATTTGATCATCCGCCCAGCGGATAAGGGGGGAGGGATAGTGGTACTCGATCGTGGAGACTATATGGCAGAAATGTCTAGGATTCTTGGCGACACGGACACCTACACTCCCCTCCCCTCTGATCCCAAGAATGGGTATCTAAGAGAATTACGTAAGATTGTCTCTAAAGTTTCCGCATTAGGGATTCTGAAGGAGAAAGAGAGCCTATTTCTAATTCCCAAGGCCCCTAGAACTCCAATCTTATATTATTTACCCAAAGTTCACAAGAACCCTATCTGCCCCCCGGGACGCCCCATTGTGAGTGGCATTGACTCTATTACATCCCGGGTGGGCAGATATATTGATTTTTTCCTTCAACCCTTAGTTCAAAAAATGCCATCTTACATTAAAGACACCCGTCATGTGTTGAATCTCCTTTCCAATACTGAGATCAAGTCTGGCATGTGGATGGTTAGTGCCGACGTCTCTTCCCTATACACCATAATTCCCCATGATATGGGCTTAGATGCAGTTAGGGGAGCTTTAATTAGAGATTCGGGCCTCCCTACTAGTCAAATTTCTTTTGTTATGCAGCTACTTGTTTTTGCTGCTTCTCATAATTATTTTTGGTTTTCCAACCAGTTTTACCGCCAGAGTCGTGGTGTAGCTATGGGGGCTAAATATGCCCCCAGTTTGGCTAACCTTTTTATGGCCAAGTGGGAGGAGGATGTCATCCATGCCCACCGGAGTCCCCATCTTGTCCTGTGGGCCAGATATATAGATGACATCCTCCTCCTATGGGACGGTGATGGCCAGGAACTTCAGCTTTTCCTATCCTCTCTTAACACCAATAATCGTGGGATCCATCTCAATTTTGAGATGAGCCAAACCCAGATACATTTTTTGGATCTTACTTTGTCCATAGAGGGCGGGGTTTTATCTACATCCACTTTTTTTAAAGAGAGTGACCGCAATTCCTACATACCATTGGAAAGTTGCCATTACAAACCCTGGCTAAAATCAATACACAAAAGCCAATATATGAGGGTACGTAGGAATTGCTCTGACCCTGACAAGTTTATTTCACAAAGTAATATTCTTACAGAGAGGTTCCTTGAAAAAGGATACACTAGTGATAGTCTGTTGCCTGTCTTAAAGGATGTGCAAGAAATGGACAGGGAGCTCCTCTTGAAAGACAGACCCAAGTCAAGTTGGTCTGGTCACAATTTAGGGGTACCCTTCATTACTACTTTCTCTCTCCAACATAAGGAAGTAAAACAACTGGTTTCTAGGCATTGGCATATAGTTACCAATGACAGACTTTTGAAGGAAGTTTTACCGCCTAAACCACAAATTGTTTTTAGGGGGGCCCCTTCATTTAGGAATAGACTGGCCCCTAATACATTGGATCCACCATTGAACAGGAGCACCTTTTTTGATCAACTTACTGGGTTTTATAAATGCAATAAATGTCGAGTGTGTTCCTTCAATTCTTGCAGGAATAGGAGGACTCAGTCGTTCGTTTCCACCAGGACAGGCCATACTCACCCCATCACTCCATTTATCACCTGTTCTACTTTGGGGGTAGTCTACATGTTGCAATGCCCATGTGGCTTGCAATATGTGGGGCGGACCAAGCGGCCCCTCCAAGTAAGGCTCAATGAGCACATTACGAATATTCTTACAGGCTTTAAAAACCACTCTGTTTCTAAACACTACCGCCTGGTACATGATAGAGACCCCTCTAACACCCTCTTTTTAGGGATTGATCGTTACAAACCTCATTGGCGAGGGAGTTCCATGGTGCGGGAGATTTCCAAACTGGAAATGTCTTGGATCCATAGGATCAAAAGTTATACGCCCCATGGTTTGAACATAGACGTGGATGTTAACGCCTTTATAGACAATTCCTAATTTTTTGGTGCACAATGATTTTATCTTGATTTACATAATTAATTGCTATTATGAGCTCTGAGGTACTATCAGGATATTCATGTTTTAGTTTTACTAAAAAAAAAAATTTTTTGTGTTGTCATTTTTTTGTGATGTCATTTTTCTTTATAGATTATGTGATATGCACATTCATAATTTAAAAATTTCTTTGTGAGGTCACCCTCCCTACTGAATATGTGATTCGGTTCTATTAATTATTTTTTAATCGCCTTTTTTTGTGGCTCACTTCCTTAGTTTAGTGGCCATTTTTGGGGACACTTAGGTGGGCTATGCAGTATTAATACTTACTGTTCTTTTATTTGTATCCGCCTCCTATTTTCTATTATGATTAGCCCTTATTGATATGGGAGCAGTGTTTTGCCTTTAGTCTTTAGGGGGTTTAACGACTGTTCTATTGTAATATTAATAATCTCTTTTTACATTTTTAAATGCATAACTGCAATGCTGTATATGTTTCTATCTGTTATGATTTTAGTTATGTCTTCCGGAATTGTATGGATATGAGTCGGGCGTTTCAGCTTACATTATTTGGCTCTTTCCCTTACTCTCCTTCTGAACACATATAGTTGATGCCCTCATCCAAGATGGCGCTCTGAGATTCCCATAACGAGACTCGGAGCGAGGCTTGGTGTGAGCATAAATAGTGGTGGCTTAGCACGCTGCCCGTTCCCCATTGAGAACGTCAACGTATGACGAAACGCGTCTGGCAGGGACGTGCTGACGTCACCATGTCGCCCTGTTGAGGACGGGAGCTTTGCTTTTTGTGCCGGCCGTCAACGTTTGTTATCCTTTCATCTATTGTAAGTGCATTTCTTTTATTAAAGCCCTGGTTTTATACAATATCACACTATTGGCCATTTCTTTTATTTGATTCCGCACTGCCGAGCGCAAGTCAGGATTACCAGGACGTATCCACGCTCTTCCTGCCGTGACTTTGCTCTGTGTATGAGTCAATCTGCCTGCCTATATCTGACATCTGGTAAGCAGGACTTTCACCTGGTATGCGGAACTTCATATCTTGTATCACTTCCTGTGGTGTGTGGATTTTAGCCCATTGAACCTGCCTATTCTTATTAGATGGTAAGCAGATTCTACAAGTCACTTGTTGCACCTAGAGGGATTCTTTTCCACATTGTTTTACTTGGTGATGGTTATATGTTTACTAGCCTTGAAGTATCTGGTAAGCAGATTATTTGTAAGGCTCTACATACACATATTTAGTGATTTTTTCACTTATTGCATGATTGCATGGCACTCACTTACCTATCCGATTTGTGTTGAGGCACTGGATGTGGTTTATGATTACATATGATTTTTGGTTTGTGGTGTGCTGCCTTCTTCTTCCCTTTTTTTTTTTTTTTTTTCATTTGTTGTGCTATCAGTATTATGCTATGTTTTTTTTCTCATATATTTTTGGATAATCCTTGACGGATCTGCCCCCGCGGTTGGAGTGTGACTCTATTCCATTTGTGGTCGATTTCCAGAGGCCTCGGCTGGGTTTTAAGCCACTCGCTTTATTTTGGCTTACTTCTGGTAAGCGCACAACCTTTCATATGTGTTCACCTGATTACTCATCTACAGGACTTGAATTTTAAAGATTTTCACTTCATCCACTTGGGATTTGTGATTACTGGACTTTTCATATAGGATTTATAGATCTATAGCGCGGTTTTTTATTTTCTATATTCTGTTTTGGTGTGCCTCACTTATAACCGCAGCTTTTATATATATATTTTTTCCATTAGCGCAGTTTTTATTTTTAATTTTACATGATTTCAACACATAAGAATGAAGCAAAAATATTCAAACACATATAAAGATAAGTCGATAAAATAATCCCTCTGAATATTTGTGAGTCTTGTTGCGGTGATCCTGAATGTTGTCACGCGTGCACCACACACCTCAAATACCACCACGTGTTTTTATACTGTGGTTTTTACAACTTCTAAAATGTTTTTTGGATTATAAAGTGGGTCTTTCAAAAATGAGGTGACTGCTGTATGGTGACAATACCATACATACAGTGACACAAAATATAAGGAAAAAGGATATATTGTCCTCTCACCTGAACATGTGTCTGAATCAAAGAACAGTCCCTTTTTAAAAAAAAAAAAAGCAGCCACTCTAATGCACTCTTAAATTGTTATACTGTTCCATAAAACATATTTCCCAACTCCAAAGAGTTATTTTACATTTATAAAGTATCAAAATATGTTAAATGGTTAATAACATACAAAAATAAATGACCGTTATTTTGGGATGACTAATTAAGGATGAATTTATTTTATTTTATTATATTGATTTCATTTAATCTATTCTGCCCCATCCACTTCATTGATCGATGTGTATTATTATTATTAAATCTGCATATACCGTACTGGTGACTGGATTTAACCTTTATAGTCTCAACCATAGTGCCGCTCATACAGGATGGTATGCTGTTCAACCACTCCCTGTATGTAGACACAGGCAAATAGATAACAGGGTCAAAAAAATTGTTTGACCTAGTATTGGATTAGATTACATTTTGCTTTTATTTTATTCTACACTCCACCTTGTTCTACTTCATATCATCTGATTATTATCTCATTATTAACCCTTACCAAACCACCCCCACCATAAATTGCATTTTTATTTTCATTTTCATTTATTCCACAAGAATGCTATAAAAGGCCCAATAGCACAGCTCCGTGCCAAAAGCAAAATCCTTTTAAGGAATGGATGTTACCTGAATGTAGTTTTAGTTTTCACCTAAATAGGACATAAACCAAGCAACTTTCTATATTTATGTCAGCAGCTGCTGTCAAAAAAACATATATAAAAAAATGACAATAAAAAGTCCCACATATTTTTGTGTCCTTAGAATGTCATAGCAGCGCTTATGTCAAATAATCCAGCTAAGACAAGCTTTTACATGATTTCAACACATAAGAATAAGAATGAAGCGATAAAATTCAAACACATATAAAGATAAGGCAAGAAATAATCCCTCTGAAGATTTGTGAGCCTTGTTGTGGTGATCCTAAATGTTGTCACGCGTGCACCACACACCTCAAATACCACCACGTGTAAGAAAGCCTCTCCCCTTTGGGGGTAAACTCACCAGATGGCCAAAATGTAAACACCTTTTGTAGTAATCTTTAAATGCCGCTTCAAAAAAAATCCAACAGCTCTGCTAGGGTTCTTTACTGTGTAAACATGGCTTCAAATGAGCAGGATCATGTGAAAGAATAAAGATATCCACATAGTGTAATCCTGTTTATAAACATTTATTGTTGCCAATGCCCCCTTGCAAAACATACGTACTAGCTAAAAGTGTTAACTTGTTCAGATCCGCGCTATAGCCGAATGACGGCTACAGTGTGGATCTGCTTTGCCGGGAGGCCGTCAATAGACTTCTTCCCCCTATTACAGGCTGGCCACGCCCCCTGAAGGGCGTGCGCTGTGATCACCCGAGTCAATGATCGATCCGGACCCCTTACCATGTGATCAGCTGTCAGCCAAAGACAGCTGATCACATAATGTAAACAGAAGATCAGTAATCTTTTTTTTTTCTCTCACGCTAACAGCTTGAGGAGAAAAAAAAGCCGATCACCGGCTTCTGTTGAAGGGACATCGGTCCCAAAGAGTTAGAGGCAAAGCCGCCTAATACAGTATATGTGCCTACCAGTACCGCCTGCCAGTGCCATGAATCGGTGCCCACAGTGCCCACCAATCAGTGCCCACCAGTACATAGGTGCCAGCACTCAGTGCCACCTATCAATGCCTTCGAGTGCCAC
The DNA here is from genome assembly GCA_037953035.1 of Aquarana catesbeiana. Taxonomy (NCBI): domain Eukaryota; kingdom Metazoa; phylum Chordata; class Amphibia; order Anura; family Ranidae; genus Aquarana; species Aquarana catesbeiana. Next base: position 751,339 of record JBBHAA010000790.1, on the reverse strand, counting down.
CTATCAATTCCCATCAGTGGTGCAAATCAGTATCTTATCAGTGCCACCTAGCAGTGCTGCCTATCAGTGTCACCTACCAGTGCCGATCAGTGCCCATCACTGCCACCCATCAGTGCCCATCAGTGCCCATCAGTGCCAGCTATCAGTGCCACCTATCAGTGCCACCTATTAGTGCCCCTCAGTGCTCCTATCAATGCCCTTCAGGACCACCCATCACTGCCACCCATCAGTGCCACCTCTCAGTGCCCACCAATGCCACCTATCAGTGCCCACCAGTGCCACCTCATCAGTGCCGCCTATTAGTGCCCATCAGTGCCACCTTATCAGTGCCCATCAGTGTTGCCTTATCAGTACCCATCAATGCAGCCTATCAGTGCCCATCAATGCAGCCTATCAGTGCCTATCAGTGTCGCCTCATCAGCGTTAGGGATGGGCTGGCTGTTCGAGTTGAACATGAGCTGTTCGATCGTTGGACAAAGATCGAACATTATGGGCCGTTCACGCTAAATTTGAGCGGCGCGTCACGGCCCATAATACACTGCGTAATCGCAGTGCATTGCTTGCTGATGATTTGCCAAGCATGCACTATGACCCGCATGCTTTGACCAATCACAGCGCCCTCAACGAAGAGAGCCAATTATGGCTCAGGGGGTTAAGTCCACGCCCTACACTATATAAGGCCGCCAGCACGTCAGCTGTGTGTAGTGTGTTGGTGGCGTTGTTAAGAGAGAGACAGGCAGTTGATTCAGTTAGCTGCAGTGTATTTCATATATATATATATATAGTCAATCTAGTATATATATATATCCACTGCATACAGTTTAGCTAGATCTCACTGCAGACCGTTCCTGGTGTACTGTTTCTAATATACTTCAGGCAGGCAGTTGATTCAGCTAGCTGCAGTGCATTTATATATATATATATATATATATACTGTATACAGTTTAGCTTCATCTCACTGCAGACCGTTCACTGCAGTGTATTTAGTATATATATATCCTGGCTTTGTATATATATATATATATATACTGTATACAGTTTAGCTTCATCTCACTGCAGACCGTTCCTGGTGTACTGTTTCTAATATACTTCAGGATATATATATATATATATATATATATATATATATATATATATATATATATATATATAGTCTAGCCAAGCCTATACCTGACTGTAGGGCATTCCTGGAGTACATGTTCAAGGACATTTTCAGGCAGGCAGCCAGGTGACTTAGGGAGCTGCAGTTCATTTAATATATATATATATATATATATATATATATATATATATATATATATATACAGGCATGTATATATATATATATATATATATATATATATATATAGTCTAGCCAAGCCTATACCTGACTGTAGGCCATTCCTGGAGTGCATGTTCAAAGACACTTTCGGGCAGGTGACTCAGTGAGCTGCAGTTCATTTAATATATATATATATATATATATATATATATATATATATATATATAGGCTTGTATATATGTATATATAGTCTAGCCAAGCCTATACCTGACTGTAGGTGATTCCTGGAGTGCGTGTTCAAAGACACTTTCAGGCAGGCAGGCAGGTGACTCAGTGAGCTGCAGTTCATAAAATATATACCCACTGCATTTTAATCCAGTCAAGCCTATACCTGACTGTAAGCCATTCCTGGAGTACTGTTTTTAGTAAACTTCAGGCGTTGTTTTGCTAATCAAATTGTATAGCATGTCTGGAAATCCACCAAGGAGAGGCAGACGCTCACAGGCAACTAAAAGAGGGCAAGAAGGCTCTGTGTCGACAGCCAACAGTGCTGGTCGTGGACACGGTGCATCCTCAGCACATGGTGGGGCACACTTGTCCTTTTTTTTTTGCAGCTAGCCATGTTGAGCCACAATATGTAGAAGAGTTGGTAGAGTGGGTGACCAAGCTGTCCTCATCCTCCTCATCCTCTGTCACCCACCCTCAGGGTATTTTGTCTGCCAATGCAGCTGCCAAAGCGGCCTCTTTCATCGGCTCAATGTCATCACTCACTCCTTCCCTAGCCCCACCATCATGCCCTGAGGAGTCCCCTGAACTGTTCAACCACAGTGTAGGGTACATGCTGCAGGAGGATGCACAGTGATTTGAAGGCTCTAATGATGGTACCCAGGTTGAGGTTAAAGGCAATAATGTGAGCCCAGAGAGAGGGGGTGCCCAAGAAGGACAAGAAACTGGCAGTCATGTTCCCCCAGCTGCAGCATACTGCCAGGTTTGCTCCAGTGGCAAGGAGGGAGCGGATAATGAAGTCACTGACTCTACGTGGGTGCCAGATAGAAGAGAGGAGGAGGAGGAGGTACATTTTCAATGAGGCAGGATGTCCTCCAGGGGCCAGCTTAAGGGCAGGTAACCGACTGCATCACACCGCAGAGCTCTGCATGTGCAGCGTGCGTTTTTCCAAAAGTTCTTTGGTGTGGGCCTTTTTTGAGATGTGCAGGAGATCGCACCGTTGCTGTTTGCAACATATGTCTGAAGCGTATCAAGCTTGGCCAAAACAGCAGCCGCTTGTTGAGCTCCCATGCAGTGCATTGGCAACATTACTTAAAAGACCCACACAAAAGAACAAGGCTGACCTCTCCTTGCTCCTCATCAGCTGGGATCTCCAACCCCAGAAAGATGCCATGCGGTGCTTGAGTTGGTCTGCTTAGGGGACAGGAGCCACACTGGGGCCGAGATTCTGGCAGCTCTGCAGGGGCAGGCTCAGAGGTGGTTGACGCTGATAGGGTATAAAGATGTTTTAGGAGCAAGTGAACCCTCGTCTGATATCCTGCCCAGAGTGTTCCTTCAAACCCAATCAGGTCTGGAGATACATTCCGATAAGAAAATAATGACACACAGTCAATACATGCGGAATGTTCTGGCTTTTATTTCCGTATCTTCCACTTACATAACCAAAATGACATCACAAGAAAAGTCCAACCTTTTCATTAATATATGCTAAAGTTACAGACAAACAGACATACAGAATGTTTAAAACAAGCAAAAATAGAATATTATTTCCTCATATAGAAACTATCAACAGGAAAAAGCTTTGTGCATCATTTCGGGGAAATCAAACCATTTACAAGAAATTAAAACTTAACTTTTTATAAACGTCACATATACATATTATTCTAAAATGGATACACATTCTTATAGCTAAAATGGTGGACAGCAAGCTAAAATATCCCTACAATTCCCTCTTTGATCATAAATGTATGATCTCACTTCCTTATCATGGTGGTATTCTCAGCCTGCTTCTGATGATACATACTGAGATAAGTTTTATTGGGAGATGAGGGATCTGAAATGCGAGTGGCTCTATTAATAAGGCACATAATAAGCTTATACACAAGATAAAGGAAAAGGAAAAAGAACACAATCATGATTAAAATTATGGCAATATCCATTATCCAAGATAATATCCCTCCAAATCCAAATTCAACATTTCCAAAAGGACTCCAGGTCTGGGCTATGTTGCGAGCCTCTTGTTGCAGCTTGGCCACCTCTTTTCTATGCTGAGCTATCACATCATAATAACCTGGTACCGCTATACTGGTATTGTGTACCCAAGTACAACATTCATAATCCTCAGTCATTTCACATTAGAAATGTCATCAGAGTTCTTTTCCATCATCTCATCAGTAATTATTTAACCTTTTCATCAAATCTATACCCCAGACTGTCCAGGAAGGGAACCATGCCCAGGCCATATCCTTTTCAAGTAATAACTCTCTCTTGTTACAATGTTTTAATGGATACCTTTGGTATATAGTAGCTTCAAGTAAATTACTCCCATCACTATCACCTACCACCCCCATTATGGGCACCAGTGAGGCCAGGTAACACCAGCCTTGGGCCTCTTGTGGAATCCAGGGATAACAAGTCTTTCCACAACAAACATAAGTGTGGTTACCAAACGAGAAGGGCATATTCACAACAGTCTCTTGTTCTACTGCTGTAACTATTGCCACAACCTGAAACAAATATTGTACAGATCTACTACTATCATTTTTAGAGGCAAGAGTTGTCTTTAGATCAGCCCGTACTCTGACCTAATCGCGGTGTGTTTGATATAAAGAAAAAGACTTCCCACTAGGGGCATAGCAATTAGAAATGTTCAAAACCGATTGACTACAGGTATGAGCATTTCTAGTAGAATTCCCTAAATTAACCGCCTCAATACTGGGCACGTTCGCCCCCTTCCTTCCCAGACCAATTTTCAGCTTTCAGCGCTGTCGCACTTTCAATGACAATTGTGCGGTCATGCAATGCTGTACCCAAATGAAATTTTTATCATTTTGTTCACACAAATAGAGCTTTCTTTTGGTGGTATTTATTCATGACTCTGTTTTTTATTTTTTGTGATATAAGCGAAAAAAGAGCGGAAGTTTGGAAAAAAAACAATATTTTCTTTTTTCTATTTTAATAGAAATCCAATAAAATCGAATTTTGTCATAAATTTAAGCCAAAATGTATTCTGCTACATGTTTTTGTTTAAAAAAATCCCGTTAAGTGTATAATAATTGGTTTGTGTGATCACAAACACATGTGCGCAAATGATCATGTACAGATGTGCGCAGGTGATCACGGACATATGTGTGCAGATAATCATTGGGACATGTGATTTTACTGGGACATATGTGGGGGACAGGTGTTTTTACTATGTGGGGACATGTGTTTTGGGGACATGTGTTTTGGGGATGTGTTTTGGGGACATCTTGTGTTTACTTTGTGTTTTTTTACATGTGTGGGGACACTAGACTGGTGATCAGTGAGTAAAAAGCTGTAAAAAACAGCTCATACTCACTGATCACCAGCCGGCTGCAGCGATCCGCTCTCCTCTCCTCACTGACAACTTCCGTGTGAGGAGAGGAGAGCAGATTGCCTAGCAACCGGCTCTGTGTTTACATCACATGACGGCTGTGATTCGACACGGCCGTCATGTGATCAGGAGGGCCAATCGCAGAGCCCTCCTACTGATCGGAGATGCGCCGTGTCCGGGTGACACGAGCACATCGGGCTTGCGCCGCTGCATGTCCTGAACGTCCACTCAGAAGGAGAGATAGCCCACCTGGCCGTTTATGTGCAGTGGCCGGGTGGGAAGTGGTTAAAACACCAGGTAGGATTATGACTATTGATGATGTGAAAGGAAATGGTGTCATTAGTTCTTCTGCTAACATTCATAAGGTCAAGGGGAATCTTTCCTCTCAAAAGGGGAGTAATATTTAAAGGTATAGCTATTAAGGGTATCCTAACAGTGCTAGGGTGCAGTTTACTACAGATCCAACATTTTTTAAATCCTGATTTCCGAGCATAAGCATATTTAAATTTTAGCAAAAGCATTTTATCAGCAAAATTATCTTCAATGCCTCTGTTATTTCTAACTTGTATCACTGTAACGTTCTCCTGTGTATGTGTGTTCCCACAAATACTTTTAAGGGCACCCAAATCTTCAGGGTGGTAGATACAGTTAGTGATGATCCAAGTGGGTGGGAACACTATCAGGGTGATCAGTAGGGATGAGCCGAACACCCCCCTGTTCGGTTCGCACCAGAACATGCGAACAGGAAAAAAGTTCGTTCGAACACGCGAACACCGTTAAAGTCTATGGGACACGAACATGAATAATCAAAAGTGCTAATTTTAAAGGCTAATATGCAAGTTATTGTCATAAAAAGTGTTTGGGGACCCGGGTCCTGCCCCAGGGGACATGGATCAATGCAAAAAAAAGTTTTAAAAACGGCCGTTTTTTCAGGAGCAGTGATTTTAATAATGCTTAAAGTCAAACAATAAAAGTGTAATATCCCTTTAAATTTCGTACCTGGGGGGTGTCTATAGTATGCCTGTAAAGGGGCGCATGTTTCCTGTGTTTAGAACAGTCTGACAGCAAAATGACATTTTGAAGGAAAAAACTCATTTAAAACTACCCGCGGCTATTGCATTGCCGACAATACACATAGAAGTTCATTGATAAAAACGGCATGGGAATTCCCCAAAGGGGAACCCCGAACCAAAATTAAAAAAAAAAAAATGACGTGGGAGTCCCCCTAAATTCCATACCAGGCCCTTCAGGTCTGGTATGGATATTAAGGGGAACCCCGGCCAAAATTTAAAAAAAAAAATGACGTGGGGTTCCCCCTAAATTCCATACCAGACCCTTCAGGTCTGGTATGGATTTTAAGGGGAACCCCGCGCCAAAAAAAAAAAAAAAAACGTTGTGGGGTCCCCCCAAAAATCCATACCAGACCCTTATCCGAGCACGCAACCTGGCAGGCCGCAGGAAAAGAGGGGGGGACGAGAGTGCGGCCCCCCCCCTCCTGAACCGTACCAGGCCACATGCCCTCAACATTGGGAGGGTGCTTTGGGGTAGCCCCCCAAAACACCTTGTCCCCATGTTGATGAGGACAAGGGCCTCATCCCCACAACCCTGGCCGGTGGTTGTGGGGGTCTGCGGGCGGGGGGCTTATCGGAATCTGGAAGCCCCCTTTAACAAGGGGACCCCCAGATCCCGGCCCCCCCCCTGTGTGAAATGGTAAGGGGGTACAAAAGTACCCCTACCATTTCACTAAAAAAGTGTCAAAAATGTTAAAAATGACAAGAGACAGTTTTTGACAATTCCTTTATTTAAATACTTCTTCTTTCTTCTATCTTCCTTCATCTTCTGGTTCTTCTGGTTCTTCTGGCTCTTCTGGTTCTTCCTCCGGCGTTCTCGTCCAGCATCTCCTCCGCGGCGTCTTCTATCTTCTTCTCCTCGGGCCGCTCCGCACCCATGGCATGGGGGGAGGCTCCCGCTCTTCTCTTCTTCTTCATCTTCTTCTCTTTTTCTCTTCTTCTCTTCTTCATTTTCTTCTCCGGGCTGCTCCGCACCCATGCTGGCATGAAGGGAGGCTCCCGCTGTGTGACGGCGCTCCTCGTCTGACAGTTCTTAAATAACGGGGGGCGGGGCCACCTGGTGACCCCGCCCCCCTCTGATGCACAGGACATGACGGGACTTCCCTGTGGCATTCCCCGTGACGTCACAGGGAAGTCCCGTCAAGTCACCGTGCGTCAGAGGGGGGCGGGGTCACCGGGTGGCCCCGCCCCCCGTTATTTAAGAACTGTCAGACGAGGAGCGCCGTCACACAGCGGGAGCCTCCCGCCATGCTAGCATGTGTGAGGAGCGGCCCGGAGAAGAAAATGAAGAAGAGAAGAAAAGAAGAAGAGAAGAAGATGAAGAAGAAGAGAAGAGCGGGAGCCTCCCCCCATGCCATGGGTGCGGAGCGGCCCAAGGAGAAGAAGATAGAAGACGCCGCGGAGGAGATGCTGGACGAGAACGCCGGAGGAAGAACCAGAAGAGCCAGAAGAACCAGAAGAACCAGAAGATGAAGGAAGATAGAAGAAAGAAGAAGTATTTAAATAAAGGAATTGTCAAAAACTGTCTCTTGTCATTTTTAACATTTTTGACAGTTTTTTAGTGAAATGGTAGGGGTACTTTTGTACCCCCTTACCATTTCACACAGGGGGGGGCCGGGATCTGGGGGTCCCCTTGTTAAAGGGGGCTTCCAGATTCCGATAAGCCCCCCGCCCGCAGACCCCCACAACCACCGGCCAGGGTTGTGGGGATGAGGCCCTTGTCCTCATCAACATGGGGACAAGGTGTTTTGGGGGGCTACCCCAAAGCACCCTCCCAATGTTGAGGGCATGTGGCCTGGTACGGTTCAGGAGGGGGGGGCGCACTCTCGTCCCCCCCTCTTTTCCTGCGGCCTGCCAGGTTGTGTGCTCGGATAAGGGTCTGGTATGGATTTTTGGGGGGACCCCACGCCGTTTTTTTTTGTTTTTTTTTGGCGCAGGGTTCCCCTTAAAATCCATACCAGACCTGAAGGGTCTGGTATGGAATTTAGGGGGAACCCCACGTCATTTTTTTTTTTCAATTTTGGCCGGGGTTCCCCTTAATATCCATACCAGACCTGAAGGGCCTGGTATGGAATTTAGGGGGACTCCCACGTCATTTTTTTTTTTTTAATTGTGGTTCGGGGTTCCCCTTTGGGGAATTCCCATGCCGTTTTTATCAATGAACTTCTATGTGTATTGTCGGCAATGCAATAGCCGCGGGTAGTTTTAAATGAGTTTTTTCCTTCAAAATGTCATTTTTCTGTCAGACTGTTCTAAACACAGGAAACATGCGCCCCTTTACAGGCATACTATAGACACCATCCAGGTACGAAATTTAAAGGGATATTACACTTTTATTGTTTGACTTTAAGCATTATTAAAATCACTGCTCCTGAAAAAACGGCCGTTTTTAAAACTTTTTTTTGCATTGATCCATGTCCCCTGGGGCAGGACCTGGGTCCCCAAACACTTTTTATGACAATAACTTGCATATTAGCATTTAAAATTAGCACTTTTGATTTCTCCCATAGACTTTTAAAGGGTGTTCCGCGGCATTCGAATTTGCCGCGAACACCCCAAATTGTTCGCTGTTCGGCGAACTTGCGAACAGCCAATGTTCGAGTCGAACATGAGTTCGACTCGAACTCAAAGCTCATCCCTAGTGATCAGGAACAGGAGGCAAAATGCCTTGCCAGAAGTCTGTGGTGAAATAAGCGAGGTTCCTGCTTTTCTAGGAACTCCTCCTTCATCTGCTTGGACTTCTGCTTGAGGACCTCCTGTGTTTAGGATCTCCTTCCTGCTCTTGGGGCTTTGGGCAACCTTTTTCACTCGGCTGGCATGGATCCAGGATTTGCAATTCTCCACCAGGATAGCCGTTCTGGTCACTGCAATCACCATAGTAGGAGGTCCAAAAGAATATTCCTGTTTCTTGCTTCTGTTTAACTGCTAGACCACCACCGTGTCTCCTACTTTAAAAGGGTGGGTAGGTTCCTGTGAAGAAAAAGGAGAGGTGCAAGCAACATTTCCCTCAACTGTATCCAAAGTTTTGATTAGTTTCCTCACATACTCTGACTGTACTAGATCCAAATCCCCCTGCTCTATCATAAGAGGTGCTCTGGCCCGGGGAGTGGGAAAGGGACGACCCATCAACATATCAAAAGGAGAGTAGCCTGTAGTTTTGGAAGGAGTACTTCTTATCTCAGCCAAAACCACTGGGAGAACCCTCTTCAAATGGACAAAAGTTCCTCCTGTGGCTTTCCTTATTTTATCTTTCACGGTCCTATTTACCCTTTCCACTATCCCTGAACTTTGGAGATGATATGGAATGTGAAACTTCCATTCTATTTGGAGTGAGTGTACCAAGTCCTGACATACTTTTGAGGTGAATGCAGGACCTCTGTCTGAGTTTATCTAAAGTGGGCATCCCCATCAAGGAATAATTTCCTGTGTGAGAATTTTCACTACTGTTTGTGCGTCTTCCTTTGTTGTTACAAAAAGTTTGACCCATCTCAAAAACATGTCCACGATTACCAAAAGATATTCCTGTCTTTTCCCTAACTTGGGCATATGTGTGAAATCAACTTGGAGGTGGGTGAAAGGTGTACTAGGATATATCAAATGTTTGTGTTTTGCTTTGTTTGGGATGTTTGGGTTGTTCCTAATGCAAGTAATACACCTAGACACATAATCCCTTGTCAACCAGGGGAGATTTGAAATGTAAAAATCCTTGCCTAGTAATTCACAAGTTGCCTTCCAGCCTCTGTGACCTATTCCATGTTACTGGGCAATAAAAAGTGATGCACTTGCCATTGGTATACATACCTTCCCCTCTTTGCACAAAAGTCCTGTTTTTGGATCTATTTGTGCACCTACTTTTTCCCAATCTCTCATGTCGGCTTCTGAGGCATAATCTTGTAGGTCAGACAGTACATGGTCAAAACAAGGTAATTCAGGCTCTAACATTGGCATTTGGATTTGAGCCTGTTGAGAGATAGCTGCTTGTCTGACTGCTGAGTCAGCTAGGGCATTTCCTCTAGCTACATCTTTTTGTTGGCCTGTATGTGCTCTGCAATGTATTATGGCAAGAGTTCTAGGCAACTGAATGGCTTTTAACAATGACACTACCAGAGAGGAATGGGAGATGCTTTTTCCATCAGCTGCAATGAAACCACGCCTACTCCATATGATGCCGAAGTCATATACCACCCCATACCCATATTTGGAGTCAGTGTAAATGTTCACATCTTGACCTTCAAACATTTGGCATGCCCTGGTGAAAGCAATCAATTCTGCAGCTTGTGCTGATTGATATGGGATAGGTTTGGCCTCAAGTATGACATCTGAAAGTTGCACAACCGCATATCCTGCATGATATGTGTGATCATTTGGCCTAGAACAAGATCCATCCACATACACATTTTGCACATTTGGCAAAGCAGTAGGGGACAAGTCAGGTCTGGGAGATGTGTCTTGGTGGATGAGGTTGGTGCAGTCATGTTGTGGCACCACCTCATCCTGCTCTCCTTTTAATCCTAGCAGAGCATTTAAGATTGGAGCTGGGCCTGCATTAGGGGAAGCATATTTAATATGCAATTTTGGATTTGACAACAGTATCACCTCATAGCCGCTCAACCTCTGGGCGGACATATGTTGCGTATGTATATTCCTCAGTAATGTGGACACATTATGAGTAGTATACAAAGTAGTATCATGGCCCAAAGTGAAAGTTGTAGCCATCTCAACCAACAGAGCACAAGATGCTAAACCACTGAAACATGCTGACATGCCCTGAACTGGTACCGGTACCACCTTTGAAAAAAAAGCAACAGGGTGAAACTTGCCTCCATGCTCCTGAGCGAAGACACCTGCCATCGTTGTACAATTTTTCCTGGCATACAAATAAAACATCACATTATAATTAGGAAGGCCGAGTCCTGGAGCTGTTACCATAGCATTTTTCAAATACACAAAAGCATTACACATTTCATCTGTCCATTTAACATAGTCTGGCATATCTGAACCTGTGGCCTGTCTCAGGAGATTGTCATAGTAAGAGCAGTCAGGTATCCATTGACAGCAGTAACCAATCATACCTAGGAAGGTGAGCATGTCCTTCCTGTTGAGTGGGCGGTTATGACTGACTCTTTTTTCTCTCTTTGTGAGAACAAACCCTAGATATTCAACTGTTTTCTGACATTGCAACTTTTTCTTTGACACTTTATGACCACTTTTAAAAAGACATTTCAAAAGATTTCTCCCATCTTACAGGGCGGCCTCCCTTGTCAAGCTGCAGAGTAGCAGATCATCCGCATACTGCAGCAAGACTGAACCATGCTCAGGTGTCCAAGCTCTAAGAGTGGTTTGGAGGACAATAGAATAGACAACAGGTGAGTCTATATAGCCCTGTGGCAATCTACACCAGGTCAGCGTCTGATTTTTAAATCGGAATGCAAAAAGTGGCTGTGTCTCCTCATCCACAGGAATTGATAAAAAATGCATTTGAGAGGTCAATTACAGAAAAATACTCAGCATCGGATGGTATGGAGGTGAGCAATGATGGCACATCAGGCACTATTGGGGCAATTGGTACAACTAAATTGTTTATAGCCCTAAGGTCCTGTACAAACCTGTAACTGCCATCCGGCTTTTTAACAGGATTGATAGGAGTGTTGTAAGGAGAAATGATTTCTTTCAAAATACCTTTCTTCAAGAAATCCTCCACAATGGGCTCTATACCCTCTTCTTTTTCTCTAGATATGGGGTACTGTTTATAATACACAGGTAAAGCTTCTGGTTTCAAAGTGGCTTTATAGGGCGTACAGGAAATGAACCCTACATCAATAGAATTCACTGCCCACTCTATTTGACATCTTCCTCTTCCGGGTGTGAGAGCGATGTAAAAAGGTGAACCATGTCAGATTTTACATATAACCATCCTTTTGCAGTAATTTTCATTGTAATGCCTAATTTTCCCAGCAAGTCCCTTCCCAAGAGACTCATGGGACAATCAGGAATAATTCTGAAATACTGTTGCAGATCACAATCAGCACCAGTACGGGTGCTTAGTGAAAGCGGGGGTGTTTTAAAAATTTTGGTGAGTATCCCATTTATTCCCAATAAATCCACAACCTCTCCCCTATAAAAATCCTTGCTAATGGTACTACATGTCGCTCCTGAATCGGGCACGATTGTTACCTCATGCCCGTCTACAAGCAATGAAATTATAGGCTGTTCATGATAAGAATGAGAGACAAATGGAAATGCCGGGATACTACCTTCCGGGCAGCTTGTGACTGCTGTTTCCAAGAAATGGGGTAGTTAACACCATGTTGCTGCTGTACTGGGTTTGGTGCCTGAGGGGGAGTAGGGGCAGCGGGTGGACCTGAATTTGTACACTCCTGGTCATACCAGGGGCATTGAGCTTTCCAATGTCTGGGGTCTCCACTGTTAAAACACCCTGTCTTAGGTTGCCTCTGCTGGAAGTCCCCTCTTTGTGGCCGTCCTCTTCCCCTATATCCACCTCTATAACCCCCTCTGTCCTGTCTCCTTTTCTTATAAAAGTTTCCCCTTTGATTTCCTGAGAAATTATCCCGGTAATGTATTAATGTATAGGTACCGATGTTTGTTTGGGGATGTCAAAACATCCCGCTGCCTCTTTTTCAGTCAATTTTTTTTGAAAGTCAGTAATACTCTTTTTAGCCCAGTCTGAAATCTGCTGTCTCACAGTGAGTGCATATTTAGGGGTCAGGTTGCTAAGATAGAAATTCCAACACTCTGATGATTTTTGTTTACAGGCTACTGCAGTAGGGAGTGATGACTTATTAATGAAAACTCTTTTCCTTCTCTAGCTTTTCCCACATAATGTTCCTTCCTTCAGCAGTGTTTAGTGAATAAGCCTCTGCCTTGGTTGTGGGTGCCTCCAGGGCATCTATGGTGGGCACTTTAGTCCAATCCCAAGGGGAGGTAGTTCCCACCAAACTATCTATAATGATCCTTATATCTTCCCGTGTATAATTTCTACCCTTACAAGCTTTCTTTAAATAAGCTATCGCCCCCAAAGCTGATGTGGAAGGTTTGGGGCAATGTTTAATCATACGATTGATATCCTCGATATCGATAGACTTTATTACCAAGACGTCACCCACAGTTAAAAAAGGAAAACCCTGCATGACTAACTGCGTAGTCACTTCCTCTTTTTCCTCTGGCTGCTCTCTGTCAGCTACTTGTTTTAAAACTGCGTGTTTTGTGATCTCACCCTCTGCAGCTTGTTTTAACCTCTGTGTTGTACTCCTAGTTTGAGCAGGATCTTCTCTATGGGGTCCATGGGGCATCTTTGGTTTATGTTTCCCCGCAGGTGTCTTTTCAGGTAACTCCTCATCCATAGTAGAGGAGGCAGCACCAATCGGCTGTTGCATTTGGGAAACTATAGGCAGTGGCTGATCTGATAGGACAGCAACCTGTGATTCTGGTAGGACCACAGGCAGTGCCTGACCCACCACTGCACCCTGCCGTGGAATGGGTACAGGGAGAGCAGGTGCCTCTGCAGGTGACACTCTATTCTCAAATGGACGAACTGCTGCAACTGCAGCCAAAAACTCCACGTCCTCTTTTGAGAATGAGGGGTATATTTGTTTTGGTGATCCCCTATTTGGCTGCGGTATATAAGGTGGAGGTGGCGGGGCACAGGGAACTGGGGCAAGAGCTAGTGCACATGGAACTAAGGATGGGGAACCTGATTTAAGTCTCTTCTCACAAGCATGTAACCCCGGGGCTTCCTTTTCCCTTGGATTTGGACTTTTCTTTCTTATTTTCTTATCCGCTCTCTCATACCAGTAAGGGGCATACAATAACCAATGTTCCCCGCCTTTCCTCATATATTCCTTATCCCATTGGGGGTCTCCTGTATAATATGGGAAAGCTTCCCTATCTCCCGAGCAAAGACCCTTAACCATATCAGTTCCACATATTCTGGCTACATAACATTTACATGTCTCTCCTACATCCGGATGGGGGAATCTTCTTCCCTGAAAACCGACCCATAACAATACAGTGGTGAACGCCACCTCACCTCGCAGCGTTTGACAAAATGCACACAATACACGTACAAATTATCTTATTTTATATCTTCTAAGCAATAGATAAGGTAGCAAAGAGGTTAAGTTTTTCCGGCACACTCTATCAGATATCTTTATAAAACTTCTTACAGTACTGTATTATATTACTTTGGGCTTCTCAGAACCCCTTGGAACTATCTCAGAGTCCCTTTCACTGCCGTTACCCGAATGGACTTCTACCGAGGTTCATACATTTACATAAATGTTTTTAACACTACAACTTCTGTTAACCCCATATAGGGAAACGGTCTTTTAAACTAAAAGTCACGGTAAGAGAAATAATAATTGATTCAAACTCACCGGACTTAAATGATAAATGATGACCATCCCACCGCTGCCACTAAGCTGATAGGGTGTAAAGATGTTTTAGGAGCAAGTGAACCCTCGTCTGATATCCTGCCTAGAGTGTTCCTTCAAACCCAATCAGGCCTGGAGATACATTCCGATAAGAAAATAATGACACACAGTCAATACATGCGGAATGTTCTGGCTTTTATTTCCGTATCTTCCACTTATATAACCAAAATGACATCACAAGAAAAGTCCAACTTTTTTATTAATATATGCTGAAGTTACAGACATACAGACTTACAGGATGTTTAAAACAAGCAAAAATAGAATATTATTTCCTACCTCTTGCATATTAGCCTTTAAAATTCGCACTTTGATTTCTCACATTTGAGTCCCGTAGACTTTAACGGTGTTCGAATGTTCGTGCGAACTTTCGGTCCGTTCGCATGTTCTGGATGCGATCCGAACTGGGGGTGTTCGGCCCATCCCTAATCAGCGTACATTAATAAAGGAGAAAAATTACCTGTTTGCAAAATTTATTTAAAAAAAATGGGCCTTTTTCATTTGTTTAACAAAAAATAAAAAACCCAGAGGTGATCGAATACCATCAAAAGAAAGCTCTATTTGTGGGGAAAAAATGATAAAAAATTTATTTGGGTACAGTGTTGTATGACCGCGCAATTGTCATTCAAAGAGTGACAGCTCTAAAAGTTGAAAATTGGTCTGGGCAAGAGGGGGGTTTAGGTGCCCAGTAAACAAGTGCTTAAAAGAGCAGAAATAAATGAAGTGAAAGTGTAGTTACTAGGGATGAGCCGAACACCCCCCCGGTTCGGTTCACAGCAGAACATGCAAACAGGCAAAAAATTTGTTCGAACACGCGAACACCGTTAAAGTCTATGGGACACGAACATGAATAATCAAAAATGCTAATTTTAAAGGCTTATATGCAAGTTATTGTCATAAAAAGTGTTTGGGGACCTGGGTCCTGCCCCAGGGGACATGTATCAATGCAAAAAAAGTTTTAAAAACGTCCGTTTTTTCGGGAGCAGTGATTTTAATAATGTTTAAAGTGAAACAATAAAAGTGAAATATTCCTTTAAATTTCTTACCTGGGGGTGTCTATAGTATGCCTGTAAAGTGGCACATGTTTCCCGTGTTTAGAACAGTTCGAGAGCAAAATGACATTTCTAAAGGAAAAAAAGTAATTTAAAAGTACTTGCGACTATTAATGAATTGTCGGTCCCGGCAATACACATAAAAGTCATTGAAAAAAATGGCATGGGATTCCCCCACAGTCCATTACCAGGCCCTTTGGGTCTGGTATGAATATTAAGGGGAACCCTGCGCCAAAATTTTTTAAAAAAAGGCCTGGGGGCCCCCCTCAAAATCCATACCAAACCCTTATCCGAGCACACAACCTGGCAGGCCGCAGGAAAAGAGGGGGGACGAGAGAGCACCCCCCCTCCTGAACCATACCAGGCCACATGCCCTCAATGTGAGGAGGACATCCCCATGTTGATGGGGACAAGGGCCTCATCTTCACAACCCTTGCCCGGTGGTTGTGGGGGTATGCAGGCGGGGGGCTTATCGGAATCTGGGAGCCCCCTTTAACAAAGGGACCCCCAGATCCCGGCCCTCCTGTATGAATTGGTAATGGGGTACAAGTACGGGGGACCCCACCCCCCTCTGACACCACGGGGAAAGTCATAGGGAAGTCCCCGTGTGTCAGAGGAGTGCAGGGTCATAGGGTGGCCCCGCCCTCACTTATATAAGAGCTGTCACAAGAACAGAAGCATCACACAGCGGGAGACTCCCATTGAGGTGGATCGTCGGGGAAGAGGAAGCCGGAGGGAGATGCCGGAGGAGAAGACCGGAGGAAGAAGCAGAGGACCGGAGGAAGAAGCAGAGGAAGATAGAGGAAGAAGCGGGGGAAGAACAACATGGAGGAAGAAGAAGAAAACCGAAGGGAGACCAGAAGAAGTGGGGAAAGAAGAAGACATTAATAAAGGAATTGTCAAAAACTAGCTATTGTCTTTTTGAACATTTTTTACACTTTTTTTGTGAAATGGTAGGGGTACTTGTTAAAGGGGGCTTCCAGATTCCGATAAGTCCCCTGCCCGCATACCTCCACAACCACTGGGCAAGGGTTGTGGGGATGAGGCCCTTGTCCCCATCAACATGGGGACATCCTCCCCATGTTGAGGGCATGTGACCTGGTACGGTTCCGGAGGGGGTCCCTCCCTCGTCCCCCCTCTGCGTGCTCAGATAAGGATCTGGTATGGCTTTTTGGGGGGACCCCCACGCCATTTTTTTAAAATTTTGGCGCAGGGTTTCCCTTAATATCCATACCAGACCTGAAGGGCCTGGTATGGAATTTGGGGGAACCCCCACGCAATTTTTTTTTTAATTTTGGTTCGAAGTTCCCCTTAGTATTCACACCAGACCCAAAGGGCCTGGTAATGGACTGTGGGGGATTTTTTTCAATGACTTTTATGTGTATTGTCGGGACCGACAATTCATTAATAGCCACGAGTACTTTTAAATGACTTTACTTCATTTAGAAATGTCATTTTGCTCTCGGACTGTTCTAAAAATGGGAAACATGCGCCACTTTATAGGCATACTATAGACACCCCCCAGGTACGAAATTTAAAGGAATATTTCACTTTTATTGTTTCACTTTAAGCATCATTAAAATCACTGCTCCCAAAAAAACAGCCATTTTTAAAACTTTTTTTTGCATTGATACATGTCCCCGGGTCCCCAAACACTTTTTATGACAATAACTTGAATATAAGCTTTTAAGTGAGCACTTTTGATTTCTCCCATGGATTTTTAAAGGGTGTTCCGTGGCTTTCGAATTTGCCTCGAACACCCCAAATTGTTCTATATTCGGCAAACGGGCGAACAGCCAATGTTCAAGTTGAACTCATGTTCGACCCGAACATAAAGCTCATCCCTAGTAGTCACCAGTCGCCGGTCATACTATGGAGGAAGACGCCTGAAACCGCAATCGCTGTCTCCTCTTCCTGGTATTCCGGCTGGCCGTGACCTGCAAACGTCACTTCCGAATTGTCGTAGAGATCACGCACTGACGCGTTTTGTCACTTCCCGACTTTAACTTTAACTTCCCGATTGACACCCTCCGTTGAAGTCAGAAATGATGAAACGCGTCCAAGGTGCATGATCTCTACGAGAAACCGGAAGTGATGTTTGCAGGTCTTGGCCAGCCAATAAATGTAATGATGAATGTAACAATAAATGTAGCGGCAACAATAAATGTTTATAAACAGGATTGCACTATGTGGATATCTTTATTCTTTCACATGATCCTGCTCAATTGATTCCATGTATACCCAGTAAAGAACCCTAGCAGAGCTATTGGATTTTTTTTTTGAAGTGGCATTTAAAGATTATTACAGAAGGCATTTAAATTTTGGCCATTTGGTGAGTTTACCCCCAAAGGGGAGAGGCTTTCTTACACGTGGTGGTATTTGAGGTGTGTGGTGCATCCGTGACAACATTTAGGATCACCGCAACAAGACTCACAAATCTTCAGAGGGATTATTTCATCACCTTGTCTTAACATGTGTTTGAATTTTATCGCTTCATTCTTTGTTTTCAATGTTTTTATTGAGTTTTTTTAACCACTTCGCACCCGCGCTATAGCCGAAAGACGGCTGCAGCGCGGACGCTAACTGCCGGGTGGATGTCCCTGGACATCCAGCTGCTTACTTCCGCAATGCGCGCTCCCGCGGGCATGCATCGGGGAAGTTTTGTGCTGGCCGTGTCCCTCGGACACAGCCAGTCACAGATCGCCGTAAACGGCCAATGATAGCGGCCGTTTACAGTGCGATCGGCGGTGCCAATGTGAGAGGATCTCATATGTAAACATATGAGATCATATCTCATCGCCGGCTCTCCCTCCTCACACAGAGACAGTGTGTGAGGAGGGAGAGCGAACCGCTGCGGCGGTGAGTGGAAAAAAAAAAAACAGAAAAAAAAGTCTCAGTGTCATCTGTCATCCCTCCCCACTGTCCTCTGTCGCTAGTGCCATCCGTTCCCAGTGCCATCCGTCCCCAGTGCCATCCGTCCACAGTGCCATCCCTCCCCAGTGCCATCCCTCCCCACTGCCATCCCTCCCCAGTGCCATCCGTCCCCAGTGCCATCCGTCATCAGTGCCACATATTAGTGCCATCTGTCACCAGTGCCATGTATTAGTGCCATCTGTCATGAGTGCCACGTATTAGTGCCATCTGTCATCAGTGCCACGTGTCATCAGTACCACGTATTAGTGCCATCTGTCATCAGTGCCATCTGTCATCACTGCCACGTGTCATTAGTGCCACATATTAGTGCCATCTGTCATCACTGCCACGTGTCATTAGTGCCACATATTAGTGCCATCTGTCATCAGTGTCGCGTGTCATCAGTGCCATGTATTAGTGCCATCTGTCAGTGCCACGTATTAGTGCCAAACGTCATCAGTGCCACATATTAGTGCCATCTGTCATCAGTGTCATCAGTGCCACATATTAGTGCCATCTGTCATCAATGCCACGTCAGTGTCATCAGTGCCACGTATCAGTGCCATCTGTCATCAGTGCCATGTCAGTGTCATCATTGCCACGTTTCCGTGCCATCTGTCATCAGTGTCACGTGTCATTGTCCTGGTGCTCCAGGGCCTTCAAAAGTGTAATAGGTAGTCAACAAGTTAGATGGGTAATTTATGCTCCAAGAACACGTGACGGCGCTCTCTGCATGTTGGGCCTTTCTATGTGGCCACGCTGTGAAAAAGTCCCACACATGTGGTATCGTAATACTCAGAAGGAGTAGCAGAATGTATTTTGGGGCGTTATTTGTGGTATACACATGCCATGTGAGAGAAATAACTTATTACAATGACAATTTTGTGGGGAAAAAAAAAAATCTTCATTTTGCAAAGAATTGTGGGAAAAAATGACAACATCAAAAAACTCACCATGCATCTTACTAAATACCTTGGAATGTCTACTTTCAAAAAAGGGGTCATTTGGGGGGTATTTGTACTTTCCTGGCTTGTTCGGGTCACAAGAAATGAGATAGGCCACCAGTACATCAGATGTGATCAATTTTTTATGATTTGCACCATAGCTTGTAGACTCTCTAAGTTTCACA
Source organism: Aquarana catesbeiana (assembly GCA_037953035.1). NCBI lineage: Eukaryota > Metazoa > Chordata > Amphibia > Anura > Ranidae > Aquarana > Aquarana catesbeiana. Next base: position 731,887 of record JBBHAA010000790.1, on the reverse strand, counting down.
AAGACCAAATAATATCCACTAATTTGGGTTATTTTTACCAAGATATGTAGCAGTATAAATTGTGGCCAAAATGTATGAAGAAAAATTAATAATTTGCAAAATTTTATCACAGAAACTAAGAAAAATGTGTTTTTTTTTTCAAAATTTTTGGTCTTTTTTTATTTATAGCGCAAAAAATAAAAAACCCAGAGGTGATCAAATAGCACCAAAAGAAAGCTCTATTTGTATGAAAAAAAGGACAAAAAATTCATTTGGGTACAGTATTACATGACTGAGTAATTGTCATTCAAAATGTGAGAGCACCGAAAGCTGAAAATTGGTCTGGGCAGGAGGGGGGTTTAAGTGCCCAGTAGGCAAGTGGTTAAAGAAATACATAAGCAATAATCAAGAGTTATCTGAACGGATGTCTGTGACACAATCAATACTATAACACGTGAAGGCTTAGAACACCATGGGTTGAGGAAACTTGTGGGGTTCATGTTGATTGTTGTACCCATGACCTATCTTCCTCGACCCGACACCCCTAAAGGGATCAGCCCGTGTCGAGGGGAGGGAGAATTTGCCACCAGTGTAAAACACAAAAATATAAAACAGAAACACATTCCTTTACCAGTGGGTAGAAGTGACATCTTAAGCGTCCCACTTTGTCCCATGTCTCATAGGAAATCTTGGGTAATGTGGAGATACAGACAAGTAAGGTGCAAAATTGGTGAATTTCATAGGAGCACCAAGAATCCTTACGTGTCGACCTTACTACAATTTGCAGAAGTTTGCTAGAGTTAGGCTTTCCACTGGTGTATGCATATGGAAGCGTGCCAGTGGATTCCGGGTAGTTCAGAGTGGAATGTATAAGAGGGAAGGAGAGGGAAAAGTAAGAAGGAGAGAAGATTTTTAGGTATCAGAGAGATACAATGAAGTAAATTGGTTGTGTACTACTAATGAGGATGTGGAGGCTTTTGTATATAGGTCCTCCAGGGTTCCCATATCTTGTCGTGTTTTTCAGTAGTGGTCTGGATTATACTGACTATTTTTTCTTGTACCATTACCCATGTGATTTTCCTCTTAACAGCAGCTAGGGACACCATAGGCTGTTTCTATATTCGGGCTATCGTAAGTTTGGTGCCCAGCAACATGAAAAATATGAGTGTCCGAAGATGCTTAGGGCATTCTAATGGGCTTCCATTCAAGAGGGCTCAAGGGGTTTTGGAACAGATATGTCGGTCATTTTACATATTAAAGAAAATATCCCGTTCCACAATTCCCAAATACGGGGGCACTCCCACCATATGTGGTATAAAGCCCACATCCTCTAAAGCATAGGGGGGATGTGCCTGGAAAGATCTTAGCCAGACGTAGGGGTACGTTATACTATCGCGTTAGTATTTTGGCGTTTAAACAATATTGGTTGTATCAGCACAGAATGGTCCTGTGGATATTTCTATAATGAACAGTGCCATGTCCTATTAATTGAGACAAGAAATTTGGAATAGAAGGCTTGGACTTTTTGGGCACAACCCAGTAGGTAGTAAATATATAAAAAAAAGTTTATTATTACATATAGAGAAAATACATTAAAATTATCCACATTTGAAAAGTCAGTACAAAACAGTAATACAATTCATACTGTACAAAGCCACTGGAAAGATGTGTAAAAACTTGGAAGTGAAGAACAATCATTCCATGATCATATAGGGTCCAAATAAGGCTAAGTAGCAGAGTTGGATTAATATCATATCCTAGGCTCTAAATGGAGAAACAAACAATAAAGTTAAACAAACTAAAGATACAAACTATAAAAAATGTAGCATATTAATTGTGCCGAATTGCAAAAAATGCTCTGGTCAGAAAGGGGGTAAAATCTTACGGGGCTGAAGCGGTTAATATGCAAACAGCATGGACAGATATTTGCTCCACATTGGAATGAGCCCTTAAATTGCAACCAATGTGGAGGATGGTGTTTACTTGTGTATAAACTCGGGGACAGGGTTCGACCTAAAGTAGGGGCCCTACCAGAAACTTGGCATTTGATAGAATTTGTGCATAAATGGGATCGTTGAAAAGTATGGGTAAATATTTCTTAATGGTAGATTCAACTTTCCTGAACTCGATGCTATACGGTGTTAAAAACACTGGGACACCACTTGCAGTTGATTTCTTTTTCCTGTCTAAAGTGGTTGTTCCATCGCTTAACAAAGCATCTCTTTTAGTATTATTAGCTATGTTAATGGCTCTATTTAAAACAGATTCCTTCTTGTTTAAAGATTCTACTTGAAAATTTTGATCGTTACTGCATATTCGTCTTTGTCTGGGAACTTGCCCTACAAGTATTCCCTTGATGGTGTGCTTGGGGTGGCTGGAGTCGGCCCTCAACAGTGTGCTACCTGCAAGAGGTTTTCTATAGACCTTTGACTCAACTCCACCATCAATACTCATTAATGTGACATCAAGAAAGTCAATAGAATTGGAATCCATATGACCGGTGAAGCGTAAATTGAGGTCATTGTCATTCAAAAAAGTCAGCCATTCATCCAACCCTCCTATTTCTTTGGCACATATGAATAACAGGTCATCAATATAGCTGCGAAAAAACTTTATATGGGAACGATAGGGACACCCAGCTCCTAAGATGCGGGACCTCTCCCACCAACCCATGTAAGGGAGGGTAAAAACTTAGCCCTCATAGAGGCCCCGCATCTCTGAATGTAGAAGTCTCCATCGAACATAAAATTGTTGTGTGTCAAAAGATATTCTAAACACTGTAAAATTCCTGATGAACTAAGGAATATTTACTAAAATGTTGCAAAAAATAAGAAACCGCTTGAAGACCTTTTGAATAAGGGATGGATGAATATAGGCTGCTCACATCACAAGAAATCCACATCAGGTCATGGTTCCAAACTTGACTCTTGACATCCATTAACAACTGCTTTGTGTCCCTAAGAAAACTGGGTAACTCACAAACCAAAGGCTGTAACTGATGGTCTATCCACTGCCCTAAGCGCTCACTAAGGGATCCTATGCCGGCAAAAATCTTCCTGTTACCGGATTTAATCCCTTATGTATTTTAGGTAGATAGTGAAATATGGGTATAATATAAAAGGGGGGGGCACAAATTCGGGGCCCACCTGCATGAGATTGTGGCCAGCACTCATACTTTTATATTTAATTAGGTCAAATAAGGGTTAAGGTTATTGGGTTACTGTCTCTTTAACCACTTGCTTACAGGGCACTTAAACCCCCCTCCTATCCAGACCAATTTTCAGCTTTCAGCGCTGACGCACTTTGAATGACAATTGCGCGGTCATACAACACTGTACCCAAATGAAATTTTTACCATTTTTTCACCACAAATAGAGCTTTCTTTTGTTGGTATTTGATCACCTCTGCAGTTTTTACTTTTTGTTAAAAAAATGTAAAACTAAATTTAAAAAAAAAAAAAAAATTGTTATTTTTTTATATTTTGTTATAAAAAATTTTAAACGGGTAATTTTTCTCCTTTATTGATGTACGCTGATGAGGCGGCAGTGATGGGCACTGATAGGCGGCAGTGATGGGCACTGATGGGTGGCAGTGATGGGCACTGATGGGTGGCAGTGATGGGCAGCACTGCCGGGTGGCACTGATTGGCACTACAGGTGGGCATTGATAGGTGGCACTTGTGGGCATTGATAGGTGGCACTTGTTAGCACTGTTAGGTGGCCCTGTGGGCACTGTTAGGTGGCACTGTGGGCACTATTAGGTGGTACTGTGGACAGTGTTAGGTGGCACTTTCAGGTGGCACTGATGAGGCAGACGTGCCTCTTCCACTTGGGGACCGATGTCCCTCACATCCTAGCCGGTGGGGGGGTGGGGGGGGGAGAAATTGCGCTCGGTACTCAATATTAATGATTGAAATAAAAAAAAAAAACGTGAAAGAAATCCTGCAGCTAAAACACAATAACCCCAATACAAGGGCACATAGACAAAACAATATAAAAGACAGTGTAGCGCTGGACTAATGAGAAAAACACATATATTGGAATATGCGATTAAACCAAAACCCACAAAATTTTGAGTGAGTGATGTTAAGCCAAAAATCCATATGGCACTATTCCAAAGAAATCAGGTGCACATATATAGATGTATGAATCATGATGACATTGATTAAAATAATCAAGTGTATGTGTATCAAAATGGTAAGTGATATACAGCATTCAATAAAGAAAAAAAGAATTGCAAAACTGTGTATATAGCTAAAGTAAATAGTGTAAACCAATATGTCAACACACAAAAAATAAAATTAATAATTATATGCGATAGGGAACTATGTCAGCCAATATACCATTGATTAATGCTTAAACATAATCACCTTAAAAATATGATAAATTAAATACAAGGGGAAAGTCAATTAGAACAGTCCCAAGAATAATTGTATAATGAAATAAAGTTCCAAAACGTGGTGAAATTCCAACAGAAATCCTGATTCCGTGTTCCACCGCAAGTGTTGCCCACCACCAAGTGTTGCCCACCACCAAGGGAATATAGCTGGAGGCTTACCGGACAGCCTGCGACCGCCCTTATTTAGGGGGGTCAAAACAGGCTCAGTAGAGATGTATCGATCCACTAGGTATCTCCCAGGAAAGCTCTATAGAAGTTCCACTGGTAGCGCGGAAAGATTTGCCTGTAGTTTCCAGATGTCCTCCGGGAACGCTCCTCTTATGGCAAGCCAGGGATGCTTACAAGCAAAGTGCAGCAAAGATTGTCCATAGGTGCCCAAAAAGAAAAAAAGGGGAGACTCCAATAGTGCAGAGCAATCTCGCAAATTTATTCAAAACTTATACAAGCAGATTTAAAAACGAAGCTTCTGACAGGGAGAAACGAAAAATACTCCACCGCCGTTTAAAATGCAATCGCGCATGTGCGATACGTGCTCACGTTGTGACCCTACGGCCGTTTCGTCACAACTGACGTCATCAGGGGTACGTGGCCACGCTTGCACATGTGCTATAAATACACAAGCGCTGCAATACAATAGCTCATTCATTGGCTGAGGGGGAACAAGGGCGGATATTAGTCCGGTGTTGTTAATTACTCCAACTGAGTAAAAACGCCCATATATAAATGCTTATTAAGTGTGAACAAAAAAAGGTTTATATAGGACCGAGCTATATACTGCACACCGCCATCTAGTGGCTAAAAAGGGGAAAGAAAACATCCCAAAATAAAAGTAATACATAAATATTGATTTAATGTGCAGGAAATGGACAAATGATTTATGTGGGGCAGAAGTGTATAATGCACACTGCCATCTAGTGACAAAAAAGAAAAATGTTCACCAATGTAAACCGCAATATTTCCACATTATAAAAGAATGAAAATGGGATAAATATGAATAAAATTAATTTAGTTCCCCATTAGCCAGGATATATCGCTAACCTGAGCACAAATTCCTTTATATATAAAAACGTAATTGCAATATACAAAGAACATAATTATAATGTATATCAGAAATATGAACACTTAATTTGTTGTGATATCTAAAAATGTATATGAATGAAGAAAGAGGAAGGGGAGGGTTATCACTTACTAAAAATTAATTAATTTCAGCTGTTATTGATAAAACAATTAATGTCCCACTCTATGTTCAACCCATTTGGGGCATGAGAACCAAGTCTGTAGATCCAATTTGTTTCGGATCTGGAGATAGTTTTTTTTCCATTGCTGCTCCGCCAATGGGGAACATATTTCTCAATACCGATAAACACAGTTCCCTTAGGATTCCTATCATGTACTGCATCATAATGCTTAGAGACACTGTGTTTATCAAAGCCACGCCTAATGTTAGTGATATGTTCTGCCAATCTCACGTTCAATTTCCTAATGGTACGGCCCACATACTCCAACCCACATGGACACCTGAGTAGATATACAACACATTTGGTTGTGCATGTGATGAGTGATTTTATGGGGTTTGTGGCACCAGTGCCACTAGATGTGAACTCCGTTAATCTTCTGTCTCGTAGTGAGTTAAGGCTACAAACATTACACCTCCTACAGGGGGAGAATCCTTTTAAATCTCAAAAAAACGTGGGGCGTTTAGGTGGGACAGGGATATTAGGTGCCAACAAGTGCCTAAAACTGGTAGCTCCCCTAAATAAAATCCGCGGTTTATCAGACAAGAGGGGTCCCAAGACTCGATCATTTTTGATGACAGGCCAATGTTTTCTAATTATCCTTTTGATGGCCCAATGTTGGCTTGAATAGGTCGTAAGGAAAGCTAACCCAAAATCCTCCCTGTCTGCTACCTGGGGAGGTTTATCGCGTAGTAGTTCCTCACGCTCCCTATTCCCTATCTCCACAATTAGGGAATCTAGCATGGTGGCATCATACCCTTTGATCAAAAAATTTGATTTCAAAGTTAAGGCCTCCCTATGGAACTCGTTGGCATCAGAACAATTACGTCTTAAACGCAAGAACTGGCCCTTAGGCACAGCAGATAGCCAGGACTGGTGATGACAGGAGTCAAGTGGTATAAAACTATTCCTGTCAGTGGCCTTAAAGTGGGTCAAAGTAGTAATGACATCATTAACAATGGTGATAACCAAATCCAAAAAATGGATCTGGGTAGGGCTGGCTTCATGAGTAAGTAATATGCCTCTATCATTGTTATTGAGTACAACAAATTAAGTGTTCATATTTCTGATATACATTATAATTATGTTCTTTGTATATTGCAATTACGTTTTTATATATAAAGGAATTTGTGCTCAGGTTAGCTATATAACCTGGCTAATGGGGAACTAAATTAATTTTATTCATATTTATCCCATTTTCATTCTTTTATAATGTGGAAATATTGCGGTTTACATTGGTGAACATTTTTCTTTTTTGTCACTAGATGGCAGTGTGCATTATACACTTCTGCCCCACATAAATCATTTGTCCATTTCCTGCACATTAAATCAATATTTATGTACTACATTTATTTTGGGATGTTTCCTTTCCCCTTTTTAGCCACTAGATGGCGGTGTGCAGTATATAGCTCGGTCCTATATAAACCTTTTTTTGTTCACACTTAATAAGCATTTATATATGGGCGTTTTTACTCAGTTGGAGTAATTAACAACACCGGACTAATATCCGCCCTTGTTCCCCCTCAGCCAATGAATGAGCTATTGTATTGCAGCGCTTGTGTATTTATAGCGAATGCGCGAGTGTGGCCACGTACCCCTGATGACGTCAGTTGTGACGAAATGGCCGTAGGGTCACAACGTGAGCACGTATCGCGCATGCGCGATTGCATTTTAAACGGCGGTGGAGTATTTTTCGTTTCTCCCTGTCAGAAGCTTCGTTTTTAAATCTGCTTGTATAAGTTTTGAATAAATTTGCGAGATTGCTCTGCACTATTGGAGTCCCCCCTTTTTTTCTTTTTGGGCACCTATGGACAATCTTTGCTGCACTTTGCTTGTAAGCATCCCTGGCTTGCCATAAGAGGAGCGTTCCCGGAGGACATCTGGAAACTACAGGCAAATCTTTCCGCGCTACCAGTGGAACTTCTATAGAGCTTTCCTGGGAGATACCTAGTGGATCTATACATCTCTACTGAGCCCGTTTTGACCCCCCTGAATAAGGGCGGTCGCAGGCTGTCCGGTAAGCCTCCAGCTATATTCCCTTGGTGGTGGGCAACACTTGCGGTGGAACACGGAATCAGGATTTCTGTTGGAATTTCACCACGTTTTGGAACTTTATTTCATTATACAATTATTCTTGGGACTGTTCTAATTTACTTTCGCCTTGTATTTAATTTATCATATTTTTAGGGTGATTATGTTTAAGCATTAATCAATGGTATATTGGCTGACATAGTTCCCTATCGCATATAATTATTAATTTTATTTTTTGTGTGTTGACATATTGGTTTACACTATTTACTTTAGCTATATACACAGTTTTGCAATTCTTTTTTTCTTTATTGAATGCTGTATATCACTTACCATTTCGATACACATACACTTGATTATTTTAATCAATGTCATCATGATTCATACATCTATATATGTGCACCTGATTTCTTTGGAATAGTGCCATACGGATTTTTGGCTTAACATCACTCACTCAAAATTTTGTGGGTTTTGGTTTAATCGCATATTCCAATATGTGCGTTTTTCTCATTAGTCCAGCGCTACACTGTCTTTTATATTGTTTTATCCTAGCCGGTGATCGGCTTTTTTTTCTACTCACGCTGTCAGCGTGAGTAAAAAAAAAAAAACGATTACCGATCTTTTGTTTACATCATGTGATCAGCTGTCATTGGCTGACAGCTGATCACATGGTAAGGGGCCGGGACCAGCCCCTTACTTAGATCGGTGATCAGCCGAATCTCAGTGACTCGGTGATCACATCGCGCCCGGCGCGTGCCCTGCAGGGCGCGCGCAGGGAGCGTGCACAGGGGAGGCCGTCATATGACGGCCTCCCGGGAATGCAGGTCCGCGCTGTGGCCGTCATTTGGCCATAGCGCGGATGCCAGAAGGTTAAATTATTACTTTACAGGTAACAAGGGACCAATTGGATCACTGAGATGGGTTCTGGAAGCCTGCTGGTGTCTATAAAAGGAACCGGCAGTGGGGCTTATTTCCTTTTCCCCTTTGGACCGTAGCAGTACCAGAAGAACTGCAGAACTTGGCTGGTTTGCAGCAGAAGAGCCATAATACTACCATGAACTTACCTGCTGAAATGGAAACCCTGATCAGGCAGTTCATGGAGAAAGCTGGGAGCGCAGGGAGAGAAGCATGGATTCGCCGCTGTTTGGCATTGTCTGAGGAAAACAATGCTGAAGAAGAAGGGCCAGCTGGCAGTGTCTCGGCGGAGGAGGGACATCCACAGCGGAGGAGCGCAGGCCAGTGGGTGGATGAGCTGGTCACCAGGGAGAGGCAACGCCGCTGCATGCCACCTGTTCGCTTCAGCCCAGGGAGCCGTGTCCCTGGAATGCAGCAAGGAGTCGGAGGAAGATGGCGGCGGCGGGTCGGGTCGTGGCCGCGAACGAATAAGAAGTGGCGGACTGGGTCTCGGTCGCCAGGGACCAGTAGTCGGTGGGGCACAGCCACACAGCCCACAGCACGGAAGACAAGGGGGCGGGCATCCTCCCCACGCCCCCCCCTCAATCCAGATGTCAGGCAGGAGCAGCTGCAGCAAGAAGTATGCCTGGAAGAGGAGACACAAGATGGCATGCTGCATGAGAGAGCGCAGGGCTCAGGGCCTGGTATGCTACTTGAAGGCATGGCTCAGCAGAATTCGGGGCAGCCAAATGTGTCTGGTGAGTGTCAGCAGTTTCAAACTTTATCTGTACTAGTTGATTCTCTGTCTGCATTGATCAAATCTTTCTCTCCTGTGGTTAACACTGTCTCTGCTGCTACTTCTTCTGCTTTTACCCATCCCAGCCCCTGCTGCTGTTTCCAGCGGTGTTTCTGTTCCCAATTTTTCTCCAGTAATCTCTCCTCTGGTCAGAACTTTGCAGAATAGTGAACACGCTTATCACACAGCTCAGGGAGAAAGGGATAGGAATTGTATACCAGAAGCCTGTATGAAAGATGTTATGCCTTGTGAAATTTCCCCCCTGGGTTACCATTTAAGTTCATCGGTGAAAGAGAAAATATGGCGGGGAGATTTTGTGGATATTTTGTCGCTTCTTCCCTACCAAAAAGATTTTACATTTAAATCTGATAGAAGGGGGGAGGAAAAGCAGGAGGAGGACAGGCGTAGAACTGTACCTAGATCTTTTCACAATTGGCTGCAAGCTCATTGCATTTATGCTGGTGTAGAGGCGGAAAAGCGCCTGGAATTGTGTGGGGGTCTTTTCCAGTATCTGGACCACATTTTGGAGGCCTATAAAAATTTTGGGGGCTTGGGGTGGTATTTTTATGATGAATCCTTTCGTCAGAAGCTGGCTATTCACCCGTCGCTCTAGTGGGGCATGAAAGATGTGGGCCTATGGCTGAACCTGATTTTGCCCCAAAAACAGGTTGCGCCGAGAATCCTGTAGAAAAGGCTGTTGCTTTGCATTCAATGAGAATCAGTGTCGGTTTAACACTTCATGCAAGTATAGGCATGAATGTGCCTTTTGTGCTGGAGCCCATCCGGCGACTAAATTTTTCAAGAAAGATATTTTTCCAAAGAGCCTGCACTCCAGTGAGGCTGGAAAAAATGCGATCATGGCTGGCCAAATACCCAGACAAGGCGAAGGCTCAATTGCTCATTGAGGGATTTTCCCAGGGCTTTCCGTTACCCCCCTTTTTGGGGGACGGGTGTGAGGTGATGGATAACCTGAAGTCGGTTGAAAGTTTTCCGGAGGTGGTTAGGGATAAGTTGTGGAAGGAGATTAGTGAAAAAATATAAAAAGTTTCCGTGCCAAATTGTGTTAATAAATTTAAATAAAGTGTAATTAAGCAGCTACACCCTAACTGGATGAAGAAATCATCAGTGCATGAGTGAAAAAAGAAAAAAGTGGGGAGCGCTGGATAAATGTAAAAAAATATGTATATAAACCAAGTACTAAACACAAATAACAAAATCTTGTATATAGCTCACAATGCACCAGCCTACCTAAGTGAATCGAAAGTGGATAAGTTTGAATGCTATGTTTATAAGGCGATGGCACCTTTTATGTGAGTAGCCTTTTGGCTAGGTTTGGTTTTATTCTTATTTTTACAATAAACGGTGTTACACTATGTTTGGTTCCTCTGCATCTGGTAAGCTGACACCCGTTCTATGAGCACTTTTTTGGGGTGTTTTTCAGTGATGGTGAAGGGATTCTGCTGTGCATGCTTTGATGTCAAGATCCAGACAAGGATTTCACTTCAATTATTTGTATATTTATTGATGGACTTTTATGTTTTCACATATTAGTCACTTGCTGTAATTTTGTTTTGTTTTCTAATATGTTCATTTTATTTATCAATATTGGAATCACTCGTTGTGATATGGTTGTTTAGCAACTAATTTGTACTATTACCTTCAATGGTTATAGTCATAGCATTCAAACGTATCCACTTTCGATTCACTTAGGTACTGTAGGCTGGTGCATTGTGAACTATGTACAAGGTTTTTGTTATTTGTGTTTAGTACTTGGTTTATATACATATTTTTTTTACATTTATCCAGCGCTCCCCTTTTTTTCTTTTTTCACTGTGGAAAGAGATTGCTGAGGGGCGTATAGAAGGCCCTTTCAGGGATCCGCCTTTTCAGAATTTTCACATATCCCCGCTTGGGGTACTTCCAAAAAAGGAGCCCCATGCGTTTCGATTGATTCATCATCTGTCATTCTCGAAGGGAAAATTGCTAAATGATGAAATTGATGAGTCATTGTGTTCGGTGAGATATTCAACGTTTGATGAGGCCATCAAGAAAATAAGGGCTTGTGGCCAAGGGGCCTTGATGGCCAAAGCCGACATACAATCAGCCTACCGTCTACTGCCAATCTCTCCGGTTGCTTTTAGTTCTCTGGGTATGCATTTTGAGGATTGTTATTTTTTCGACAAATGCCTTCCAATGGGATGCTCGTTGTCATGTTCATACTTTGAAGTTTTCTCTACCTTCCTTCATTGGGTGGTCTGTTTTCAGTCAGGATCTGACAGCTTGGTGCACTACCTCGATGATTTTTTTGTTTGTGGGTCCGGCGGATGGGACACTTTGTGCAAAATTGTTGCAGACGTTTCGGTCCATCTCACTTGATTTCAGAGTTCCGTTGGTGGAAGATAAGACGTGTGCACCATCATCAGATTTGGAGTTCCTTGGGATTCACATTGATACTGTTAGAATGGAATTTAGTTTGCCTGTGGCGAAGTTGGAAAAGTTGAGATTTTTGCTGACCCAATTTTTGCGGAAGAAAAAAGTTCTGTTGAAGGAATTGCAGTCCCTATTGGGTAATTTGGCCTTTGCATGTAGAATCATGCCGGTAGGCCGAATGTTTTCTTGGCAGCTTTATCTTGCTTGTTCTGGCCTTAAGTCTCCGTTTGCCCATGTCAGGTTGACTAACTCCCTGAAGGAGGATTTACGAGTTTGGGCAACGTTTTTGGAATCGTATAACGGGCGCTCTTTGTTTCAGCAGGATTTTGTGTTCGCGCCGTATTTTCATTTATTTACTGATGCAGCTGGCTCGAAAGGTTTTGCAGATATCTGGGAATCTCATTGGTGTTGCGTGGCTTGGTCGGAGTTTTGGATAAGTCAGAATGCTACGAGAAACATTGTGCTTCTGGAACTGTTCCCAGTTTAGGTAGCAATCGAGCTGTGGGGTGCATATTTTGCGAATAGAAGGATCTTGGTCGAAACAGACAACAAAGGGGTTCTTTTTGCAGTGAATTGCCTTTCTTCCAGCTCATTGTGGGTTATTAACGTACTGCATCGTCTAGTTTTATTGTGCCTTCAATACAATATTTGGTTGAAGGCTAAACATACAACCTGGGAAGTTGAATGTGATAGCTGATTCCTTATCCTGATTTCAGATGGACCGTTTTCGGCAATTGATGCCAGAGGCAGACGAAGTAGGCACCAGGTGTCCGGAGCACGTGTGGACATTGATCTGACGTTGGAATCGGAGGCTATCCAGGGACCAGTGGCGCCTAGGACTTGGGCCAGCTACTCTGCTGCATGGAGGAATTGGTTATCCTTTGCAAACTCAGCAGGAGTGAATGGCGACAGGCCGTCGGAAGTAGGGATTCTGGCTTTCGTGTCTACTCTAATGCAGCAAGGTTTTTCAGGCAGCCATTTGTTGAAGTCCTTAGCTGGCATTTCCTTTTTCTGTCGTTTGAAGGGCCTGCTGTCCTGTATGTCCTATTTTTCGGTAAAGCAGGCAATTAAAGGGTACAAGAGAAAGAATTATGGTCCGGACAACAGAAGGCCAATTTCGCTAACCATGCTTAGTGGCCTTTGTGCAGCTACATCAACGATCTGCTATTCTGAGTATGAATCATTGCTGTTCAGAACAGCTTTTGTGTTTGGATTTTTTGGTGCTCTTCGCATCTCAGAGCTTGTGCCGGGCTCAAGATTTGGCAGCTCGGGCCTCCTTTCTGAGCAAGTACATTTAGAACACTCAGCGGTACACATATGGCTGTGGCGTTCTAAGACAGATCAATGCGGAAAGGGTACATGGATTACCTTAAGGGAACATGATGATAAGTCGGTGTGCCCGGTCTCTGTGGTACGACAATTCCTTGAGGTCAGGCCCGGGGTAACCGGCCATTTCCTTATTTATTGTAACTCAGTTCCAATGTCACAATATCAGTTTAATTTCGTGTTTAAAAATTGTTTGGGCATAATGGGTTTCCATGGCTTCTGGTTCTCTTCCCATTCTTTTAGAATAGGCGCAGCGTCAGAAGCTCTAAGAAAAGATATGGATGAATTGGCCATTAAGGAATTGGGGAGGTGGAAATCTAAGTGTTTCAAACTGTATGTAAGACCTAATTTGTTTATTTGAGATTTACATCGCACAGTATGGATTCTGGAACACTCTTTTATACATTTGGAGCGGAAAAGAGCGGCTCAACGAAAATATTCCACAAACTTGTCATTTCCGCCTGAATCCTTTGAGTTGTTTTGGAAGGGTGTGCGAGGCCTTCAATGGCATCAATTATATTTTCATTTAACCAGGTTATTTCAGGTGTGGCCCCCGCCTTCCATTTTAGTGCTCCATGTTGGGGGTAATGATTTAGGTAACGTTAGAACATTAGATTTGTTATTTCTGATCAGAAGGGAACCGATATCGATCTTCGTTTCTTTCTTTTATGCCGTCTTCCTCCTCTCCTTGTTTCCTTACATTACTTTTCTTCTTCTTGCTGGATGCTCTGGAACCTTTGTTTAAACCCGAATTGCTGGTATTCATGCTGCTGGTTCCTTCGATTGGACAATTAGTGGTCTTAGGTGAGGAATCACAGGCTGAGGCGGCTAGAGTGTTGTTAGCAGACTAAATTTTTGTGTCTGAAAAGCGTACACGCTTTTTAAAATGTCTATTGCGAGGAAGAAAAAAAGGAAAAGATGGCTTTTATCCATTTATTTATTTTATTGTCATAGTCCAGGTGGTCTCGTGCCATCTTGTCACTCTTACCAGCAATGACATATTTTTCCAGTTTATCTAATCTCTTATTTGGACGTAAATCTAAGTGAGCAAATTCTTTACGTTGCTGTAAAGAAATCAAATCCTTTTGTATAACACCAATGTCACATTGTAACTTCTCTAGTTCTTTTGTTCTTGATTCAATTTTGATTCTCATTAATTTCAAAGAGCATTCAGACAGAACATCAGTTCATTCTTTTTTGTAGGTGTCTTCAAACAGATCAAAAGTGGGGAATTTCTTAATCCTTAGACCCCTTGGAATTTGCTCAAGAGACACATATTCCGTTGTTTTCACATCCTAATTTCTTTAGCCATCACATTTTCCAGCTTGCAGAACAGTATTTTCAATGTGATCTCACTGTCATCCGATTTCTGTGTTGTGTAGTTCTGTTGACTTGACCGGAATGGATTGTCTGATGGTGCTTTAAGAGTCAGACTGTAGTTCATTCCAATGTTATCCGTTGCTATAGGAATTTCTTCCATAATTAAAAGAAGGAATAGTGGAGGCATGATGCAATCACAATAGCCAGGAGACAGGTTGCTGGGGAGATATAGCCTGAGCAATGTTATAGCAGAAAGTCAAAAACATATATGTACGCATACATCGCACTAATGCCGCGTACACACGGTCGGACTTTACGGCGGACTTTGCCCGGCGGATTTTTCAACGTACTTTCCGACGGACTTTGTGAATGAACGGACTTGCCTACACACAATCCACCAAAGTCCGTCGAATTCGTACGTGATGACGTACGACCGGACTAAAACAAGGAAGTTCATAGCCAGTAGCCAATAGCTGCCCTAGCGTGCCTTTTTGTCCGTCGAACTAGCATACAGACGAGCGGACTTTTCGACCGGACTCGATTTCAACGGATAAATTTTAAACAAGTTTAAAATCTAAGTCCGTCCAACTTTTGAGAAAACAAAGTCCGCTGGAGCCCACACACATCGAATTGTCCGACGAAATCCAGTCCGCCGGGCAAAGTCCGCCGTAAAGTCCGCTCGTGTGTACGCGGCATAAGGCAGTTTCTCTTACCCTGCTGCTCAAAGTTTGAAACCATGACCTGGTGTGAATTTCTTGTGATGTGAGCAGCCTATATTCATCCATCCCCCATTCAAAAGGTCTTCAAGCGGTTTCTTATTTTTTGCAACATTTTAGTAAATATTCCTTAGTTCATCGGGAATTTATTTTACAGTGTTTAGAATATCTTTTGACACACAACTATTTTATGTTCGATGGGGACTTCTACCTCCAGAGATGCTGGGCCTCTATGGGGGCTAAGTTTTCACCCTCCCTTGCCAAACTTTACATGGGTTGGTGGGAGAGGTCCTGCATCTTTGGAGCTGGGTTTCCCCATCATTCCCATATATGTTTTTTTGCCACTATATTGACCTGTTATTCATATGTGTCAAAGAAATAGGGGGGTTGGATGAATGGCTGACTTTTTTGAATGACAATGACCACAATTTACGCTTCACCGGTCATATGGATTCCACTTCTATTGACTTTCTTGATTTCACATTGATAGGTATTGATGGTGGAGTTGAGTCAAAGGTCTATAGAAAACCTCTTGCAGGTAACACACTGTTGAGGGCCGACTCCAGCCACCCCAAGCACACCATCAAGGGAATACTTGTAGGGCAATTTCTCAGACTAAGATGAATATGTAGTAACGATCAACATTTTCAAGTAGAATCTTTAAACATGAAGGAATGCTTCAGAAAAAGGGGATACCCAGAATCTAAATTCTGGGTAGTTTTAA
The DNA here is from genome assembly GCA_037953035.1 of Aquarana catesbeiana. NCBI lineage: Eukaryota > Metazoa > Chordata > Amphibia > Anura > Ranidae > Aquarana > Aquarana catesbeiana. The sequence continues at coordinate 716,041 of JBBHAA010000790.1, read as the reverse complement.
ATAGAGCCATTAATATAGCTAAAAAAACTAAAAGAGATGTTTTGTTAAGTGATGGAACAACCACTTTAGACAGGAAAAAGAAATCAACTGCAAGTGGTGTCCCAGTGTTTTCAACACCGTATAGCATCGAGTTCAGGAAAGTTGAATCTACCATTAAGAAATATTTACCCACACTTTTCAACGATCCCATTGACATCAAAACAGTTTCTAGTAGGGCCCCTACTTTAGGTCGAACCCTGTCTCCGAGTTTATACACAAGTACACACCATCCTTCACATTGGTTGCAATTTAAGGGCTCATTCCGATGTGGAGCAAATATCTGTCCATGCTGTTAGCATATTAAGAGGGGTGATTTGATTCATTCGATGACTACCCACAAAGATACAGTACCAGGATAACAACATTCATTAACTGCAATACCAGATATTTATTGTACATTATTACATGTGAATTATGCTCGCTCCAGTATGTTGGTCGCACAACTCGCAGGTTAAGAGATTGGTTATACGATCATTTATACAATATACAAAAGAACCATGTGACAAATGTGGCCAAACACTGGAACGAACATCACAATAAAGATGTGGCAAGTTTGTCCATACAAGGAGTAGAAAAAGTTACAGTACCAAAAAGAGGCGGGGACAAATTCAGAATCTTATGTAAAAAAGAAGTATTCTGGATTTTCAACCTTAATACGAGAAAACCCCTTGGCCTTAAACATGAGTGGGATGTAACACACTTCTATGAATAATGAAGCTTTTGTGAAATAAATGGGGGAGTTTTGGTTGGGTGATACCATTTCCTTTAGATTTTTTCCCTCCCCATATCCCCTCCATGTCAAACTAGACACAATCCATTTCCACGGCATAACTAGATGTGAACATTGATTGTTTTTCTGTTTGGTGTTTTTCTGTTTGGTGTTTTGTGTTTTGCTTTGATTTGTTTCATTCCATTCCACAGACCATGACCATTCCACTGCACTATACTATATAAAAATAATGTTAGCAATAAATGAAAATGAAAATAAAAATGCAATTTATGGTGGGGGGGATTGGTAAGGGTTAATAATGAGATAATAATCAGATGATATGAAGTAGAACAAGGTGGAGTGGAGTAGAATGAAATAAAAGCAAATGGAATCTAATCTAATACTATGCTGAATAATTTTTTGATCCTGTTATCTATTTGCCTGTGTCTACATACAGGGAGTGGTTGAACAGCATACCATCCTGTATGAGCGGCACTATGTTGAGACTATAAAGGCTAGATCCAGTCACCAGTATATGCTGATTTAATAATAATAATACACATCGATCGATGGAGTGGATGGGGCAGAATAGAATTAAATCAATATAATGAAATAAAATAAATTCATCCTTAATTAATCATCCCAAAATAACGGTCATTTCTTTATGTATGTTATTAACCATTCAATATATTTTGATACTTTATAAATGAAATATCCCTTTGGAGTTGGGAAATACGTTTTATGGAACAGTATAACAATTTAAGAATCCAATAGAGTGGGTGCTTTTCTTTTGAAAGGGGGTTGTTCTTTGATTCAGACACCTGTTCAGGTGAGAGGACAATATATCCTTTTTCCTAATACTTTGTGTCTCTGTATGTATGGTATTGTGGGATGGGCTGTCTGTTTGAGTCAAACATGATTTCGACTCGAACATCGGCTGTTCGATCGTTTGGCGAAGAACGAACATTATGGGCCGCTCGTGCCAAATTTCGAGAGGTGCATCGCGGCCCATAATGCAATGCGTAATCGCAGTGCATTGCTGGCTGATGATTGGCCAAGCATGCACTATGACCTGCATGCTTTGGCCAATCACAGCGCCGTAAGCAAACAGAGATATAATTGCCCAAATGCGGGGTGCCTTTGGGCAATTATGGCTCAGGGGGTTAAGTACACGCCCCACCCCATATAAGGCCACCTGCACATCGGCTCTGTGTAGTGTGTTGAGAGATAGATAGAGAGAGAGAGAGTGTGTCATTTCATTTACTTTGAGCAGGCAGTTTATTCAGTTAGCTAGATCTCACTGCAAACTGTTCCTGCTGTACTATTTCTAATCTAATTCAGGTGGGCAGTTGATCTAGTTTAGCTAGATCTCACTGCAGACCGTTCATGCTGTACTGTTTCTAATCTACTTCAGGCAGGCAGTTGATTCAGTTAGCTGCAGTGTATTTAATATATATATATATATATATATATATATATATATATATATATATATATATATATATACAGTCAGACTGCTATATATATATATATATATATATATATATATATATATCCACTGTATCCAGTTTAGCTAGATCTCACTGCAGACCGTTCCTGCTGTACTGTTTCTAATATACTTCAAGCAGTCAGTTGATTCAGTTAGCTGCAGTGTATTTACTTTGCTGTGACACTCATATATTTAACTCAGGTGCTGTCCATTTCTTCTGATCATCCTTGAGATGGTTCTACACCTTCATCTGAGTCCAGCTGTGTTTGATTATACTGATTGGATATGATTAGGAAAGCCATACACCTGTCGCATATAAGACCTTACAGCTCACAGTGCATGTCAGAGCAAATGAGAATCATGAGGTCAAAGCCTGAAGAGCTCAGAGACAGAATTGTGGCAAGGCACAGATCTGGCCAAGGTTACAAAAAAATGTCTGCTGCACTTAAGGTTCCTAAGAGCACAGTGGCCTCCATAATCCTTAAATGAAAGACATTTGGGATGACCAGAACCCTTCCTAGAGCTGGCTGTCCAGCCAAACAGAGCTATCGGGGGAGAAGAGCCTTGGTGAGAGAGGTAAAGAAGAACCCAAAGATAACTATGGCTGAGCTCCAGAGATGCAGTCTGGAGATGGGTGAAAGTTGTAGAAAGTCAACCATCACTGCAGCCCTCCACCAGTCGGGCTTTATGGCAGAGTTGCCCGACGGAAGCCTCTCCTCAGTGCAAAGAACATGAAAGCCTGCATGGAGTTTGCTAAAAAACACCTGAAGGACTCCAAGATAGTGAGAAATAAGTTTCTCGGGTCTGATGACCAGACCGTTTGTCTCACTGATTTTTATCAATATTGCCGGGACCCGACATTACATTAAAGTCTCAGGCAGTTTTAAATTACTTTTATTCCCTTAGAAATGTCATTTTGTGCAGGAACTGTTCTAAGCATGGGAAACATGCGCCACTTTACAGCCATACTATTGTCACCCCCCTGTACGATATTTAAAGGAATATTTCACTTTTATTTTTAAACTTTAAGCATCATTAAAATCACTGCTCCCGAAAAAAATGTCTTTAAAACTTTCTTTTCCATTGATACATGTCCCCTGGGGCAGCACCCCAAACCCTTTTTAGGACAATAACTTGCATATTAGCCTTTAAAATTTGCACTTTTGATTTCTCACGTTCGAGTCCCCTAGACTTTAATGGTGCCCGAATGTTCGCATGAACTTTCAGTCCGTTCACATGTTCTGGGTGCGAACCGAACCGGGGGGTGTTCGGCCCATCCCTAATTGTCACCATACAGCAGTCACCTAATTTTTGTAAGACCCACTTTATAATCCAACAAAACATTTTAGAAGTTGTAAAAACCACAGTATAAAAAGATTATATCTTAGAGAAAGTTGTGAGGTTTTAGCAATAATATGTGCACTTTAAATGATAAAATTCCTTTAAATGATAAAATTCCTTTGATAATTAAACCCCATTTTATCAATTTCATTAATATTATATAGATTGTGCTAAATACACCTACACTTTTAGATAGATTTTCTGTTTGTCGGTCTTTCACATATTTGTTTTGGTTCCACTATTATTGTTTTTACAACATTATTATGGATGTTCACAACAGGGCACAGCAAATACACACATTTGAGGTTTATTTACTCATTTATATGGTAGTGGTGAGAAGTTTCAGTTTGACACGTTTTTCTGACACTTGTTTAACAAATCAATTGATTGCTAAGTAGGGTGTCAATTGATAACCTTCACCTCAAGTAATTATCTATGTACTTGTGTGTATATATACCTGTCTGTAGACACCAGTTTTTTGAGCTATGAGTAAGCACCCGACCTTGGTGTGAAACATGTAAGCTGTAATCTGTAGTTCACCTTTGTATCCGGCACTTGAATAAAGAAATTGCATAGGAGTGCGGCCGTCCAGCCTTCTTTACTTCTAAGTTTCTGTTTGCATACAGGTCTTGCACCCTCCACCTGGGATAGAGGCTTTTTGAAGCAGCAGGGTAAGAGAAAATGCCTAATGCTGTGTACACACAAGCGGACTTTTCGACGGACTGAACGCTGAAGGACTTTTCGACGGAGTTCCGATGGAGTTCCAACGAAACGGACTTGCCTACACACGATCACACCAAAGTCTGACTGATTCGAATGTGATGAGGTACGACCGGACTAGAATAAGGAAGTTCATAGCCAGTAGCCAATAGCTGCCCTTGCGTCGTTTTTGGTCCATCAGACTAGCATACAGACAAACTGATTTTTCAATAGGACTCGAGTTCGTCGGAAAGATTTGAAACATGTTCTATTTCTAAAGTCCGTCAGATTTTTCGACAGAAAAGGTCCGATAAAGCCCACACACGATCGAATTGTCCAACGGATTCATTCCGTCGGACCTTTGCTGTCGAAAAAGTCTGGTCGTGTGTACATGGCATTAGAGCGATGTACATGTACATACCTGTGTGAGTATGGCACAAGGACAGGCTCAGGGGAGCTTGGCTTCTTTTTGCCACGCCAGTGGCTACTGATAAAGAATGCATGCACTTTCCTGTCACCATTTGAGGCCACAAGGATGATGAGCCGCCATAATGCATGCATCAGTGACACTGTGCATCTAGTCTTCCTGCAGAGAGCAGATTATCAGCACTTCCTTGTTTACATGTGACCAGCTGTGATTGGACACAGCCGATCACATGGTTAAAGAGCCGCGTCAGCGGCTCTTTACAGAGATTGGGGTCATGCCCTGTCCTAGCAACACGGCGTTCCCCAGAACGGGAGCTGCACCATTCCTCCATCATTTGACGGTGAGCGGGGGGCAAATGGTTAAAAACGATCGTTTTAAAAACTTTTTTTTTTTTGCATTCATACATGTCCCCTAGGGCATTCCCTGGGTCCCAATACACTTTTTATGGCAATAACTTGCATGTAAACCTTTAAAATTAGGACTTTTGATTTTTCATGTTCGTGTCCCATAGACTTTAATAGGGTTCTCATGTTCGCTAGAACTTTTTGCCTCTTCGAGATGTTCTGCTGTGAACCGAACCGGGGGGTGTTCGACCAATCCCTAGTCTTCACTTCCACCCCATGTAGAAGTGACCAGGCGTCTTTACTTTTACATTAAAACCTAACGCCCAGAGTTAAATTTTGAAACAAACACACAGATGCAGCTGTAAGCTGTTTCTATACTTTCATTCCCACGACATTCGGCATACATCAAGTTAGAAAAAAAGACATTACCTGGCCCATTCACAACTTTGTAGTGTGGTACCTTATGTGCCTTGTGTTTAGGCAGAACATTAAAGTGATTGTAAAGTCTTGTTTTAAAAAAATAATAATAAACATGTTATACTTACCTTGTTGGGCGACTATGTGGCAGATGAGGTTTAATGTTGATAAAGGTAAAGTTATGCCCTTGGGGGTTAAGAATATGCATCATACATACTAGGAGGAGTACAACTGGGGAATCAATGGTGGAGAAGGATCTGGGGGTTTTGGTTTATAAGATTATAAGCTCAATAATAGCATGCAATACCAAGCTGCGGTTTCCAAAGCGAGCAAAGTTCTTTCTTGCATTAGGAGAGGTATGGACTCCATAGAGTCCACCCATTACATCAGGTCTATGAGCCTACGGGTACAGTTCGACGCTTGTCTGCCAGCCACAAAGCCCACTTGGTCAATATGCACAAGTTGTGGGATGATGTCTGAAAGTCGCGTGGCCAAGATTTTGGCATATAGCTTGGTGTCAGTGTTTAGCAGGGAGATGGGTCTGTAGCTGGCAGGTTCATCGGTCGGTTTGCCCGGCTTAGGAATAGTGACAATAGTGGCTTGGAGGGATTCCAGTGGGATGGAGCCGGTACTAGCAGTGAAGTTGAAGGAGCGGCATATGTGGGGGGTGAGGAGCTTAGAGAATGTTTTGTAGTACTCATTGAAGTTTCAGTTTGACACGTTTTTCTGACACTTGTTTAACAAATCAATTGATTGCTAAGTAGGGTGTCAATTGATAACCTTCACCTCAAGTAATTATCTATGTACTTGTGTGTATATATGTGTGTATATATACCTGTCTGTAGACACCAGTTTTTTGAGCTATGAGTAAGCACCCGACCTTGGTGTGAAACATGTAAGCTGTAATCTGTAGTTCACCTTTGTATCCGGCACTTGAATAAAGAAATTGCATAGGAGTGCGGCCGTCCAGCCTTCTTTACTTCTAAGTTTCTGTTTGCATACAGGTCTTGCACCCTCCACCTGGGATAGAGGCTTTTTGGAGCAGCAGGGTAAGAGAAAATGCCTAATGCTGTGTACACACAAGCGGACTTTTCGACGGACTGAACTCTGCAGGACTTTTTGACGAAGTTCTGATGGAGTTCCAACGAAACGGACTTGCCCACACACATTCACACCAAAGTCTGACTGATTCGAATGTGATGACGTACGACCGGACTAGAATAAGAAAGTTCATAGCCAGTAGCCAATAGCTGCCCTTGCGTCGTTTTTGGTCCATCTGACTAGCATACAGACAAACTGATTTTTCAATAGGACTCGAGTTCGTCAGAAAGATTTGAAACATGTTCTATTTCTAAAGTCCGTCAGATTTTTCGACAGAAAAGGTCCGATAAAGCCCACACACGATCGAATTGTCCAACGGATTCGTTCCGTCGGACCTTTGCTGTCGAAAAAGTCTGGTCGTGTGTACATGGCATTAGAGCGATGTACATGTACATACCTGTGTGAGTATGGCACAAGGACAGGCTCAGGGGAGCTTGGCTTCTTTTTGCCACGCCAGTGGCTACTGATAAAGAATGCATGCACTGTCCTGTCACCATTTGAGGCCACAAGGATGATGAGCCGCCATAATGCATGCATCAGTGACACTGTGCATCTAGTCTTCCTGCAGAGAGCAGATTATCAGCACTTCCTTGTTTACATGTGACCAGCTGTGATTGGACACAGCCGATCACATGGTTAAAGAGCCGCGTCAGCGGCTCTTTACAGAGATTGGGGTCATGCCCTGTCCTAGCAACACGGCGTTCCCCAGAACGGGAGCTGCACCATCCCTCCATCATTTGACGGTGAGCAGGGGGCAAATGGTTAAAAACGATCGTTTTAAAAACTTTTTTTTTTTTTGCATTCATACATGTCCCCTAGGGCATTCCCTGGGTCCCAATACACTTTTTATGGCAATAACTTGCATGTAAACCTTTAAAATTAGGACTTTTGATTTTTCATGTTCGTGTCCCATAGACTTTAATAGGGTTCTCATGTTCGCTAGAACTTTTTGCCTCTTCGAGATGTTCTGCTGTGAACCGAACCGGGGGGTGTTCGACCAATCCCTAGTCTTCACTTCCACCCCATGCAGAAGTGACCAGGCGTCTTTACTTTTACATTAAAACCTAACGCCCAGAGTTAAATTTTGAAACAAACACACAGATGCAGCTGTAAGCTGTTTCTATACTTTCATTCCCACGACATTCGGCATACATCAAGTTAGAAAAAAAGACATTACCTGGCCCATTCACAACTTTGTAGTGTGGTACCTTATGTGCCTTGTGTTTAGGCAGAACATTAAAGTGATTGTAAAGTCTTGTTTTAAAAAAATAATAATAAACATTTTATACTTACCTTGTTGGGCGACTATGTGGCAGATGAGGTTTAATGTTGATAAAGGTAAAGTTATGCCCTTGGGGGTTAAGAATATGCATCATACATACTAGGAGGAGTACAACTGGGGAATCAATGGTGGAGAAGGATCTGGGGGTTTTGGTTTATAAGATTATAAGCTCAATAATAGCATGCAATACCAAGCTGCGGTTTCCAAAGCGAGCAAAGTTCTTTCTTGCATTAGGAGAGGTATGGACTCCAGAGAATGAGATATAATTTTGCCCCTGTACAAATCATAAGTAAGACCTCATCTGGAATATGCAGCTCAGTTTTGGGCACTGCAGAAAGTGCAGAGAAGGGCAACCAAACTGATAAGAGGCATGGAGGAGCTCAGCTATGAGGAAAGATTAGAGGAACTGAATGTATTCACTCTTGAGAAGAGGAGATTAAGGGGGGATAAGATCACCATGTATAAATATATAATGGGTCCAAATAGTTTAGTGAACTTGGTGTTGATTTATTCACTTTACGGTCAACAGTGAGGACAAGGGGGCACTATTTATGTCTAGGTTTCTTCACAGTAAGATCTATGAAAATGTGGAATAGACTCCCTCTAGAGGTGGCCAGCTCAGTATATTGCTTTAAGAAAGGCCTGGATTTATTCCTAAATGTACATAATATAACTGGGTACTAACATTTATAGGTAAAGTTGATTCAGGGAAAATCCAATTGCAACTCTGGGATCAGGGAGGAATTTTTTCCCCTGCTGTAGCAAATTGTATCCTGCTTTTCCGGGGTTTTTTTCGCCTTCCTCTGAATCAACTGTGGGTATAGGATTGGGTATATGGGATTGTATGATATATATATATATTTTTTTTTTTTCTTTTATGGTTGAACTAGGTGGACTTATGTCTTTTTTTTTAACCTGACCAACTATGTATCTGCCCTGTGTATTGAATTTGCACAGAGCAGCCCCAATCCTCCTCTTCCCGGGTCCCTCTTCCATGCTCCTGGCCCGTCCCTCCTGTTGAGTGCCCCCACTTCAAGTAGCTTGCTATGGGGGCACCCGAGCTGAGCCACAGCTCCCTGTGTCCATTCAGACATGGAGCCCCCTTGCTCTCCTCATTGGCTGGCTGACTTTGAAAGCAGAGGGAGCCAAGAGCGCCACACTGTTTTCTCGGCCAATGAGGAGGGGAGTCCTGGGAGGCGGAGACACTCCTGCAACTTCGCTGGATCCAGAGGAACCTCAGGTAAGTATTGGGGGGGGGCTGAGGGGGGCTGCTGCACACAGAAGGCTTTTTTTTGGAACTCAAGTTTATTGAGGATTTTACATATGTAACAGCTTACAAAGCAAACATTGAATAATGTACAGGTATACAGGTGGTAGTCAAGTCATTACATCAATGGAGGGTCTACCTAGGGTTGGGAGTTAGCTAAGTGGTAGTTCATTTATGGAGGGTATGCATTTAGGGTGTTTGAGCCAAAGGTCCCAGTTCTTTTGGAATCTAGGAAGTTGTAGGAAGGCTTTGGCGTGCATAAATTCCATTAGACAGTGGTTGTTCAAGAGGGCAGTTTTTTCCGTGTTAGAGGGGGAATTGGGAGATTTCCAAATTTTGGCAATAGCCAAGTGTGTTGCAATAAATACATGGGAGATGATCGTGCGTAAAGAATGAGGCCATAGTTCCATGTCTAGGCCTAATAGTACCATTTGCGGTGTTAGGGGTACAGAATCCGGTAGAATGGAAAGGAGGAGTTTGGAGAGTATAGTCCACAATGTAGTGAGGATTGGGCAGTCCCACCATATGTGGAGTAGGGTTCCTGGGGATCCACAGTTTCTCCAGCAGAGATTAGTTGAATTCGGGTAGTTACGGGCAAGTTTAGATGGTGTGAGGTACCAGTTGTGGAATAATTTTTGGATAGTTTCCCAGTGGAGGAGACATCTGGAGATTTTCAGAGGTGCCTGTATTGAGCGATGCCATTGTTGGGAAGTATAGGAACATTGTAGTTTTTGCTCCCATTGTAGCATTGTTGGTGACTTAGAAGTGTGGCCGGTGCCAGTAAGTAGCTTATAGCAAAAGGAGATTCCACGTTGTCAAGGTGTTTTGAGGTTGAAGAATGTGATTATATGCCATGGTTGTAGGTCATTAGTCCATTGTGCCTTGGAGAGGATGGGGCCTTGGTATAGGGTGGGGCCTTGGTATAGGATTCCAAGGTTGGAGATGCCCTTGCTGATCCATTCAGAGACGATGATGTTGGATGTGAAAATGTGGAGGACTTCCAATCGTATTTGCTTGAGCAGACATAGTGGTGTAACTTGAGAGGATTGTATGGTGGCTTTCCATATCCTGATGGTAGCGTTAATAGTGTCAAAGTATGAGTGAGTCCCTGGATGTTGCAGAAGAAGGGCGCAGAGAGTTAGTTTAGGATGGAACATTAGTGCTGCTTTTCCTATTTGAAGCCGGGTGGTTTGTTGCATAGGGTTCCACCAGATTCTGGCTTGATCAAGTATGGTTGCTTTGTAATAGGCTATTAAGTCCGGTGCGCCCATCCCTCCTGATGTGACTGGCTTGCAGAGAGTGCTGCTCTTGAGATGGGATTGTTTTCTGCCCCATATGAAGCTTGTGATGATAGATTTTAGCTGCAGCAGTTGTCATTTGAGAAAGGGTATCGGCAGAGTCCGGAATGTATACAAAGCATGGGGTAGAAGATACATTTTGGCGAGAGCAATTCTTCCTGCCCAGGAGGCAATAGTATGTCGGAGGTCTTGCAGAGTTTTCTGGAGCTTGCTTACAAGATTATTAAAGTTGGTGGAGCGTAAGTGGGTTGAGGGTAAGGTTAATTGTGTGCCCAGGTATGTGAGTATGGAATTGGGGGCCCATGAGAAAGACGTGTGGTTGGTAATATCAGTTTTGGTGCATTGGCCTAGTCCTATACCGAGCATGCTGGATTTGGAGAAGTTGATTTTATATAGTGAGGCCTTGCTGAATGCGTCTAAAGTGTGATGGAGAGCAGGGAGTGAGTTGGTGGGGTCAGTCAGGGAAATTATGACATTGTCAGCTTACAGGCCTATCACGTGATTTTCAGCTGCGGTCGTTATCCCCGAAAATAAGTGGATTGTGCCTACTTGATTGGGCCAGGGGTTCCAAGACAAGGGCGAAAATCAAGGGTGAGAGTGGGCACCCTTGACATGTCCCATTAGAGATTAGCGCTGGGCGAGGAGTAGAGGGAGAGTATAGCTTGTAGGATGGTCTCTGAGAAGCCAAATTTCTGAAGGACTGCCTGTAGGTATGACCAGTCTTCTTTATCGAATGCCTTCTCCATGTCAATAGAGATGAGCAGAGAAGGCATTCGATGGTGTTCCACCCATTGTATCAGGTCTATGAACCTACGGGTACAGTTCGACGCTTGGTCAAAGCCCACTTGGTCAATATGCACAAGTTGTGGGATGATGTCTGAAAGTCGCGTAGCCAAGATTTTGGCATATAGCTTGGTGTCAGTGTTTAGCATGGAGATGGCTCTGTAGCTGGCAGGTTCATCGGTCGGTTTGCCCGGCTTAGGAATAGTGACAATAGTGGCTTGGAGGGATTCCAGTGGGATGGAGCCAGTACTGGCAGTGAAGTTGAAGGAGCGGCATATGTGGGGGGTGAGGAGCTTAGGGAATGTTTTGTAGTACTCATTGCAGAACCCGTCAGGGCCTGGGGCTTTATGAAGTGATTAGGCGGCAATGGCTAAATCCACTTCCGTGAGGGAGAACGGGGTGGACAGTTGATGTAGTTGGCCTTGTGAAAGTGAGGGGAGATGTATGTCTTTGAGGAAGTTAGTAATGTCGGTAGAGGAGGGTGGTGGAGCAAGGTTGGAGCTGGTAAGGTTGTATAGTTTAGAGTAGTAAAGACTAAATTTGTCCGCAATGTCCTTAGGGTTGGTGTGTTTTATGCCGCGGTGGTCGGTAAGGTATGGTATTTTAGTTTGTATGAATTTGCGTTTAAGTTGTATAGCTAGGTATGCCCCAGGTTTGTTGTGTTGGGAGTATGGATGAGCTTCGTGTTCGAATCGAACCCATGTTCGACTCGAACATCGGCTGTTCGGTCGTTCGCCGAATTGCGAACGATATGGGCCGTTCGCGCCAAATTCGTGTGGCGCGTTACGGCCCATAATTCACTGCGGCATCGCAGTGCATTGCTTGCTGATGATTGGCCAAGCATGCACTATGACCCGCATGCTTGGCCAATCACAGCGCCTCCTGAACAGAGAGCCGTAATTGGCCAAAGCCAAGGAGGCTTTGGCCAATTATGGCTCAGGGGATTTAGTACACGCCCCACACTATATAAGGCCGCCTGCACGGCGGCCCTGTGCAGTGTGTTCCGGTGTGCTGAGAGATAGAGAGAGAGACAGTGTCATTTCATTTGAGTTAGCTAGATTAGGCAGGACAGTCAGTCAGTTAGCTGCACTTAAAGTGTATTGTGTATATATATGCATCCCAGGTGTTGCATATATATATATACACTGTATTCAGTTTAGCTAGATCCGTTCCTGTTATCTTCTTACTGACAGACAGGCTTGTCTTGTTACAGTATTTTGAAGAAAATTACTGGTGTTCTTTTGATCCTATTAGTACCACAGTCAGGCAGCTAGACTATTTACATTTAGTGCAGTGCATCCTGCTCACAGTGTTCAGCTAGATCCGTTCCTGTTATCTTCCTACTGACAGGCAGGCTTGTCTTGTTACAGTATTTACAGCTACCTGAAGAAAATTACTGGTGTTCTTTTGATCCTATTAGTACCACAGTCAGGCAGCTAGACTATTTACATTTAGTGCAGTGCGTCCTGCTCACAGTGTTCAGCTAGATCCGTTCCTGTTATCTTCCTACTGACAGGCAGGCTTGTCTTGTTACAGTATTTACAGCTACCTGAAGAAAATTACTGGTGTTCTTTTGATCCTATTAGTACCACGGTCAGGCAGCTAGACTATTTACATTTAGTGCAGTGCGTCCTGCTCACAGTGTTCAGCTAGATCCGTTCCTGTTATCTTCCTACTGACAGGCAGGCTTGTCTTGTTACAGTATTTACAGCTACCTGAAGAAAATTACTGGTGTTCTTTTGATCCTATTAGTACCACAGTCAGGCAGCTAGACTATTTACAGTTAGTGCAGTGCGTCCTGCTCACAGTGTTCTGCTAAACCTACAAGTTAGTGGGGTGCGTCCTGCTCACAGTGTTCAGCTAAACCTACAAGTTAGTGGGGTGCGTCCACCTCACTGTGTTCAGCTAAACCTACAAGCTAGTGGGGTGCGTCCTGCTCACGGTGTTCAGCTAGATCCGTTTCTGTTATCTTCTTACTGACAGGCAGGCTTGTCTTGTTACAGTAAATACAGCTACCTGAAGAAAATTGCTGGTGTTCTTTTGATCCTATTAGTACCACAGTCAGGCAGCTAGACTATTTACAGTTAGTGCAGTGCGTCCTGCTCACAGTGTTCAACTAAACCTACAAGTTAGTGGGGTGCGTCCACCTCACAGTGTTCAGCTAAAGCTACCTGTAGAAGGTTGGTGGTGTTCTCATACTATAGGCAGGCAGTTGATTTTGCTAGCTGCAGTATCAGTACATATATATATATATATATATATATATATATATATATATATATATCCCAGCTTAGTGCAGCTACAGGCCATTAGTATGTCTGGAAGGCCAAGAAGGAGAGGCACACAGTCACAAGCCAATAAGAGAGGGCAAGCAGGCTCTGTGTCTAGTGCTGGTCGTGGAGACGGTGCATCCTCATCAGCACGTGGCCATGGGACACGCTTGGCCTTTTTTTTGGCAGCTGGCCGTGTTGAGCCGCAACGTGCGGAAGACTTGGTCGAGTGGATGACCAAGCCGTCCTCATCCTCCTCATCCTCTCTCACCCATGCCCAGGGTATTTGGCTGGCAAAGCAGCGGCCTCTTCCCTCGGCTCAATGTCATCAGTGACTCCTTCCCTAGCCCCATCATGTCCTCCTGAGGAGTCCATTGAACTGTTTGACCACAGTGTTGGGTACATGCTCCAGGAGAATGCCCAGCGTTTGGAAGGCTCTGATGATGATACTGAGCTCGATGAAGGCAGTAACATGAGCACGGACAGAGGGGGTGCCCAAGAAGGACAGCAATCTGGCAGTCATGCTCCCCCTGCTGCAGCATACTGCCAGGTTTGCTCCAGTGATGAGGAGGGAGGGGATGATGAGGTCACTGACTCAACGTGGGTGCCTGATAGGAGAGAGGAGGAGGAGGAGGAGGCGGCACATCACCAACGAGGCAGGATGCCCTCCAGGGGCCAGCCTAAGGGCAGCACATTGACTGCATCACACCCCAAAGCTCCACATGTGCAGGGAGCTGCAGTCTCTGCGCGTTATTCAAAAAGTTCTTTGGTGTGGGCCTTTTTTGAGACGAGTGCATCAGATTGCACCGCTGCTATTTGCAACATATGTCTCAAGCGTATCTCACGTGGCCAAAACATCTCCCGCTTGGGTACCACATGCTTGACCAGACATATGTTGACCTGCCATGCAGTTCGTTGGCAAGCGTATCTAAAAGACCCACACCAAAGAACAAAGAGGACCTCTCCTTGCTCCTCATCAGCTGAGATTTCCAACCCCACTAGACCTTCAGTCCTCTCTGAGACCTGCACTGAGAGGAATGAAGGTGTAGAATTAGGTGTGTCACAGCCAAGTACTTGTGGGCAATCTGCTTTTGGTACACCGACGTCAGATTGTACCAGGCAAATTTCCCTGCCCCAGCTGCTCCACCGCCGAAAGAAGTTTGCTCCCAGCCATCCACATGCCCAGCGGTTGAATGCTAGCTTGGCAAAATTGCTAGCACTTCAACTGCTGCCTTTTTAGTTGGTAGACTCTGCCCCCTTCCGTGAGTTTGTGGAATGTGTGGTTCCTCAGTGGCAGGTACCCAAACGCCGCTTGTTCTCACGAAAGGCGATTTCGGCTCTCTACCGGCATGTGGAAGGCAATGTCCATGCCTCGCTGGACAGGGCGGTCAGCGGTAAGGTGCATATTACCGCTGACTCATGGTCCAGCAGGCATGGACAGGGACGTTACCTAAGTTTCACGGCGCATTGGGTGACTCTGCTGGCAGCTGGGAAGGATGCAGGACAAGGTGCAGTAGTGTTGGAGGTTGTTCCGCCACCACGCCTCCAAAATGCTAATGATTGTGACACACCTCTCTCCTCCACCCCCTCCTCTTTTTCTTCCTCCATGGCCTCTTCCTCGGAACCAGCGGTGCTCCGTAGTCGTTCAAGGGGCTATGCAAGTACGCAGGCCAAAAGATGCCATGCGGTGCTTGAGCTGGTGTGCTTGGGGGACAGGAGCCACACTGGGGCAGAGGTTCTGTCAGCTCTGCAGGGGCAGGTTCAGAGGTGGTTGACGCCACGCCAACTTAAGGCAGTAATGGTGGTTTGCGACAATGGCACCAACCTCCTCTCTGCCCTCCGACAGGGACAAATGACCCATGTGCCCTGTTTGGCTCACGTCCTTAACTTGGTGGTGCAGCGGTTCTCGGGCAGGTACCCGGGCTTACAGGATGTCCTGAGGCAGGCCAGGAAAGTCTGTGTGCATTTTTGCCGGTCATATAATGCCAGTGCTCGGCTGATGGACCTCCAAAAGGAGTTTAACCTGCCCAAGAACCGCCTAATCTGTGACATGCCCACCAGGTGGAACTCAACGTTGGCCATACTGCAGCGGCTGCACACGCAGCAGAGGGCCATCAATGAGTACCTGTGCGACTATGGCACCAGGACAGGGTCAAGGGAGCTTGGTTTTTTTCCCCACGCCAGTGGGCCATGATCAGGGATGCACGCACTGTCCTGTCACCATTTGAGGAGGCCACGAGGATGGTGAGCAGTGACAGTGCATGCATCAGTGACACTGTCCCCCTTGTCCACCTGTTGGAGCACACGCTGCGTGGAATAATGGACAGGGCACTTGAGGCAGAACAGAGGCAGGAAGAGAAGGACTTCCTTAGCTCTCAAGGCCCCCTTTATCCAGACAGTGTTCCTGCGTGCCCGCCGATCACACAGGAAGAGGACGAGGAGGAGGAGGAGGAGGAAGATTGTGTCAGTATGGAGGTGGAGCCTGGCACTCAGCATCAGCAGCAGTCTTTAAGGGATCAGTCCCAAGAAACACATGGACTTGTACGTGGCTGGGAGGAGGTGGCTGCGGACCATGTCGTCCTTAGTGACCCAGAGGACTCCGGACCGAATGCCTCAGCAAACCTGCATGGCCTCCCTGATCCTGCAAAGCCTACTTAAGGATCCTCGTATTCGTGGTATCAAGGAGAAGGACCAATGCTGGCTGGCAACCCTCCTTGATCCACGTTACAAGGGTAAGGTTGCGGACCTTATCTTGCCATCGCAGAGGGAGCAGAGGATGAAACATCTTCGGGAGGCCTTGCAGAAAGGTCTGTGCAACGCGTTCCCAGAGACTTTGAGGTTACAAACTCCTGTTTCTGGACAACGTGTTGCTGAGGCTTCGGTCAGTCAAAGAAGGAGCGGTGGAGAAGGTGGCCATCTGACCGATGCGTTCAGACAATTTTTTGGTCCGCAGCCCCAAGGTATGATCGGTTCCAGCAACCATCGCCAGCGTCTGTTTTACATGGTGCAGGAATACCTAGGGGCAAGATCAGACTTGGACACCTTTCCCACCGAAAATCCTCTGGGTTACTGGGTCTTGAGGATGGATCACTGGCCAGAGCTTGCACAGTATGCAATTGAGCTACTGGCCTGTCCTGCATCCAGCGTTCTTTCGGAACGCACATTCAGTGCTGCTGGAGGCGTGGTAACCGATCACAGGGTGCGTCTGTCCACCGACTCGGTCGATCGACTGACCTTCATAAAAATGAATCAGTCTTGGATCACCACCAGCTACCAAGCACCTGATGCTGATGTAACCGAATAATTTTTTTTTAAATCTCAGATCCCTTCAAAGACTGCCTATGCTGATGCTGAGTGACTATCCCTGAGTAATTATCCTCTTCCTCCTCAATCATCACGCTGATAGCTTGTAAGAACATTTTTGGTTCTGGGCGCCACCACCAGTGCCTAAGGCACAATTTTTCAGCCCCTGTTTAACAGGGGCGTGTAATTACAATTTTTGATGTAATACTTTGCAGCAGGGCTCGTTCCTGCATTCCAACTAGAGTTTCTGTGAGGGGTTGCAGTGTTGTGGCACCAGCACCAGTGCCTAAGGCCCATTTTTTCTGCCCCTGTTTAACAGGGGCGTGTAATTACAATTTTTGATGCAATACTTTGCAGCAGGGCTCGTTCCTGCGTTCCAACTAGAGTGTCTGTGAGGGGTTGCAGTGTTGTGGCACCAGCACCAGTGCCTAAGGCCCAATTTTTCTGCTCCTGTCTAACAGGGGCGTGTAATTACAATTTTTGATGCAATACTTTGCAGCAGAGCTCGTTCCTGCGTTCCAACTAGAGTGTCTGTGAGGGGTTGCAGTGTTGTGGCACCAGCACCAGTGCCTAAGGCCTAATTTTTCAGCTCCTGTTCAACAGGGGCATGTAATTACAATTCTTGATCTAATAT
This sequence comes from Aquarana catesbeiana, assembly GCA_037953035.1. Lineage (NCBI taxonomy): Eukaryota > Metazoa > Chordata > Amphibia > Anura > Ranidae > Aquarana > Aquarana catesbeiana. The sequence continues at coordinate 698,638 of JBBHAA010000790.1, read as the reverse complement.
TTCACAGCAGGGCCCTGTGAGGGCTTACAGTGTTGTGGCCACAACAACACCTAAGGCCCATATTTCTGCTGAGTATATAGGACAGGCCCCTACTTTCAAACATCTAACTTACAAACGACTCCTACTTGCAAACAGAAGGAGACAACAGGAAGTGAGATGAAATCTACCCCTAGGAAGGGAAATTCTCTCCTGTAAGAGTTAATATGGGAAAAACAATTCTCCTTTCCACTGATGCTTTCCAATCCTTGTTCCACAAAAAAAAACAAATTTTCAAAAAACATTTGTCATTGGGACAAAAAGTGAGGTGAAATCTTCTGAAGAGGAGGAAAGACAGCAAAACAAATGTCACAGGGGTGATAACTCTTCCCTATGTTTTCCAAAAAGCTTAAAAAAGATTTTTAGGCTGGAGCTAAACACGTTAAAAATGTACCCGTTCAAAATTACAAACAGATTCTACTTAACAACAAACCTACAGTCCCTGTCTTGTTTGCACCGACTGTATACTGCTGTTCAGAGTAGGGATGAGCCGAACACCCCCCTGTTCGGTTCGCACCAGAACATGCGAACAGGAAAAAAGTTTGTTCAAACATGCGAACACCGTTAAAGTCTATGGGACACGAACATGAATAATCAAAAGTGCTAATTTTAAAGGCTTATATGAAAGTTATTGTCATAAAAAGTGTTTGGGGACCTGGGTCCTGCCCCAGGGGACATGGATCAATGCAAAAAAAAGTTTTAAAAACGGCCGTTTTTTCAGGAGCAGTGATTTTAATAATGCTTAAAGTCAAACAATAAAAGTGTAATATCCCTTTAAATTTCGTACCTGGGGGGTGTCTATAGTATGCCTGTAAAGGGGCGCATGTTTCCTGTGTTTAGAACAGTCTGACAGCAAAATGACATTTTGAAGGAAAAAACTCATTTAAAACTACTCGCGGCTATTGCATTGCCGACAATACACATAGAAGTTCATTGATAAAAACGGCATGGGAATTCCCCAAAGGGGAACCCCGAACCAAAATTAAAAAAAAAAAATGACGTGGGAGTCCTCCTAAATTCCATACCAGGCCCTTCAGGTCTGGTATGGATATTAAGGGGAACCCCGGCCAAAATTAAAAAAAAAAATGACGTGGGGTTCCCCCTAAATTCCATACCAGACCCTTCAGGTCTGGTATGGATTTTAAGGGGAACCCCGCGCCAAAAAAAAAAAAAAAAAACGGCGTGGGGTCCCCCCAAAAATCCATACCAGACCCTTATCCGAGCACGCAACCAGGCAGGCCGCAGGAGAAGAGGGGGGGACGAGAGTGCGGCCCCCCCTCCCTCCTGAACCGTACCAGGCCACATGCCCTCAACATTGGGAGGGTGCTTTGGGGTAGCCCCCCAAAACACCTTGTCCCCATGTTGATGAGGACAAGGGCCTCATCCCCACAACCCTGGCCGGTGGTTGTGGGGGTCTGCGGGCGGGGGGCTTATCGGAATCTGGAAGCCCCCTTTAACAAGGTGACCCCCAGATCCCGGCCCCCCCCCCTGTGTGAAATGGTAAGGGGGTACATAAGTACCCCTACCATTTCACGAAGAAAGTGTCAAAAATGTTAAAAATGACAAGAGACAGTTTTTGACAATTCCTTTATTTAAATGCTTCTTCTTTCTTCTATCTTCCTTCATCTTCTGGTTCTTCTGGTTCTTCTGGCTCTTCTGGTTCTTCCTCCGGCGTTCTCGTCTAGCATCTCCTCCGCGGCGTCTTCTGTCTTCTTCTCCTCGGGCCGCTCCGCACCCATGGCATGGGGGGGAGGCTCCCGCTCTTCTCTTCTTCTTTTCTTCTCTTCTTCTCTTCTTCTTTTCTTCTTTTCTTCTCCGGGCCGCTCCGCAATCCATGCTGGCATGGAGGAAGGCTCCCGCTGTGTGACGGCGCTCCTCGTCTGACAGTTCTTAAATAACGGGGGGGCGGGGCCACCCGGTGACCCCGCCCCCCTCTGACGCACGGTGACTTGACGGGACTTCCCTGTGGCATTCCCCGTGACGTCACAGGGAAGTCCCGTCAAGTCACCGTGCGTCAGAGGGGGGTGGGGTCACCGGGTGGCCCCGCCCCCCCGTTATTTAAGAACTGTCAGACTAGGAGCGCCGTCACACAGCGGGAGCCTCCCTCCATGCCAGCATGGATTGCGGAGCGGCCCGGAGAAGAAAAGAAGAAGAGAAGAAGAGAAGAAAAGAAGAAGAGAAGAGCGGGAGCCTCCCCCCCATGCCATGGGTGCGGAGCGGCCCGAGGAGAAGAAGATAGAAGACGCCGCGGAGGAGATGCTGGACGAGAACGCCGGAGGAAGAACCTGAAGGGCCTGGTATGGAATTTAGGGGGACTCCCACGTCATTTTTTTTTTTTAATTTTGGTTCGGGGTTCCCCTTTGGGGAATTCCCATGCCGTTTTTATCAATGAACTTCTATGTGTATTGTCGGCAATGCAATAGCCGCGAGTAGTTTTAAATGAGTTTTTTCCTTCAAAATGTCATTTTGCTGTCAGACTGTTCTAAACACAGGAAACATGCGCCCCTTTACAGGCACACTATAGACACCCCCCAGGTACGAAATTTAAAGGGATATTACACTTTTATTGATTGACTTTAAGCATTATTAAAATCACTGCTCCTGAAAAAACGGCCGTTTTTAAAACTTTTTTTTGCATTGATCCATGTCCCCTGGGGCAGGACCCAGGTCCCCAAACACTTTTTATGACAATAACTTGCATATTAGCCTTTAAAATTAGCACTTTTGACTTCTCCCATAGACTTTTAAAGGGTGTTCCGCGGCATTCGAATTTGCCGCGAACACCCCAAATTGTTCGCTGTTCGGTGAACTTGCGAACAGCCAATGTTCGAGTCGAACATGAGTTCGACTCGAACTCGAAGCTCATCCCTAGTTCAGAGTATATAGGGCCTGGTGGCCCCACACCTTTCCTTATTTTAATTTGGGTGCGGGGTTCCCCTTAATATCCATACAAGACCCAAAGGGCCTGGTAATGGACTGGGGGGTACCCATGCCGTTTGTCTGACTGATTTTCATCCATATTGCCAGGACCCGACATTACATTAAACCCGCAAGCAGTTTTAAATGAGATTTTTTTCCTTTAAAAATGACATTTGGTGCAGGGACTGTTCTAAACACGGGAAACACGCGTCACTTTACAGGCATACTATAGACACCCCCCAGGTACGATATTTAAAGGAATATTACACTTTTTTTTTTTTTACTTTAAGCATCATTAAAATCACTGCTCCCGAAAAAAACGGCCGTTTTTAAAAGTTTTTTTGCATTGATACATGTCCCCTGGGGTAGGACCCGGGTCCCCAAACCCTTTTTAGGACAATACCATGCAAATTAGCCTTTAAAATGAGCACTTTTGATTTCGAACGTTCGAGTCCCATAGACGTCAATGGTGTTCTAACGTTCGTGCGAACTTTCGGTCCGTTCGCAGGTTCTGGTGTGAACCGAACCGGGGGGTGTTCGGCTCATCCCTAGTTGGGAGTAGGATTGTAGTCGGAGACGTTTAAGGTGGAAATCAAAGTCCGCGTGTAGGTAAGGAGAAAGGAGGGTGGGAATTTATATGAAGAATGCATCCCTGGAGAAATCACGATACATATGAAAATGGGCAGTACTAGGTATAATAAAACTATGGGCATTGATGACAACATTACAAGGCAACAATTAGTAGTCAATGGTTTATTGATGTAAAAAATGGTAACAATAGTGGTAATGATACCATAATATAATAATGACATAATGAATTCATAATGTTACCATAATAAAATAATGATATAATAAGTTCATAATATCAAATATTATATAAAAACAAAGTACATTGGGTAGATAGGTGTAACAATAATAATGACAACAACAATAATAGCATAATGAATTCATATCATGCACATCATAGAGAGCCATTTTCATAGAAGCGTGTCTCCCTGATAGAGAGCTGTGTCTAGATATGTTGGTAAGATCCAATTGGTAAGTATGGTAAGTATTGATAAAGTACAGTATGAGCGAAAGGGCATCTATTGGCTCTACGCGTTTCGTGGCGACTGCCACTCTTCAGGAGCAAGTATGAGGTAGATGTCTGTATGTATTGAAACACATAGTTAATTTATAGGGTAAACTAAAATAATCATTGTTTTGGATAGGAAAAGGAGAGGGGGAATAACCCCAATTTATCACAACTACTTACAGAGATGTCAATGGGACTAGGTGAAGGCATGGAGGGCCGGAAGGCCGACCGGATGTAGACATCAGTCCCGGGAGCTGAGGTGGACAAACCCGGGCGTAGATGTATCGCCAAAAGGAGAAAATGTTCCCCAGGGAGGGGCCCCCATGGGTAGAGAGGAGATAGTGTAGCACGGGAGTGTAGCTGTCTGTGAAAAAGGAAATATGAGGTGAAAGGAAAGAGGGGTATAACAATGAATGTGTTGCAAAAAAGAGACCAGTAATGAAAAAGATATTAATAGAACAAGTTATAAGACAGGAACCATCCAGTGGTAATAGTGTCATAAAAAATACCTATGGTGCAGAGTATAGGGGTAAATTGGTGACGAAAGTGAATGGGAAAGAGTAAATACTAGTAAAACCCCAGTACTGGGGTATAGGTACCCAAGATGGAGACAGTTTGGAGCAAAAACGTGGTAGAACAAAATAAGATGTAAACAGGGGGGACAGAAAAGATACCTGGTTTGCAGTGAATTTGATTGAATTCAAAGTACATCATAACCATGGGGGTAACAAACCCTAGAAGGGAGGAATTATCTACTGAGAGGAGTATATATACACTCCAATAAAGGGGGGAGTGTCCACCAACGTCACTCTAGCGGCCAATAAGAGGAGAAGGCGCCAAAACGACGAGCGGCAACCGCCATCCCCGTCCGGTGCCAATCACCTCGTGGAGGGCGTAGGATGTAAACACAGCGTCGCCGCGTTGACGTCACAAGTATGCGATGCAGCGCAGGCGGCGTGGGAAGCGTGACGCCGATGCGCAATTGGGCGCCCACCCAATACCCGAGCGACCCGGAGAGGGAAGAAGGGGGAGGGGGAGGGCCCCAGGAGCGCATCGCAGCTCCCGGAACTGGGCAGGCCCCGGCCGGAATAAACCAGCCCTGAACATAGCCCAGCCCAGTATCCATAGCACCCCAAGTAGCCATAACAACATGGTAAACAGCAAAGCTCAGCTCCTAAAAGCCTATAGTATTATGTATCTCTCAATGATAAGTAAAAGCAATGTGTTTGAATATACAAGACCTAAGTGACCATGACAATGGAAAGTACCAGCGTAAATGTATAAGGGTAGGGTGCATGCTTCCATCCCTGTTGTATATATGCAAAACAAAGAGCAACCAGTTGGGACTTTATATGAGAACGCAGGGCTACCACCGCCAAGCGCCTCCATCCCTGTTAATTGATAAGGAGAAAGGAGGGTGGGACTTTATATGAAGAATGCATCCCTGGAGAAATCACGATACATATGAAAATGGGCAGTACTAGGTATAATAAAACTATGGGCATTGATGACAACATTACAAGGCAACAATTAGTAGTCAATGGTTTATTGATGTAAAAAATGGTAACAATAGTGGTAATGATACCATAATATAATAATGACATAATGAATTCATAATGTTACCATAATAAAATAATGATATAATAAGTTCATAATATCAAATATTATATAAAAACAAAGTACATTGGGTAGATAGGTGTAACAATAATAATGACAACAACAATAATAGCATAATGAATTCATATCATGCACATCATAGAGAGCCATTTTCATAGAAGCGTGTCTCCCTGATAGAGAGCTGTGTCTAGATATGTTGGTACGATCCAATTGGTAAGTATGGTAAGTATTGATAAAGTACAGTATGAGCGAAAGGGCATCTATTGGCTCTACGCATTTCGTGGCGACTGCCACTCTTCAGGAGCAAGTATGAGGTAGATGTCTGTATGTATTGAAACACATAGTTAATTTATAGGGTAAACTAAAATAATCATTGTTTTGGATAGGAAAAGGAGAGGGGGAATAACCCCAATTTACCACAACTACTTACAGAGATGTCAATGGGACTAGGTGAAGGCATGGAGGGCCGGAAGGCCGACCGGATGTAGACATCAGTCCCGGGAGCTGAGGTGACAAACCCGGGCGTAGATGTATCGCCAAAAGGAGAAAATGTTCCCCAGGGAGGGGCCCCCATGGGTAGAGAGGAGATAGTGTAGCACGGGAGTGTAGCTGTCTGTGAAAAAGGAAATATGAGGTGAAAGGAAAGAGGGGTATAACAATGAATGTGTTGCAAAAAAGAGACCAGTAATGAAAAAGATATTAATAGAACAAGTTATAAGACAGGAACCATCCAGTGGTAATAGTGTCATAAAAAATACCTATGGTGCAGAGTATAGGGGTAAATTGGTGACGAAAGTAAATGGGAAAGAGTAAATACTAGTAAAACCCCAGTACTGGGGTATAGGTACCCAAGATGGAGACAGTTTGGAGCAAAAACGTGGTAGAACAAAATAAGATGTAAACAGGGGGGACAGAAAAGATACCTGGTTTGCAGTGAATTTGATTGAATCCAAAGTACATCATAACCATGGGGGTAACAAACCCTAGAAGGGAGGAATTATCTACTGAGAGGAGTATATATACACTCCAATAAAGGGGGGGTGTCCACCAACGTCACGCTAGCGGCCAATAAGAGGAGAAGGCGCCAAAATGACGAGCGGCAACCGCCATCCCCGTCCGGCGCCAATCACCTCGTGGAGGGTGTAGGATGTAAACACAGCGTCGCCGCGTTGACGTCACAAGTATGCGACGCAGCGCAGGCGGCGTGGGAAGCGTGACGCCGATGCGCAATTGGGCGCCCACCCAATACCCGAGCGACCCGGAGAGGGAAGAAGGGGGAGGGCCCCAGGAGCGCATCGCAGCTCCCGGAACTGGGCAGGCCCGGCCGGAATATTCGCGTATAGGTAGTCACTGAGTGCCTGTCTAGCTGCGTGCAGTTCAGAGCTGAGTAGAGGGCAAGGTTGGGGTTTGTTGGCTCGCTCGAGCAAGCGTATTTGTTCTAGGAGTTTGTTTGTGGTGGCATTGTGTTGTTTTTTCACATGGGCTCCCAAATTAATCAGGAGGCCTCTTATGCAAGCTTTGTGCATATTCCAAAGTGTGGTGGGGTTGTCTACTGATCCGGTGTTGGTTGTGAAGTACTGTTGCAGCTTGGATAAAATCTGTTGAGTGAGTTTTAGAGTCCTGTACCATTTGCAGGGTATGTGTTTTGTGTGTGTGAGAAGAAGGTGTAGTCTCTTTCAGTGCTATGGAGGCATCTCCAGGGGTTGTATAAATCTTCTGAGTGGAGTAGGGAGGAGAGTGAGGTAGAGCGTTTACGAGCAGGATTAGAAGTGTCTAGTGAAGCATCAATAATTTGGTTGAAGTCGCCGCAGATAACTAAGGGGCCCTGTCTGAAAGGTTCCAGCTTCTTTTGTATTGTCTTGTAGAAACGGTGTTGTTTGGTGTTTGGGGAGTAAATATTAGCAATGGTGATGTTACGATTATTGATAGTGGTGTTCAAGGTTATGAATCTACCTTCAGGGTCTATCTCACAGTGGAGCGGCTGGAGTGAGACCGTGGACCGTATAGCAATCATAACTCCTGTTTTTTTTTTAGTGGAGTTGGCAAAGTAATAGTGCGGGTACTGTTTATGGGAGCAGGAGGGGGGTTTGCTGGAGGAAAAGTGAGTTTCCTGTACACACAGTATGTCAGAGGTGAGGGCTAAAGCCTCTTTCCATAGTAGATTTCTTTTGTAAGGGGAGTTTTAGCCTTTGGCGTTGATGCAGGTGTTAGTGAATGACATTTTGAGAAGTGACTAGTGGGGGGGTATAAGATTACCGATGTTACGTGTTGTACAGTAGTGCATATAGGTGGGGGTAGACCAGTGATGGTGTTATACAATAAGCAAAATGTAGCCAATGATTTAAGGCAACCAAGTGAACAGTGTTGTAATAAGCACGAGCTATGAAAAACAAAGGTAGAATTACAAACATAAAGGATATAAACAAGAAACAACAGAAGAGTTTCAAAGTGCGTAGCACTTTCCTTTCACTGGGGGGAGAGCAAGGAGCGTAACAGGTGGTGCGCTCATTAGGGGCATCATGGAACTGTGCGATTGCAGAGTTGGCATATTAAAGGTTTCCAATGCGCACCCGGTGATCCGGGCTAGAGGAGATGGAGGAAGTCTTTATTTATGAGTAGTGTTTAGTACCACTAGTTTAGTAGGGAAGCCCCATTTGTACGGGATGTTGTGCTTCCTAAGAGTTGTTGTGGTCTGGGAGAATTCTCTTCTCTTTTGAGTGGTAGCAGCAGAGATGTTCGTGTACAAGTACAAAGTAGAATAGAGGTCAGGTAGCGGAGAGGTGGACCTGGCAGCCGCCATGATCTTTTCTTTCACTTGAAAGAAATGGATGCGTGCTAGAATGTCTCTAGGTACTGAGGCAGGGAGGTGGCTAGGTTTAACAATGCGGTGCGCCCGGTCAATAGACATGTCAGTTTGACACAATTGGGGGATAAGTGTGAGGAATAGTTGCTGGATGTAGGGGATCAGTTCGGGAGGCTTAACGGAGTCTGGTACACCCCTAAATTTAATGTTGTTCCTCCTCGAACGATCCTCTAAATCTGTGACTTTGGTGCGTAAATAGTTAATCTCCTCAGTGTGCTGATCATGGGTCTCCGCCATTTCGTTATAGGCCACAGTGAGCGTTTTTTCAATGTCATTCTGAAATGTAACATGGAGATGGAGGACCGTAATTCATTACGCATATCATGCTGCAATGACATCAACATAAGTTTGAGTGTGTGCTCAGATGCTGGCTGGTAGGGATGGGCTTTATGTTCGGGTCGAACATGAGTTCGACTTGAACACTGGCTGTTCGCCGAACAGTGAACAATTTGGAGTGTTCGCGGCAAATTCGAAAGCCTCGGAACACCCTTTAAAAGTCTATGGGAGAAATCAAAAGTGCTAATTTTACAGGCTTATATGCATGGTATTGTCATAAAAAGTGTTTGGGGACCTGGGTCCTGCCCAAGGGGACATGTATCAATGCAAAAAGAAGTTTTCAAAATGGCTGTTTTTTCGGGAGCAGTGATTTTAATAATGCTTAAAGTGAAACAATAAAAGTTAAATATTCCTTTAAATTTCGTACCTGGGGGGTGTCTATAGTATGCCTGTAAAGTGGCACATGTTTCCCGTGTTTACAATAGTCCGAGAGCAAAATGACATTTCTAAAGGAAAAAAAAGTATTTTAAAAGTACTCGCGCTAGTCCTGGCTTTTAATGAATTGTCGGTCCCGACAATACACATAAAAGTCATTGAAAGTCATTGAAAAATAAAAAAATAAAATGCGTGGGGTTCCACCAAAATTCCATTACCAGGCCCTTCAGGTCTGGTATGGATATTAAGGGGAACTCCGCTCCAAAATAAAAAAAAAAATGGTGTGGGGTTCCCCCCAAAAATCCATACCAGGCTCTTCAGGTCTGGTATGGATATTAAGCAGAACTCCGTGCCAAAATGTAAAAAAAAATGACGTGGGGTTCCCCCAAAAATCCACACCAGACCCAACGGCAATCCTGTGTTGCATCAGAGGGGGGTGGGGTCACCTGTACACATCATCGAGAAATCCCAGCATTTCCCCTTGTCAGAGGGGGATGGGGTCACGTGATGGGTGGCCCCGCCCTCAGCTACATAAGCTGTCAAGCTAGCGCCGTGTCATTAGCTGGGTGCCTCCGGTGGAGGCATGATCCTGTGCTTGTTCCTCGCTGGAGATCATCCATCGCTGGAGATCGAGAATTGGATTACATTGCTGGAGTAGGAGCATGGATTTATTGGATTACATCCCTTACCAATTCACATAGGGGGGAGTCAGGATCTGGGTGTCCCCTTTGTTAAAGGGGGCTTCCAGATTCCGATAAGCCCCCTGCCCGCAGACCCCCACAACCACCGGGCAAGGGTTGTGAGGATGAGGCGCTTGTCTCCATCAACATGGGGACATCCTCCCCATGTTGAGGGCATGTGGCCTGATACATTTAGGAGGGGGGGCCCTCTTTTCCTGCGTCCTGCCAGGTTGTGTGCTCAGATAAGGGTCTGGTGTGGATTTTTTGGGGGAACCCCACGCCATTTTTTTTAAAAAAATTTGGCGCGGAGTTCCCCTTAATATCCATACCAGACCTGAAGGGCCTGGTAATGGAATTTTTGGGGACCCCCACACTTTTTTTTTTTAATTTTTCAATGACTTTCAATGACTTTTATGTGTATTGTCGGGACCGACAATTCATTAATAGCTGGCACTAGCACTAGTACTATAAGTACTATTTGTACAAGTGAATGTGAGAGATGACATCACTGAGGGGGCTAGGGAGGAGGTGGAATCTTTATGGGTAGAGCTCCAAAGGGATGAAGCTAAGGGGAAAATAATACTGGGAGTATGCTATAGGCCCCCTAACCTGAGGGAGGAAGTGGAGACGGATCTCCTATCACAAATTGGATTAGCAGCAAGGATGGGAAGTGTTATCATAATGGGGGATTTTAATTATCCAGACATAGACTGGGCGGAGGGAACCGCGCATTCATTTAAGGCTCGCCAGTTCCTTAGTGTCTTGCAGGACAATTTTATGGGTCAGATGGTAGACGCACCAACTAGAAATAAAACATTACTAGATCTACTGATTACCAACAATACAGACCTGATAACAGATGTGGAAATACGGGGCAATTTAGGTAACAGCGATCACAGGTCAATTAGTTTCAGTATAAATCACACAAATAGGAGACATGAAGGGAACACAAAGACACTGAATTTCAAAAGAGCCAACTTCCCTAAACTACAAACCTTGCTAAAAGGCATAAACTGGGATAAAATATTAGAAACAAAGAATACGGAGGAGAGATGGGTTTGCTTTAAGAGCATATTAAATAAGGGCATTAGCCAATGTATCCCATTGGGTAATAAATTTAAAAGAGCGAACAAACATCCTGGATGGCTTAACTCCAATGTAAAAATGCATATAAAAGCAAAGGAGAAGGCCTTCAAAAAATACAGGGTTGAGGGATCATCCACAGCATTCAGAATTTATAAAGAATGCAATAAGAAATGTAAGGGTGCAATTAGGATGGCTAAGATAGAACATGAAAGACACATAGCGGAGGAGAGCAAAAAAATCCCAAGAAATTCTTTAAGTATGTAAACAGTAAAAAAGGGAGGACAGACCATATTGGCCCCATAAAGAATGAGGAAGGACATCTGGTTACAAAGGATGGGGAGATGGCAAAGGTATTGAATTTATTCTTCTCCTCAGTCTTCACGAGTGAATCGGGGGGCTTCAGTAACCAAAACTGCAGTGTTTATCCTCATGACACAACACAGGAAGCACCTACATGGTTAACAGAGGACGGAATTAAAATTAGACTTGAGAAACTTAACATTAATAAATCACCGGGACCAAATGGCTTGCATCCGAGGGTACTTAGGGAACTCAGTCAGGTGATTGCCAGACCGTTGTTCCTAATTTTTACAGACAGTCTATTGACTGGAATGGTACCAGCTGATTGGAGAAAAACCAATGTAGCACCAATATTTAAAAAGGGCCCAAAAAACATCCCTGGGAATTACAGACCAGTTAGCCTAACATCAATAGTATGTAAACTCTTGGAGGGGATGATAAGGGACTATATACAAGATTTTAGTAATAAGAATGATATCATTAGCAGTAATCAGCATGGATTCATGAAGAATCGTTCTTGCCAAACCAATCTATTAACCTTCTATGAGGAGGTGAGTTGCCATCTAGATAAAGGAAGGCCCGTAGACGTGGTGTATCTGGATTTTGCAAAAGCATTTGACACAGTTCCCCATAAACGTTTACTGTACAAAATAAGGTGCGTTGGCATGGACCATAGGGTGAGTACATGGATTGAAAACTGGCTACAAGGGCGTGTTCAGAGGGTGGTGATAAATGGGGAGTACTCAGAATGGTCAGGGGTGGGTAGTGGGGTTCCCCAGGGTTCTGTGCTGGGACCAATCCTATTTAATTTGTTCATAAACGACCTGGAGGATGGGATAAACAGTTCAATCTCTGTATTTGCAGACGATACTAAGCTAAGCAGGGCAATAACTTCTCCGCAGGATGTGGAAATCTTGCAAAAAGACCTGAACAAATTAATGGGGTGGGCGACTACATGGCAAATGAGGTTTAATGTAGAAAAATGTAAAATAATGCATTTGGGTGGCAAAAATATGAATGCAATCTATACACTGGGGGGAGAACCTCTGGGGGAATCTAGGATGGAAAAGGACCTGGGGGTCCTAGTGGATGATAGGCTCAGCAATGGCATGCAATGCCAAGCTGCTGCTAATAAAGCAAACAGAATATTGGCATGCATTAAAAGGGGAATCAACTCCAGAGATAAAACGATCATTCTCCCGCTCTACAAGACTCTGGTCCGCCCGCACCTGGAGTATGCTGTCCAGTTCTGGGCACCAGTCCTCAGGAGGGACGTACTGGAAATGGAGCGAGTACAAAGAAGGGCAACAAAGCTAATAAAGGGTCTGGAGGATCTTAGTTATGAGGAAAGGTTGCGAGCACTGAACTTATTCTCTCTGGAGAAGAGACGCTTGAGAGGGGATATGATTTCAATTTACAAATACTGTACTGGTGACCCCGCAATAGGGATAAAACTTTTTCGCAGAAGAGAGTTTAATAAGACTCGTGGCCACTCATTACAATTAGAAGAAAATTCCCTTCCACAGGCGGTGGTCTCAGCGGGGAGCATTGATAACTTCAAGAAACTATTAGATAATCACCTGAATGATCGCAATGTACAGGGATATGTAATGTAATACTGACACATAATCACACACATAGGTTGGACTTGATGGACTTGTGTCTTTTTTCAACCTCACCTACTATGTAACTATGTAACTATATAAATCAATAAGTTTTTATTGTTTTAACACAAGTTTAAACAGAAAAAAACATAGATAAGACCGGGGGCCTGACATCAGGCATACTGGTACACCAATTGAAAATATACATTTGTAAAGAGAAAATATAGTGCATTTCATTACAAGTGCTGAGGTAACTTGGAAGTGTGCCTATGAGGTCAACTTTTAAACATATGACCAACATTTGTCTTAGACCTATTTCTCTTGATCTGGACGCCCCTTTGGGAGCCTGCTGCATCCAGAGGTCGAGGAAACAATTAGTAAAACATATATAATTAGCAGGGCCATAATGGTTAGGTGTTTCCAGATCTCCTGAGTGATGGGAGAACTCATATTGAAAAATCAGAATACAAATGATTCCTTGGTGTGGCCAAGAATGGCCTAGAAGTGCAAGCCAGAGTAGGCTGAAAGCGACTGTAGAAGAAAAGAAAAGAGTTAAGAATAAGAAAGATTGCAGGGATACAGGGCGGGAGGGGGGGAAGGGGAGGGGGAAGGTGGTGGCACAGCGAGCCTAGACCTACTGAGAGTATTACTTTCCTGGATATAAGGATCCTATTATGGGGGTGTTTGGACTCTCAGGTTGTACTCATCACTGAGAGTCTATGTTTTAGTTTATCTGAAGCAGAGTAATGCCTCCAGATGCTCCAGATGAAGGAAAACTTTGCTTGTTTATCTAGTGCCTTGGCTTGCATTTCTTCTATAAGCATTATATTGTATATTTCGCTCACCCATTCTACAAGGGATGGGGGGGTGGTAGTTTTCCAATGTCTGGGGATTAATTGTCGTCCTGCACTGAGGAAACATTTTAAGAGGTTGTTCTTTTGTGATTTGATAGTACCAGGGAGTATAGACAGAAGAGCAATGGTAGGAGAGGAAAATTTGTGTCCAAAATGGGAGTAGTACATCACATTCCCTCCAAATGTGAATGTACGTACCTTTCGCTGAATTACATCTCCAACAAATATCGGTGGTTGATGGAAACATGATCCTGAGGGTGGAAGGAACCCGATACCACCTTGACACTAGTTTATAGTTTTTTTCCTGAATGTAGCGCGAGATGGTTAATTTATGAGTGAAAAGGAAGGCCTTACCCCACTCTGCCTCTGTTATGTCTCTCCCGAGTTCCTCTGACGAGGTTTTAGTGTATTTAGGTAAGGACTTGTGAACGTGGTCCAGAATCATTTTGTATGTTAGTGATAAGGTATGTCGGGGAGTCTCCGAGAGCGTGCATAATTGCTCAAAACCAGTCAAGGTCTGTGTATTTGTTTGGAGTCGTGGAGTTTTTTACAATAAGAAGTCAGGTGTAGACGTGTAAGCCATGTTACCTTAGAGGATGTGGTATTTTTGTTGGTAACGAAGGTACCTAGGGTGTTGTTCACGAATTGTCTGGCTGTGGGCCAGGAGACTCTGTTGTAGTTGTCTAGAGTCTGAGTGGAGTTGCCTTCAGGGAAAGCTTGGTTATCGAATGGGGGGTGAGAGGACTCAGTTCTGAGGATAATGAGCAACTCTCCCTTCTGCGATACCAGATTGCCAAAGCATCTCTGGTGAGAGGGGACAGTCCTGCTAACGATTTGTATGTCTGATCATAGCCCCATAGGAGTGCACAAAGATCAATTGAGGACAAGTCTTGCTCCACAAGGGTGGAGGCTTTGATCAGGGGGCGGGGGAACCAGGATATGGGAGATCACTGTTGAGGTGTGATAAAGTTCAAAATCTGGTAGGCCTACCCCTCCTTTAGTGGTAGGGGAGCATAGGAGTTTATGTTTCAGCCTAGGGTGATTCCTCTTCCATACAAATCGGATTGCCATGGATCGAAGAGTGCGAAAAAATGCCACGGGAAGGACGATTGGGTGGGCCTGGTATAAATAAAGTAGTTTGGGGAGAATATCCATTTTTAATACACTCATGCGACCAAACCAAGACATTGGTAAGGCCATACGGCTTTCAGTAAGGCATCTGAGTTTCATAAGTAATGGGCTGAAGTTCAGGGCATATATATCTGAAGTTCGTTTCAGAATGGCTGTTCCTAAATACGATATAGAGGGTGTCTGCCATTGAAAGGAGAAGTTAGATTTAAGGGAGGAGAGGGTGGCATGCGTCAGGGATAAATATAGTGCCTCTGTTTTGGTGATGTTTAATTTATAATTACTAAAACAGCCAAACCGATCTATCTCAGCTAATATAGATGGTACGCTTATATGCGGTTGGGTTACATAAAGTAGTAGGTCGTCTGCATATAGGGAGAGTTTACAGTGGGAAGTGGGAGATTGTATACCGTGTATGTTGGGGTTAGCTCTAATAGCTTGGGCCAAATGTTCAATTACCAAGGCGAACAGGAGCGGGGAAAGAGGACAGCCCTGTCTGGTACCATTAGTGATCGTGAATTTTTTTGATTGGGTACCGTTCACGAAAACACTAGCCGAGGGTTTGGAGTACAGGAACATGATGCGTGTAAGCATTCTTAGGCCTAATCCTAACTGGGAGAGGGTGGCAGATAGAAAGGGGCAACTGACCCCGTCGAAGGCCTTTTCTGCATCACATAAGAGAAGGCAGGTCGGTATATGATTGCATTGGGCATATGCCATAAGATGTATGGTTTTGGTGGTGTTGTCCCTGACTTCACGTCCAGGGACAAAGCCCACCTGATCTTTATGGATTGTCTCTGGCAGTAAGATCTCCATCAATGGCATTAAATGCTTTTGCTAACAAAGGTGCCAGTTGGAGAGTAAATGTTTTATAAAAGCGTGAGGAAAACCCGTCAGGGCCAGGGCTCTTTCCATTTTTAAGATTTTTTATGGCGAGTTTCGGAGAGGGCGAATTCCAATTCTTCCGTTTCGGATGTTGGGAAGGGTGGTAGTGCTGTCTCCTGAATATATGAAGGGAGGTCTTGCGAGTGAGATGAGGGCGATAAAACTCGTGGGGTGAGATTATAAAGGGTAGAATAGTATTGGTGGAATTCTTCGGCTATGGCGGAGTTGTTCAGTAATTTACCTTTGGTTGGGGAGTTAATGAACAAGATTGGCTTACGGGCTTGTCGGGGCTGGAGTGTATTTGCTAAATGTCTGCCACATTTATTGTCTTGAGAGTAGTGAGTGAGAGGTGCATGGGCGGAGCCTAGCGGAGCAGACATGCATTGTTAGAGCTCCGCACCGCTGAGGAGAGAAGAGAAGGACAAAGCGGAGCCTGCAGGCTCAAAAGGTATCCATTTGAACCTTTTTGCCCCAGGGAACAAACTGTGAAAGTTTGGGCAGGAAATATGGTACTGGGAGGAAACTGTGGCAGAAATAAAAATCACCTCACAAAGAGCTCACAGGCACTCACTGCAACTAAAGCAGCTCCAGTCACCTCACAATATACAGCATCAGGGCGCTCTCACAGACAGAAAATGTCACAGCAAGACTCTCCATTTGAGTCAGATACAGAACAAATCCTCTCACAAACTTCTCCACAAGCCTCCTCAGCATCCCCAGTAATATTATTACAATTTGAAAAGATGCTTCATAAGGCTTTAAAATAAACCTCAGACCAAATAACAAACAGCCTAACCAAAGAAATAAGAGAGCTGGGAAACCGCACCGCAGCCTTAGAAATAAAAATGGATGAAATTGAAATTACAACCCAAGAAAATATAACAGAATTGGAACAATTAAAAGAAGAGAATTTAATACTTCAAACTAAGCTTGAAGATTACGAAAATAGAGCCAGACGTTCAAACTTGCGCATAAGGGGAATACCTGAAACTGTGACAGACCTGCAATCTACTATTACTGCTCTATTACAAGAACTAAAGCCAGATATCCCTATTGAACGTTTAGAACTGGACAGAGTACACAGAGCCCTCACAGCCAAAAAGAAAGATGGACCCCCACGTGATATAATCACAAAATTTCATTATTACAGAACGAAAGAACAAATACTAATTGCTGCAAGAGAAAAAAAGGAACTTATTTTTCAAGGACACAATTATCAAATTTTTGCTGACCTATCCCAACTTACTATTACTAAAAGACGATCCATGAAACCGCAACTAATGGAACTGCAATGCCACAACATTATGTATCAATGGGGCTTCCCCTTTTCAGTCAGATTTAACTACCAAGGTACAATTTACAGAAGCAGATCAGCAGATGAACTACAACAAACCCTTTTAAAATTAAATCTGACAGAACCCACAAGCAGCAACTCTCCCACACGCAGAAGAATGGCATCATCTTCACCTTCAGGCAGCACCCAGAAAATTTCAGAACAAAATGGGAATCATCATTCTCACAAAAGAGGTCGTTATGACACATCATCCATGGACCAAGAAGATTCAATGGACTGACATCCTAATTCCTGATATCTCTTCATTCATTATACTAAGAGATGGTTCTCTATAAAAAACCTGTATTTATAACTGAATGTAACTGCATTCTGATAGTCACACACTGTGTGGGATCATGTTACATTCCAGTTATATTTCTTATTACTTCTGATTCATATAGCCTTAAAATATATAAGTGAAATAAGGAAATTCTTGTTCAGTTATATATTTTCAGGTAATAACAATAGATTTATTACTTTTTAGGACAAATATGTTCAATAATCCAGAAGTAATGGAAGCTTTTTCTTTCTTTTCTTAAAACAAATATATTATTACCTAACTAGTTCCTAGAACTATGTTTTTGTTTATTCTAATCTGAAGCAATACAACCTCAATTTTATGAGTTAACATATCTAAACAGTTACATATGAATAAAATATGTAATTGTTTACTCTAAAAGGGTTAAAATCCCAAAATAATTCAAACTATCTTCATCAATACCAAAGTTATTAACAGTACCTTTCTAACTGAATTATTTAGCCTAGGGCAAGACTAACCATATACAACCACCCTGGAATAAATAATTTCAACAAAAACTATATTCTGCACTCCAATTAATGAATCATCATTTTGATGTCTTTTGACATAGCACTTCTCTCCTGTAAGCGGAAGATCCGTGTACCCCCATTAGCCCTCCTCATTCTCCCAACCATATTATGTGGGAGTGTGACGAAGGCACTTATTCCCCTGAGAGAGATATTTATTCTCTTTCACGGGTAAATTGTGATTACTTGCAAAAAATAATTTATACAATATATCATCTAATCTCATATGTTTTTTGTTTACTCTTTACTCCAGAATTCACTGGTTTCTTTTCTATCTTTTCATCTCTTCAGTCCACACAGGTTGATCTGCGCAGTCAGCTCTGCAAAACAAAAAGTAAGTCAAAACTATTTGATCTGTTGCCATGGCACCACTGAATATACTTTCCCTGAATGTTCAGGGAATAAATGTCCCTCAAAAAAGGACCAAAGCCTTCCGTACTTTCCATAACAAGAAGGCTCACATAGTATGCCTCCAAGAAACACACTTCACCAAAGATTCTACTCCAAAATATATTTCTCCTTTTTATCAACAAATTTACACGGCTTCTGCCTGTACCAAACAAAGGGGTACTCTAATTGCATTTCACCGATCCACACCATTCACCTTATCATCAGAAATTAAAGACCCAGAAGGTAGATACCTGATACTCATGGGTTATATAATGGATACAGCAATCACGGTGATTTCCTACTACGCTCCTAACAAACAACCTACACCATTCCTCTCACATATATTACAAGTGATTAATACACACAAAATAGGAACAGTGATAATGTGCGGGGATTCGAACCAGGTCCTCCTCCCATTTCTAGATAAATCACCTTTTACACCATCCAAAATAACCTTTAGATTACCTTTTTCTCAACTTCTTTCCAAATACAATCTGGTAGATTCGTGGAGAGAAAGTAACCCAATGAAAAAGAAATTCACTTATTTCTCGCACCCTCATCAAACCTTCACCAGAATAGATCATATTTTTTTAACAATAGGAATGATACCAGAAATTATTGCATCAGATATAATTCCGATTCCGTGGTCTGACCATAATGCAGTATACACTACTATAGCCTCAGCCATACCAAAAGCGCATGACCCAACGTGGTACTTACCGGACATAATGCTCAAACACCCACTGCATCAGATGGCCATTGAACAAGCTTCAAAGGAATACATATCAATTAATAATACAACAGACATTTCCCCAATAACACTGTGGGAAGCTCATAAGCCTGTCTTGCGTGGTACAATACAAAGACAAATGGCACTATTTAAACGGGAACGCAAAAATCTAGCAAAAAAACTAGAACTCAATTTTAATGCAGCCTACATATCATTCCAAGATAATCCATCTCAGAGTACAAAATCTCATCTGGAAAAATCTAGATTGGAATACGATCTATTTCTCACTGAGTCAGTTGATAAATCCCTCAAACGCTCCAAACACAATTTCTACATGAATACAAACAAACCAGGTACATATTTGGCTCGGGCATTAAATTCAACTAACAAATCTTTCAAACCAATACGTTTGAAATTATCAAAAAAATGTTTATACTTGTAATCCAGTTAAAATAGTCCATAAATTTCACTCACATCTCGCAACTTTATACAAGACAAACAATGAATTTAATCCTACAGAGGCTGAATCCTTCTTCTCAAAAATAACCTTACCTGAGTTGTTTCAGAATCAAAAAAGCAGTTTGGATGAGCCTATAACTATAGATGAAGTTGCTAACGCCATAAAAGACCTAAAACTTAACAAAAGACCAGGCCCAGACGGCTAATCGGCTTTATACTATAAAACATTCTCAGAAATACTCTCTCCCATTCTCACTGAAACTTTTAACAAACTTCAAGAAGGACATTCTTTTCGGCAAGAAACACTAATGGCAATTGTTTGTATGATCCCAAAACCCCTTTCTGATGATACTTCCTGTGTGAATAATCGGCCTATATCTCTGTTAAACCTTGATATTAAATTATTAGCAAAAATAATAGCAAAACGCCTCAATAGCATTATAGGAAAATGAATACATAGAGATCAAGTAGGCTTCATGCCAAATAGACAGGCAGGCGATATTATACGCAGGGCAGTGTTATTGGCACATATTGCTAAAAAACGGAAAATCCCTTTATGTTTTCTATCTCTCGATATTAAGAGGGCATTTGACACAGTATCCTGGCAATATATGCAATATTCATTACAAAAATGGGGTTTTGGACCCCACTTTTTAACATGGATCAAAGCATTATATAATAAACCCAAAGCCTATATAAAATATGCTGGATACAAATCTGATGCCTTTAATATCGAAAGAGGTACCCGACAGGGTTGCCCATTATCTCCCTTATTATTTGCCCTTATACTCGAACCCATGGCCCAATACATCAGAACAAACCAAACTATAACTGGCATTGAAGTAGGAGGTATTACACACAAATTATGTATATTTGCAGACGATATATTACTTTTTCTATCATCACCACAGGTCTCTGGTCCTAACTTAATACCAGCTCTTGATGGATTTGCAGCCCTATCCGGCCTTATGATTAATGCCTAGTGCTTAATATTTCGCTCACAAACATGGAATTGATCCCGGCTAGGGCTGCACTCCCATTCACATGGGCAGAAAAATCAATCCCATATCTTGGAATTCATTTAACAGCATCTCATTCTGACTTATTCTCAACCAATTATCCTCCTGTATTAAGACAGATCACAAATCTAATAAAACAATGGTCGCAACTTCCTTTATCCTGGATAGGGAAGATTAATGCAATCAAAATGACTATTCTACCCACATTGCTTTATCTATTCAGAGTCCTCCCTATTCCAATTCCTTCCTATTTTTTGAGAATAGTACAAAAAAGAGCAACTTCGTTTATATGGGGCTCTTCTAAACCACGTATACCTATACACACACTACATCTTCCCAAAAATAAAGGAGGCCTGGGATACCCTAATTTTACTAACTACTACAGAGCAGCACATTTGGCCAGTCTGTCCAAATACCATGCAAAACAGGAAATCCCATTATGGGTATTTATAGAGGCTTCAGAAAATGACCCTCTATTAATATCAAACTTGTTATGGCTTGATCCTAAAGACCGCTTTAAAATTCATAATCCCATAACTAAACACTTCTTATCTCTCTGGGATAAACTAAAAACCAAATATCAGTTACAATCTCTACACAATCCTCTCCTTTCTTTTATCAGAAATCCGGCCTTTTATCCGGCATGGATCTACCCAAATTCTTTTAAAGCTTGGACAACATCAGGCATTCAGACACTAAATGACTTCATAGCATCTAAATCATTCCTTTCATTCCCATCGCTTAGAGAAAAATATGATCTACCAAACTCTGAGATATTTAGATATCTCCAAATTCCAAAATTTCTATACACCATTCCTAAAGGGGGATACACCGTTATCCCAATTATCCATTTTTGAATCAATCTGTACAAAAGATCCATTTGCTAAAGGTACAATTTCATCACTTTATAATCAATTATATGGAGTAGTAAATCTTAATAGACCCTCTTACGTTCAGAGGTGGGAGGAGGACCTGGGACGAACTTTAGAAGACACGGACTGGTCTAACATATGGCTCACATCTAAGTCATCTTCACCCAACATCTTAGCACTGGAGACAAATTATAAAGTCCTAACTCACTGGTACCTTGTACCTGCTAGAGTGGCAAAATATTCACCTAATACCTCAGCTCTTTGTTTTCGAGGATGCCCAGAAATAGGCACACATTTACACATATGGTGGACGTGCCCAGTAATCCAAACCTTCTGGAAGGAAGTCTTCCTGATTGCATCTAAAATATTTAAAAAAATAATACAACCAGATCCATATATAACTTTACTTAATCTAAAACCGGAATGGTTAACACTCTCTCAATTCAAACTTATGATCCAACTAATAACGGCTGCAAAACAAACAGTGGCCAAGGCATGGAAATCTCCTACATTGGTACTAGCAGAAACAATTCACAGAATGAATAATACAATGTCCCATGCTAAGATGGTAGCCATCGATCAAAATCAAATTCCAAAATTTGAAAAACTTTGGCATCCTTGGATAAAACAACAGTTCCTGTCAAATTTCAATGACTCTGTCCTGTTGCCATGGTAACAGATTAAATGACTTACAGAGACACTCATTCTAAGGCTTCAAAAAGAACTAAAAAGAATAATAAACTGACGAGCGGGACAACCTTGTGGACCATACCTCTGCCTTTCTACCCTTTTTCTTCTTTCTCTTTCCTTTTCTCCACTTTACGATTAAAGCTCATTATCAGAATTTATTTGACCTATATACACTCTACCTGTAAACAATATGTATAGTAGGTATAAATCATTTAAATACCTACAAAAGTAACTAAGGAAATGATATATATTTTTAATTTAGGTTTACGTGAACCCAAGGTTTAATATTTGAAATTTCATGATATTTACCTATATAATCCCTACTGTAAAACAATGAGCTTACTTTATAGATCCTTGTAAACTTACTTTATGTATCTTTATAATATTGTATACTCAATAAACTTCTTTTGACAAGGAGAGTAGTGAGTGAATCGCCCTTTGTCCCCCGCTACCAACGATCGCTCTGCAAAAATTTGCAAGATGTCTCTCCTGGCATTGGTGAGTTCTAGTAGCGCTGTGGTGTCAGGGTTTTTTTTGTGTGATTCTTCCAATGTGGCTATGGTGGCAAGGAGTAGTGTAATGTCGGCTGTGCGTGCACGTTTAAGAGGGGTTTTTAAACTAGGTGATGGGGGGAGGGTCCAGAGGTAGAGATAGTTAGCGCGGAAGATATTCCAGAGTGTAGTATTGGGAGCATTAGTGGTAGGTTAACCAAAGCACAAAAACACAAGGTAAGTATAGTAGCAAGTCCTAATTGCAATCTCGAAACACCCAATACGAGGACAATATGCGACCGGTCTAAACTATGTGGCATGTTCACCAATGCCAGGAGCATGGCGGACAAGATGGGTGAACTAGAGATACTGTTGTACGAGGAGGATTTGAATTTTGTGGGAATTTCAGAGACCTGGTTCAACAGCTCTCATGATTGGCTGGCAAACATTCAAGGGTATACCCTTTACCGCAAGGATAGAGAGGGTAAAAAAGGGGGAGGGGTATGCCTATATATCAAGAATAATGTACAAGTGAATGTGAGAGATGACATCACTGAGGGAGCTAGGGAGGAGGTGGAATCCTTATGGGTAGAGCTCCAAAGGGATGAAGCTAAGGGGAAAATAATACTGGGAGTATGCTATAGGCCCCCTAACCTGAGGGAGGAAGTGGAGACAGATCTCCTATCACAATTTGGATTAGCAGCAAGGATGGGAAGTATTATCATAATGGGGATTTTAATTATCCAGACATAGACTGGGCGGAGGGAACCGCACATTCATTTAAGGCTCGCTGGTTCCTAAATGTCTTGCAGGACAATTTTATGGGTCAGATGGTAGACGCACCAACTAGAAATAAAACATTACTGGATCTACTGATTACCAACAATACAGACCTTATCACGGATGTGAAAATACAGGGCAATTTAGGTAACAGCAATCACATGTCAATTCTTTCAGTATAAATCACACAAACAGGAAACCTAAAGGGAATAAAAATCTCATTTAAAACTGCTTGCGGGTTTAATGTAATGTCGGGTCCTGACAATATGGATGAAAATCAGTCAGACAAACGGCATGGGTACCCCCCAGTCCATTACCAGGCCCTTTGGGTCTTGTATGGATATTAAGGGGAACCCCGCACCCAAATTAAAATAAGGAAAGGTGTGGGGCCACCAGGCCCTATATACTCTGAACAGCAGTATACAGGCGGTGCAAACAAGACAGGGACTGTAGGTTTGTTGTTAAGTAGAATCTGTTTGTAATTTTGAACGGGTACATTTTTAACGTGTTTAGCTCCAGCCAAAAAATCTTTTTTAAGCTTTTTGGAAAACATAGGGAAGAGTTATCACCCCTGTGACATTTGTTTTGCTGTCTTTCCTCCTCTTCAGAAGATTTCACCTCACTTTTTGTCCCAATGACAAATGTTTTTTGAAAATTTGGGGTTTTTTGTGGAACAAGGATTGGAAAGCATCAGTGGAAAGAAGAAATGTTTTTCCCATATTAACTCTTACAGGAGAGAATTTCCCTTCCTAGGGGTAGATTTCATCTCACTTCCTTTTGTCTCCTTCCGTTTGCAAGTAGGAGTCGTTTGTAAGTTAGATGTTTGAAAGTAGGGGCCTGCCCTATATACTCAGCAGAAATTTGGGCCTTAGGTGTTGTTGTGGCCACAACACTGTAAGCCCTCACAGGGCCCTGCTGTGAAATATTAGATCAAGAATTGTAATTACATGCCCCTGTTGAACAGGGGCAGAAAAATTGGGCCTTTGGTGGTGGTGCTGGTGCCACAACACTGTAAGTCCTCACTCGCTCTTGGTGGGTGCAGAAATGGGCCCTGCTGTGAAATATTAGATCAAGAATTGTAATTACATGCCCCTGTTGAACAGGGGCTGAAAAATTAGGCCTTAGGCACTGGTGCTGGTGCCACAAGACTGCAACCCCTCACAGATACTCTAGTTGGAATGCTGAAATGAGCCCTGCTGCAAAGTATTGCATCAAAAATTGTAATTACACGCCCCTGTTAAACAGGGGCTGAAAAATTGTGCCTTAGGCACTGGTGGTGGCGCTCAGAACCAAAAATGTTCTTACAAGCTATCAGCGTGATGATTGAGGAGGAAGAGGATAATTACTCAGGGATAGTCACTCAGCATCAGCATTGGCAGTCTTTGAAGGGATCTGAGATTTCAAAAAAAATTATTCGGTTACATCAGCATCAGGTGCTTGGTAGCTGATGGTGATCCAAGACTGATTCATTTTTATGAAGGTCAGTCGATCGACCGAGTCGGTGGACAGACGCACCCTGTGATCGGTTACAAAGCCTCCAGCAGCACTGAATGTGCGTTCCGAAAGAACGCTGGATGAAGGACAGGCCAGTAGCTCAATTGCATACTGTGCAAGTTCTGGCCAGTGATCCATCCTCAAGACCCAGTAACCCAGAGGATTTTCGGTGGGAAAGGTGTCCAAGTCAGATCTTGCCCCTAGGTATTCCTGCACCATGTAAAACAGACGCGGGCGATGGTTGCTGGAACCAATCATACCTTGGGGCTGCGGACCAAAAAATTGTCTGAACGCATCGGTCAGACGGCCACCTTCTCCACCGCTCCTTCTTTGACTGACCGAAGCCTCAGTAACACGTTGTCCAGAAACAGGAGTTTGTAACCTCCCAGTCTCTGGGAATGCGTTGCACAGACCTTTCTGCAAGGCCTCCCGAAGATGTTTCATCCTCTGCTCCCTCTGCGATGGCAAGATAAGGTCCGCAACCTTACCTTTGTAGTGTGGATCAAGGAGGGTTGCCAGCCAGTATTGGTCCTTCTCCTTGATACCACGAATACGAGGATCCTTACGCAGGCTTTTGCAGGATCAGGGAGGCCATGCAGCGTGAGGCATTCGGTCCAGAGTCCTCTGGGTCACTAAGGACGACATGGTCCGCAGCCACCTCCTCCCAGCCACGTACAAGTCCATGTGTTTCTTGGGACTGATCCCTTAAAGACTGCTGCTGATGCTGAGTGCCAGGCTCCACCTCCATACTGACACAATCTTCCTCCTCCTCCTCCTCCTCCTCCTCTTCCTGTGTGATCGGCGGGAACGCAGGAACACTGTCTGGATAAAGGGGCCTTGAGAGCTAAGGAAGTCCTCCTCTTTCTGCCTCTGTTCTGCCTCAAGTGCCCTGTCCATTATTCCACGCAGTGTGTGCTCCAACAGGTGGACAAGGGGGACAGTGTCACTGATGCATGCACTGTCACTGCTCACCATCCTTGTGGCCTCCTCAAATGGTGACAGGACAGTGCATGCATCCCTGATCATGGCCCACTGGCATGGGGAAAAAAAAACAAGCTCCCCTGACCCTGTCCTGGTGCCATAGTCGCACAGGTACTCATTGATGGCCCTCTGCTGCGTGTGCAGCCGCTGCAGCATGGCCAACGTTGAGTTCCACCTGGTGGGCATGTCACAGATTAGGCGGTTCTTGGGCAGGTTAAACTCCTTTTGGAGGTCCGTCAGCCGAGCACTGGCATTATATGACCCGCGGAAATGCACACAGACTTTCCTGGCCTGCCTCAGGACATCCTGTAAGCCCGGGTACCTGCCCAAGAACCGCTGCACCACCAAGTTAAGGACGTGAGCCAAACAGGGCACATGGGTCATTTGTCCCTGTGGGAGGGCAGAGAGGAGGTTGGTGCCATTGTCGCAAACCACCATTCCTGCCTTAAGTTGGCGTGGCGTCAACCACCTCTGAACCTGCCCCTGCAGAGCTGACAGAACCTCTGCCCCAGTGTGACTCCTGTCCCCCAAGCACACCAGCTCAAGCACCGCATGGCATCTTTTGGTCTGCGTACTTGCGTAGCCCCTTGAACGGCTACGGAGCACCGCTGGTTCCGAGGACAAAGCACAGGAAGAGGCCATGGAGAAAGAAGAAGAGGAGGGGGTGGAGGAGAGAGGTGTGTCACAATCATTAGCATTTTGGAGGCGTGGTGGCGGAACAACCTCCAACACTACTGCACCTTGTCCTGCATCCTTCCCAGCTGCCAGCAGAGTCACCCAATGCGCGGTGAAACTTAGGTAACGTCCCTGTCCATGCCTGCTGGACCATAAGTCAGCGGTAATATGCAACTTACCGCTGACCGCCCTGTCCAACGAGGCATGGACATTGCCTTCCACATGCCGGTAGAGAGCCGGAATCGCCTTTCGTGAGAAAAAGTGGCATTTGGGTACCTGCCACTGAGGAACCGCACATTCCACAAACTCATGGAAGGGGGCAGAGTCTACCAACTTAAAAGGCAGCAGTTGAAGTGCTAGCAATTTTGCCAAGCTAGCATTCAACGGCTGCACATGTGGATGGCTGGGAGCAAACTTCTTTCGGCGGTGCAGCAGCTGGGGCAGGAAAATTTGCCTGGTACAATCTGACGTCGGTGTACCAAAAGCAGATTGCCCACAAGTATTTGGCTGTGACACACCTAATTCTACACCTTCATTCCTCTCAGTGCAGGTCTCAGAGAGGACTGAAGGTATAGTGGGGTTGGAGATCTCAGCTGATGAGGAGCAAGGAGAGGTCCTCTTTGTTCTTTGGTGTGGGTCTTTTAGATACGCTTGCCAATGAACTGCATGGCAGGTCAACATATGTCTGGTCAAGCATGTGGTACCCAAGCGGGAGATGTTTTGGCCACGCGAGATACGCTTGAGACATATGTTGCAAATAGCAGCGGTGCGATCTGATGCACTCGTCTCAAAAAAGGCCCACACCAAAGAACTTTTTGAATAATGTGCAGAGACTGCAGCGCCCTGCACATGTGGAGCTTTGGGGTGTGATGCAGTCAATGTGCTGCCCTTAGGCTGGCCCCTGGAGGGCATCCTGCCTCGTTGGTGATGTGCCGCCTCCTCCTCCTCCTCCTCTTCCTCTCTCCTATCAGGCACCCACGTTGAGTCAGTGACCTCATCATCCCCTCCCTCCTCATCACTGGAGCAAACCTGGCAGTATGCTGCAGCAGGGGGAGCATGACTGCCAGATTGCTGTCCTTCTTGGGCACCCCCTCTGTCCGTGCTCATGTTACTGCCTTCATCGAGCTCAGTATCATCATCAGAGCCTTCCAAACGCTGGGCATCCTCCTGGAGCATGTACCCAACACTGTGGTCAAACAGTTCGAGGGACTCCTCAGGAGGACATGGTGGGGCTAGGGAAGGAGTCGCTGATGACATTGAGCCGAGGGAAGAGGCCGCTGCTTTGCCAGACAAAGTAACCTGGGCATGGGTGAGAGAGGATGAGGAGGATGATGACGGCTTGGTCATCCACTCGACCAAGTCTTCCGCATGTTGCGGCTCAAAACGGCCAGCTGCCGAAAAAAGGCCAAGCGCGTCCCACGGCCACTTGCTGATGAGGATGCACCGTCTCCACGACCAGCACTAGACACAGAGCCTGCTTGCCCTCTCTTATTGGCTTGTGACTGTCTGCCTCTCCTTCTTGGCCTTCCAGACATACTAATGGCCTGTAGCTGCACTAAGCTGGGATATATATATATATATATATATATATATATATATATATATATATATATATACTGATACTGCAGCTAGCAAAATCAACTGCCTGCCTGTAGTATGAGAACACCACCAACCTTCTACAGGTAGCTTTAGCTGAACACTGTGCAGAGCTCGCAAAAAACTAACTTGTAGCTTTTTTAGCTGCCTGCGGTAGTGATAGGATCAGGAAAACACCACCAACCTTCTACAGGTAGCTTTAGGTGAACACTGTGCAGAGCTCGCAAAAAAATAACTTGTAGGTTTAGCTGAACACTGTGAGGTGGACGCACCACACTAACTTGTAGTTTTAGCTGAACACTGTGAGCAGGACGCACAGCACTAACTTGTAGTTTTAGCTGAACACTGTGAGCAGGACGTACTGCACTAACTTGTAGCTTTAGATGAACACTGTGCAGAGGTCTCACTACACTAACTTGTAGGTTTAGCTGAACACTGTGAGCAGGACGCACCGCACTAACTTGTAGGTTTAGCTGAACACTGTGAGGTGGACACACGCCACTAATTTGTAGTTTTAGCTGAACACTGTGAGCAGGACGCACCCCACTAACTTGTAGTTTTAGCTGAACACTGAGAGCAGGATGCACTGCACTAACTGTAAATAGTCTAGCTGCCTGACTGTGGTACTAATAGGATCAAAAGAACACCAGCAATTTTCTTCAGGTAGCTGTAAATACTGTAACAAGACAAGCCTGCCTGTCAGTAAGAAGATAACAGGAACGGATCTAGCTGAACACTGTGAGCAGGACGCACTGCACTAACTTGTAGCTTTAGATGAACACTGTGCAGAGGTCTCACTACACTAACTTGTAGGTTTAGCTGAACACTGTGAGCAGGACGCACAGCACTAACTTGTAGTTTTAGCTGAACACTGTGAGCAGGACGCACCGCACTAACTTGTAGTTTTAGCTGAACACTGTGAGCAGGACGCACTGCACTAACTGTAAATAGTCTAGCTGCCTGACTGTGGTACTAATAAGATCAAAAGAACACCAGCAATTTTCTTCAGGTAGCTGTATATACTGTAACAAGACAAGCCTGCCTGTCAGTAAGAAGATAACAGGAACGGATCTAGCTGAACACTGTGAGCAGGACACACTGCACTAACTTGTAGCTTTAGATGAACACTGTGCAGAGGTCTCACTACACTAACTTGTAGGTTTAGCTGAACACTGTGAGCAGGACGCACAGCACTAACTTGTAGTTTTAGCTGAACACTGTGAGCAGGACGCACCGCACTAACTTGTAGGTTTAGCTGAACACTGTGAGCAGGACGCACCCCACTAACTTGTAGGTTTAGCTGAACACTGTGAGCAGGACGCACCCCACTAACTTGTAGTTTTAGCTGAACACTGTGAGCAGGACGCACTGCACTAACTGTAAATAGTCTAGCTGCCTGACTGTGGTACTAATAGGATCAAAAGAACACCAGCAATTTTCTTCAGGTAGCTGTATATACTGTAACAAGACAAGCCTGCCTGTCAGTAAGAAGATAACAGGAATGGATCTAGCTGAACACTGTGAGCAGGACGCACTGCACTAACTTGTAGCTTTAGATGAACACTGTGCAGAGGTCTCACTACTCTAACTTGTAGGTTTAGCTGAACACTGTGAGCAGGACGCACAGCACTAACTTGTAGTTTTAGCTGAACACTGTGAGCAGGACGCACCGCACTAACTTGTAGTTTTAGCTGAACACTGTGAGCAGGACGCACTGCACTAACTGTAAATAGTCTAGCTGCCTGACTGTGGTACTAATAAGATCAAAAGAACACCAGCAATTTTCTTCAGGTAGCTGTATATACTGTAACAAGACAAGCCTGCCTGTCAGTAAGAAGATAACAGGAACGGATCTAGCTGAACACTGTGAGCAGGACGCACTGCACTAACTTGTAGCTTTAGATGAACACTGTGCAGAGGTCTCACTACACTAACTTGTAGGTTTAGCTGAACACTGTGAGCAGGACGCACAGCACTAACTTGTAGTTTTAGCTGAACACTGTGAGCAGGACGCACCGCACTAACTTGTAGGTTTAGCTGAACACTGTGAGCAGGACGCACCCCACTAACTTGTAGGTTTAGCTGAACACTGTGAGCAGGACGCACCCCACTAACTTGTAGTTTTAGCTGAACACTGTGAGCAGGACGCACTGCACTAACTGTAAATAGTCTAGCTGCCTGACTGTGGTACTAATAGGATCAAAAGAACACCAGCAATTTTCTTCAGGTAGCTGTATATACTGTAACAAGACAAGCCTGCCTGTCAGTAAGAAGATAACAGGAATGGATCTAGCTGAACACTGTGAGCAGGACGCACTGCACTAACTTGT
This sequence comes from Aquarana catesbeiana, assembly GCA_037953035.1. Lineage (NCBI taxonomy): Eukaryota > Metazoa > Chordata > Amphibia > Anura > Ranidae > Aquarana > Aquarana catesbeiana. The sequence continues at coordinate 668,215 of JBBHAA010000790.1, read as the reverse complement.
AAGCTTTAGATGAACACTGTGCAGAGGTCTCACTACACTAACTTGTCGTTTTAGCTGAACACTGTGAGCAGGACGCACCGCACTAACTTGTAGGTTTAGCTGAACACTGTGAGTAGGACGCACCCCACTAACTTGTAGGTTTAGCTGAACACTGTGAGCAGGACGCACCCCACTAACTTGTAGTTTTAGCTGAACACTGTGAGCAGGACGCACTGCACTAACTGTAAATAGTCTAGCTGCCTGACTGTGGTACTAATAGGATCAAAAGAACACAAGCTATTTTCTTCAGGTAGCTGTAAATACTGTAACAAGACAAGCCTGCCTGTCAGTAGGAAGATAACAGGAATGGATCTAGCTAAACTGAATACAGTGTATATATATATATATATATATATATATATATATATATATATATATATATGCAACACCTGGGATGCATATATATACACAATACACTGTAAGTGCAGCTAACTGACTGTTCTGCCTAATCCAGTGGTTCTCAACTCCAGTCCTCAGGACCCACCAACAGACCAGATTTTAAGTATTACCTTGGGGAGATGCAGACTAGAATACTGCAATTACTGAGCAGCAAATGATGTCACCTGTGATGTATTTCAGTTATCTTGCAAACCTGGCCTGTTGGTGGTCCCTGAGGACCGGAGTTGAGAACCACTGGCCTAATCTATCTAACTCAAATCAAATGACACTGTCTCTCTGTCTATCTCTTTCAACGCCGGAACACACACTACACAGGGCCGCCTTGCAGGCGGCCTTATATAGTGTGGGGCGTGTACTAAATCCCCTGAGCCATAATTGGCCAAAGCCTCCTTGGCTTTGGCCAATTACGGCTCTCTGTTCAGACGGCGCTGTGATTGGCTAAGCATGCGGGTCATAGTGCATGCTTGGCCAATCATCAGCCAGCAATGCACTGCGATGCCGCAGTGAATTATGGGCCGTGACGCGCCACACGAATTTGGCGCGAACGGCCCATATCGTTCGCAATTCGGCGAACGGGCGAACAGACGATGTTCGAGTCGAACATGGGTTCGACTCGAACACGAAGCTCATCCCTAGTTATGAGGAAAGGTTGCGAGCACTGAACTTATTCTCTCTGGAGAAGAGACGCTTGAGAGGGGATATGATTTCAATATACAAATACCGTACTGGTGACCCTACAATAGAAATAAAACTCTTTCTCAGAAGAGAGTTTAACAAGACTCATGGCCACTCATTAAAATTATAAGAGTAGAGGTTTAACCTTAAACTATGTAGAGGGTTCTTTACTGTAAGAGTGGCAAGGATGTGGAACTCCCTTCCACAGGCGGTGGTCTCAGCGGGGAGCATCGATAGCTTCAAGAAACTATTAGATAAGCACCTGAATGACCACAGCAAACAGGGATATACAATGTAATACTGACACATAATCACACATAGGTTGGACTTGATGGACTTGTGTCTTTTTTCAACCTTGCCTACTATATGTAACTATGTAACTAAGTCAGGAACCGTGTTGAATGAATTTACCTCTGAGCACACATTTAAGTGCTTCCCATTTCGTAAGTGGGTTGGTGGTATCTTGGGCATGGTCAGCTACAAAGTGGTTAATGGTCTGTATAATGTTCTGTATGCAGACTAAGTCAGACAATAGGTTGTCGTTCAACCTCCAGGAAGTCCCTTTCTTTTGTATGGGGACGTTTCCTAGTTTCATGTGTATGGGAGCATGGTCAGACCATAGGGTGAGGCCTATGGAGGAGAGGGGGGAGTAATCTAGTAAGTATTGGGAGATGAAGGCGGTGGTCTCAGCGGGGAGCATTGATAGCTTCAAGAAACTATTAGATAATCACCTGAATGACCGCAATATACAGGGATATGTAATGTAATACTGACACATAATCACACACATAGGTTGGACTTGATGGACTTGTGTCTTTTTTCAACCTCACCTACTATGTAACTATGTAACTATGTAAGAAGTAATCCAGTCTGCTATAAGAAGAGTGTGCTGGGGAATAATATGTATAATCTTTAGTGGAGGGGTGTAATATTCTCCACACGTCCACTAAGGAAAGATCAGATAGAAGTGTTCGCATTTTGGTCAGGGAAGCTGGGGAGATTGAGGACTTACCAGTCGAGGCGTCAAGGCGGGGTATCAAGGTGACATTGAGGTCGCCTCCCAGGATCATGTTGGTTGTACTGAATCGCTTCAGGCGAGAGACCACTGGGGAGAGAAAGTGCTGCTGGTCCTGGTTTGGAGAGTAAATATTAATTATAGTATAGATCATATTCATGTATGACAATTTAAGAAATATATATCTGCCTGATGGATCAATATAAGTGTCAAGGACATCTGGGGTGAATGTGGCGTGAAATGCGATGGAGACCCCATTAGATTTTGCTGAAGGGTTGGTGCTATGAAACCAGGTGGGGTATTGTATATGGAGTAAATGTGGAATCGCATCAGACCTAAAATGAGTTTCCAAAAATGAGGATTTGGGTGCGTAATTTGTGAAAATGATGGAGTATGTGTCTTCTCTTCTCCGGGTGTTAAAGCCCCTGCAATTTAACGAGGAGACTATAAGGGAGGTTTGAGTTGTCATAGGGAAAGTAATTTAGGGGGTGAGCAAGAGTTAATATGGTCGAGGTCCGTTGTCCCAAAGGAGAGGGAGGGAAGGGAGAGGAGAGGAAAAGAGCAACATCTTGTGGGGAAAGGATAGAAGGTAAGTATAAGAGATAGAAGAGAGAGAATTGTGGAAGAGGAAAAAGAGAACCAAGGCCTAAATGGCCTTACTAATAATGTTATAATTAACATAACATCTAAAACCGCTATGGGCGCTGAAAACCCTAAGTGGGGGGTCGTGGTCAGAGCACAGAGGGGCCCGCACACGCCGGGCAACTTCTATTGGTTTTATCTATGTGCAAAAAGGCTCAGGCCCTGCATTGCCACTTCTATTTTTAATAACTATAAGTGGGTATCAGAAAGGAACATCTTATATATAAAGAAAAAAAGACAAAAAAACCCATACAATATAAACTTGATGGCCTGCAGGGTCATGTACTCAGCTTCTAAATTTAACAGTATTCTGCAATAAGGCTGAGGGGAGGGAGGTGTCAGGAGGGAACCTGTGGTGGGGAGGTGGTAACAAGTACAAACAGTTGTAACTCATGTAAGAGCAAAGCTTGTTTCTTAAGGAAAGAAGTTAAGACCTGTATTTGGAAAATCAAGGTTAAATCAGCAGTATAATGTCCCAACAAAACTGCAAACTGTGAACCCGATCAAGCTCTAGGGGGGCATCTTTATCCTTCTGCAGCAGGTTGTTAAACATGGCGATGACTGCAGGGGCTAGGTCCTTGATTTCTATCAACTCTGGTAGGCCGCGGATACGTATGTGTCAGACTTTTACTTACCAGACTGATGAATCCGCTTGGGCAGAGGGTAGACTCCCTTACTTATCCGACTCACGGCCCCTGGTAGAGCAGACAGGAGGCACGAGAGTGCGGAATGGTATTAGAGCCTGCTGAAGAGATCCAGGTACAGGATGAGAGATGATCTTCAGACAACAGGTCAGTAGTTCGTAACACTGGTAACAGGTGCTGAGCAGGAGCAAGACAGGCAGATCGGGACACAAGCAGGGTTCGGCAACAGACTGGCAGCAAGGTACAATAGGAGCAGGCAGAAGCGGAGTCAAACAGGCCAAGGTCAGGTACAGGCAGCAAACAGGAGAATCCAAGGGCAATCCGGGTCGTCAGGAGATCAGGTAAACAGGAAGACAAGACAGGAAACAGGAACTATGGCACAGGAAGCTGATGATCAGGCAGCACTGAACAGAGTGCCTGACAAACTTAAATAGGCTGGCTTGCTCACAGGCACACCCCCAGGTGGCCAATCCCATGACCAGCAAGGTGAGCTCTCTGACAGTGCCCCCTCCCTAAGGGCAGCCTCCGGATGCCCAGCTGGGCCAACTTGGAGGCATGAACATTTCTGAAAGTCTGTAAAAGTTCCGGGGCATGTAAATTGTTTTCTGGTTCCCAGGAATTGTCCTCCGGACCATACCCCTTCCATTTAATAAGATACTGAATTCCATTCTTCCTTTTCCTACAGTCAAGGATTGCCTCTACCTCAAATTCCTCTTCATTGTCAATTATGACAGGTTTGGGTGGGCCGACAGTGCGACCAGCAAAAGGATTAGAGGTAGCAGGTTTCAGCAGTGTCACATGGAAGACCGGGTGTACTTTTAGAGAGTCTGGCAAATCAAGTTTATAGGTCACATCATTTATTTTCCTCTTCACTGGGAACGGACCCATAAACTTAGGGCCTAATTTCCTAGAGGGACAAGACATTTTCAGGTTAGTTGTGGACAACCACACTTGGTTGCCGGGCTCCAAGATCAATTCTCCATGCCTCTTCTTATCAAACATTTTTTTATTGTAATCCTGGGATTTGGCCATAGTCTCTTGTAGGAGCTTATTGTTGGTGGAAAAGAAATTCATAGTCTCTGAGATGGCCGGAACGGAGCATTCAGGTACTGAGATTGGTAGAAAAGATGGATGGAACCCGTAATTAGCGTAAAATGGTGTTTGATTGATGGCAGAGTGCAAGGAGTTGTTATAGGAGAATTCTGCAACGGGTAATAAGGAAACCCAGTCATCCTGAGAGAAGGCAGAGAAGCACCTGAGGTATTGCTCCAAGGTCTGGTTGGTTCTCTCAGTTTGCCCGTTCGTCTGGGGATGATAGGCGGATGAAAAGGCCAATTCAATTTCGAGGGAACCACAGAGGGCCTTCCAGAACCTTGAAGTGAATTGAACACCCCGATCGGACACAATGCTTGCTGGGACTCCATGTAACCTAACCACTTCTTTGACAAAAATCTTTGCCGTATCCTTAGCCAAAGGTGTACCCTTCATGGGGAGGAAATGTGCCATCTTCGACAGCCTGTCTACCATAACAAAAATAGTAGAGAAACCCTCGGAGGGGGGCAATTCCACGATGAAGTCTATTGATATCATCTTCCATGGCCTCTCTGGAACAGGTAAGGGTTTTAATAATCCCCAGGCCTTTGTCCTGGTGTTCTTACTCCGAGCACAAGTGTTGCATGAATCCACAAAATTTTTACAGTCACAGGCTAATTGAGGCCACCAGAAGGTGCGCTGTACCAGCTCAGTGGTTTTCAGGACACCAAAATGTCCGGCCAACTTATGATCATGACATAGTTCCATCACAGTTACCCTTAGCTTCTCGGGAACCACGATCTTGTCTCTTCGCCAAAACAGGCCCTCTCTCCAATCGGTTTCGGGGTACAGAAGCATTCCCACCGAGGCCTGTCTTATCCAAGAAACAAGGTCCCCTTGGAGGAGCAGGAAGTTCCCCGAAGGAAGAATCGTATCGGGAGATACGGTCTTCTCTGAATCGTAAAACATGCGGGAAAGAGCATCTGACTTTATATTCTTGGAACCGGGCCTGTAAGTTATGTGAAACTGGAATCGTGAGAAAAAAAGTGCCCATCTGGCCTGACGAGGTCTTAATCTTTTGGCTGTTCTCAGGTATTCCAGATTCTTGTGGTCGGTGTAGACCAGAATAGGATGTGCAGCACCCTCCAATAGGTAACGCCATTCCTCCAGAGCCGCCTTGATGGCCAGAAGTTCTCGATCCCCCACATCATAATTTCTTTCCAAAATTGAAAGTTTGCGTGAAAAGAACACTACTGGATAGAGGAGGGCCTTGGCACCCTGTCGTTGAGAGAGCACCGCTCCCACTGCGATCTCCAAAGCGTCGACCTCCAAGACAAATGGTAGGACAGGGTTAGGGTGTTTCAAAATGGTGGCTGAAGTAAATAGCTTTTTGAGTCTTTCGAAAGCCAACTGGGCTTTGTCAGTCCAAGAGAATCGGGTTCCCTGATTGGTCAATTCGGTCATTGGAGCGATGATTGCAGAAAAACCTTTAATAAACTTCCGGTAAAAATTGGCAAAGCCAATAAAGCGTTGTATCCCTTTTTTATCTACCAGAGCGGGCCAATCCAGAATAGCAGACACCTTTTGGGGGTCCATCCTGATACCCTCCGCTGAGATGACTAGGCCCAAGAACTGAATACATTGACGTTCAAACTCGCATTTCTCGAGTTTTTCATAGAGGCCGTGTTGCCTAAGCCGGGTTAGGACATTGCAGACATGTCTACGGTGATCGGTTAGTGAAGAGGAGAAGATCAAGATGTCGTCAAGGTATACTATTACATACAGATCCAGGTAATCATGGAAAATATCGTTGACGAAATGTTGGAAGGTTGCGGGAGCGTTGCATAATCCAAATGGCATGACAAGGTACTCGAAGTACCCGAATCCCGAAGGCCGTCTTCCATTCGTCCCCTTTTCTGATACGGATCAAGTTATAAGCTCCGCGGAGATCTAGTTTCGTGAATATGACTGCGGTTCCTAATCTTTGAAAAAGTTCAGGTACTAAAGGCAAGGGATAACGATTCTTAATGGTGATCTTATTCAACTCCCGGTAATCGATGCAGGGACGTAACGAGTGGTCCTTCTTCTCGACAAAGAAGATGCCGACACCGGCTGGGGAGGTAGAAGGACGAATGAACCCTTTTTCCAAGTTTTCATCTATGTAAGTCTTTAATGTGTCTAACTCCTGCTCAGTTAACGGGAAGATTCTCCCAAATGGAACTTCAGTACCAGGTAACAGTTCTATAAGACAGTCATACGGCCTATGAGGGGGCAAGGTTTCTGCTCCTTTTTTACTAAATACATCCAGGAAGTCCAGATAAGCTTCAGGGACAGACTGACGTAGTTCAGCATCTGAGTCCAAGCACAGGAGTTGGGAGGTCATGTCAGAAGATTGCTGTTGGCAATACTCAGAGAGAAATTTGACTTCTCCTGTGGCCCAGTTGATACTGGGATTGTGGGCCTGCAGCCAGGGCATTCCTAGGATAATAGGGAAAAGAGGAGAAGAGATGGCATCCAGACGCAGAAGCTCCTGATGGTGGGTACCCATGGTGGCCAGCAAGGGGACGGTCTCTTGAGTGACCAGGCCTGAACTAAGGATGGATCCATCCACTAGATGGACAGCAAGCCCCTGAGCCTTAGGTTGAAGCGGAATACGATGGTTGGCAGCAAAGTTCAAATCGATGAAACAGCTGCATGCGCCGGAATCAATCATTACTGACACTGGAATACTCCCTCCTGGAAGCTGCAGAGTGAAGGAAAGAGCGAGATGAGAACCACGTTTAGGTAACACAGATGCACACATTGAAGAGGCAGAACGACACTTACGCATCTTGTTGGGGCAGGCTCTCACGTAGTACCCGGATTCACCGCAGTATAGGCACAGGTTGTGGGTTCGTCTGCGCATCTTTTCCTCTGGAGTAAGCGTAGGCCGGAGCAGACCGAGTTGCATGGGTTCAGGGGGTTCTGAAGTCGAGACAGATGAAGCTGGAGGAAACTGACTGACCGGACTGGGAACCTTGGGTAACATCCAGGTGAGACGAGGGTGGCTGGTAGACCTTTCTGACCGACGCTCTCTTAGGTGACGGTCAATCTGGATGGAGAGATCGATGAGGTCGAGCCAACTCATCCTTGAGTGGGTCAGATAGCCCCATTCTGAACTAATGACGCAGGGCAGCGTCTTTCCAGTCCGTATCGGCGCTCCAACGTCTGAAGTCGACTGCATAATCTTCGGCCGCTCTGCGACCCTGTTGCAGAGAGTGCAGTGCAGCTTCAGCAGTCGCTGTCATTTGGGGATCTTTATATAAATGGGACATGGCCCTGAAGAAATCGTCTAGGCTATCTAGGGAGATAGATTTTTGCTCCAGAAGGCGGTGAGCCCAGGTTTGTGGCTCACCTGTCAGCAGGGAAATAACAAAGCCTACTTTGGTCGCTTCCAGTGAAAACATGCGGGGTTGCAGAGCAAAGTAGAGTTCGCAGGAATTGCGGAAGGCACGATACTTGCTGCGTTCACCGGCAAATTTCTCGGGAGTGGGTACTCTGGGCTCTGGAGGAAGCATTACTACGGAGGGTGCAGATTGGAATCCAGCAAAAGACGCCCCCTGGGGGTTGGAAGAGGAAGATAAGGCCTGGACTTGTTCCTCCAATCTTGAGTAACCTTCCTGAAGGCTTTTCACGGCCTGAGTAAGTCCTGCCAGGTGTCTACATAGTTCATCCATGGGGGAGGCCCCCTGCCCGGACTCAGTCATGGCTGTCTGATACTGTCAGACTTTTACTTACCAGACTGATGAGTCCGCTTGGGCAGGGGGTAGACTCCCTTACTTATCCGACTCACGGCCCCTGGTAGAGCAGACAGGAGGCACGAGAATGCGGAATGGTATGAGAGCCTGCTGAAGAGATCCAGGTACAGGATGAGAGATGATCTTCAGACAACAGGTCAGTAGTCCGTAACACTGGTAACAGGTGCTGAGCAGGAGCAAGACAGGCAGATCGGGACACAAGCAGGGTTCGGCAACAGACTGGCAGAAAGGTACAATAGATGCAGGCAGAAGCGGAGTCAAACAGGCCAAGGTCAGGTACAGGCAGCAAACAGGAGAATCCAAGGGCAATCCGGGTCGTCAGGAGATCAGGTAAACAGGAAGACAAGACAGGAAACAGGAACTATGGTACAGGAAGCTGATGATCAGGCAGCACTGAACAGAGTGCCTGACAAACTTAAATAGGCCGGCTTGCTCACAGGCACGCCCCCAGGTGGCCAATCCCATGACCAGCAACGTGAGCTCTCTGACAGTATGTTATTACGTCTGGCTCTGTTTTCCTGGTCATCCTGGTGGTACATTAGTTGCTGAATCTGCAGTGTGTGTTCATGTAAAATGACTTCATGTGCTTGAAGTGTGGAGGCAGTCTCCTCCACACTATGCTCCACTTCTTCCAGTCTGTTTGTTACATCTCTGTGTAGCTCAGTAATTTCCTGCTTGTATGATCGCTCAAGTCTCTGCACACAGGCTTCAAAATCATGCCTGGTAGGGAGGGCCTTAATGTAAGCTTCCATGTCCCATCCACCATAGGATTTGTATGAGTCTGGGGAATGGCAGGAAGAACGGACAGGGCCGTTGTCAGAGTCTGGAGGGGACCTGGCACGCTGTCTGGTTCTCATATGAGAAGTGGAGCACTGTGAAGCAGCTCCCTGTGAGGCCACATGTGTGCCTGAGGTCCAGGCCGGTGCCATCTTGGATGAGGGGGGGTCGCGCTGTGTCTGTCCCAAACGGGTGAAAAAACTATCAATTTCACCCTCATTGTGTGGTTCGGGGGTGCGGCGTCCCTCTCCCCCTCCTCTCCTCCCCAGGTACGAAATTTAAAGGAATATTTCACTTTTATTGTTTCACTTTAAGCATTATTAAAATCACTGCTCCCAAAAAAACTGCCGTTTGTAAAACTTTTTTTTGCATTGATACATGTCCCCTGGGGCAGAACCCAGGTCCCCAAACACTTTTTATGACAATAACTTGCATATTAACCTTTAAAATTAGCACTTTCGATTTCTCCCATAGACTTTTAAAGGGTGTTCCATGGTTTTTTGAATTTGCCGCGAACACCCCAAATTGTTCGCTGTTTGGCGAACGGGCGAACAGCCAATGTGAGTTTGACTCGAACAGATAGCCCATCCCTAATCATCAGCAAACACTGAGCTATTTATATCATGTTCTATGTCATTTTTCAATACTTTAAACAGAATTGGTCCCAAGACAGAGCCTTGGGGTACACCATTTACCACACCAGACTATTCTAAGTACACACTATTTATCATCATCCTTTGGACACGCCCCTGTAACCAGTTTTCTATCCAGGTTCATACACTATGGTCTAAGCCAACAGACCTCAAGTTGTGAATTAAACGTTTATGGGGAACTGTATCAAATGCTTTTTCAAAATCCAGATACACCACATTCACAGGCCTTCCTTTATCTAAATGACAGCTCACTACTTTATAGAATGCTAGCAGATTGGTCTGGCAAGCAGATCTTTTATAAATCCATGCTGATTGCTACTAATGATAATATTTTCATGTGAAAATTCTTGGATATAGTCCCTTATCATCCCCTCTAGGGATGGGCCGAACACCCCCCTGTTCGGTTCACATCCGCAACATGTGAACAGGCAAAAAATTTGTTCGAACACGCGAACACCGTTAAAGTCTATAAGACACGAACATGAAAAATCAAAAGTGCTAATTTTAAAGGTTAATATGCAAGTTATTGTCATAAAAAGTGTTTGGAGACCCGGGTCCTGCCCCAGGGGACATGTATCAATTGTGACAGCAGGCAGGTAAAATCACCTGGTTGTATCCAGGATGGAAAGTATGTATGCTCTAGATTCAGGCTTTATGCTTACTTATACCACTAGGGGGAGTGCTGGGAGCAGGGGCGGACTGACCATTAAGCCACTCGGGCACTGCCCGAGGGCCCTGGGCCACTAGGGGCCCCATCAGGGTTGCCAGCCTCAGTAAAACCAGGGACAGTATGTATAAATATGTGGTTTTTTACATCTGTGTATACTGTGTGTACATGTATGTGTATAATGTGTGATTGTATACTGTGTGTGCGTATACTGTGTGGCCCCATAATCTCTGATTGCCTGGAGGCCCCATAATCTCCTATTTCCCGGGGGCCCATGAGTTATCAGTCCGCCCCTGGCTGGGAGTCCTGCAGGGGAAGAGTTAATGAGCCCAGCTGAAGTAAGTGGGCTCAGTAAGACCTATAGAAAACACCCCAGCATGTTTTTAGGGAGATGCTCCATCCTGGAACCAATTCTGTGTGTTTACACTGGGGAGTGTAGTATCTGTCCTGTGCGGTGAGTTAAGGCCTGTGTGGCTAACTTCTAAAAGAGAGATAGGGACTGGGGCAGCACAAGGCTGCACCCAGTTGTTAGATAGGGAATCTATGTGTGTAGTAAGAGGTCAAACTGACCAGGATTTCTTTTCATGTTTCTTTTTGTTTTGCTGTTATATTTTTCACTGCAAATAGCACAAATAAACCGCACCTTTGTTTGTGTTTCACCTATCAAGCTGTCTGCTGTGCCTGATTTTGTGTGGGGAACCCATCCAGGGGGTCACACACACCCGCTGCCGAGCGAACCCCCTCACACAATGCAAAAAAAAAGTTTTAAAAACGGACATTTTTTCGGGATCAGTGATTTTAATAATGCTTAAAGTGAAACAATAAAAGTGAAATATTCCTTTAAATTTCATACCTGAGGGGTGCCTATAGTATGACTGTAAAGTAACCCATGTTTCCCGTGTTTATAACAGTCCGAGAGCAAAATTACATTTCTAAAGGAAAAAAAAAAGTCATTTAAAAATACTAGCGCTAGTGCCGGCTAAACCACTTCCCGCCCAGCCTATAGCAGAATGACGGCCGGGCGGTCGTTCAGTTATCCTGACTGGGCATCATATGACGTCCTGCAGGATAATAGCCTCCGCGCGCCCGTGGGGGCACGCTTTGTGGCGATCGATGGTGCGGTGTATCAGTCTGACACACCGCTACACCGATCTCGGTAAAGAGCCTCCGGCGGATGTTCAATCACGGCCGATCACGATGTAAACAGGAAGAGCCTAACCCTGATGTGAGTAGAGGAGAGCCGATCGGCGGCTCTCCTGACAGGGGGGGACTGCGCTGATTGTTTATCAGCGCAGCCCCCCCTCTGATGCCCACACTGGACCACCAGGGAAGCCGCCACGACCACCTAACATGTGGATGGCCAGGTACATCCCCCATGGCCATCCACATGTGAAAATTGATGCCCAACATATGCCAATCAGTGCCCACAAATGTGCACTGACTGGCACCTCTGTGGCACAATAAAAAACAGTGATGCCCAGCAATGCCACCAATCAGTGTCATCAGTGCCACTCATCAGTGTCCATCAGTGTCACCTATCAGTGCCCATCCATGCCTATCAGTGCCCATCAGTGCCCATCCGTGCCACCCATCAGTGCCACCCAAAAGTACCCATCAGTGCCACCCATAAGTACCCATCAGTGCCACCTACCAGTGCCCATCAGTGCCGACTATGAGTGCCCATCTGTGCCGCATACCAGTGCCACCTATCAGTGAACATCAGTGCCACCTATCAGTGCCCATCAGTGCCGCCTATCAGTGGCCATCATCAGTGCCCATCAGTGCCACCTCATCGGTGCCCATCAGTGTCGCCTTATCAGTGCCTGTCAGTGCAGCAATATGAGTGCAAATCATTGAAGAAGAAAACATATTTATTTACAAAAATTTTTAACAGAAACAAAGAAAACCTTTTTTTTTAAACTTTCGGTCTTTTTTTATTTGTTGCGCAAAAAATAAAAATCGCAGAGGTGATCAAATACCACCAAAAGAAAGCTCTATTTGTGGGAACAAAATGATAAAAAATTTGTTTGGGTACAGTGTAGCATGACTGCGCAATTGTCATTCAATTTGTGACAGTGCTAAAAGCTGAAAATTGGCTTGGGCAGGAAGGTGTATAAGTGCCTGGTATTGAAGTGGTTAATGAATTGTCAGTCCCGACAATACACATAAAAGTCATTGAAAAATAAAAAAATAAAAATGTGTGGGGGTCCCCCAAAATTCCATTACCAGGCCCTTCAGGTCTGGTATGGACATTAAGGGGAACTCCGTGCCAAAATTAAAAAAAAATGGCGTGGGGTTCCCCCCAAAAATCCATACCAGACCCTTAAGGTATGGTATATATTTTAAGGGGAACTCCGTGCCAAAATTAAAAAAAAAGGCTTGGGGTTCCCCCAAAAATCCACACCAGACCCTTATCTGAGCACGCAACCTGGCAGTCTGCATAAAAAGAGGGGGGATGAGAGAGCCCCCCCCCTCCTGAACCGTACCAGGCCACATGCCCTCAACATAATAAGGATGTCCCATGTTGATGGGGACAAGAGCCTCATCCCCACAGCCCTTGCCCGGTGATTGTGGGGGCTTGCGGGCGGGGGGCTTATCGAATCTGGAAGCCCCCTTTAACAAAGGGGACACTCAGATCCTGCCCCCACCCATGTGAATTGGTAAGGGGTACATTGTTCCCCTACCATTTCACAAAAAGAAAGTGTCAAAATATTGAAAAACACTGGAGACGGCTTGGGACAGTTCCTTTATTAAAAATAAAAAAATAAAAAAGAGATTCCAGTGATGTAATCCAATAAATCCATGCTCCTACTCCAGTGATGTAATCCAATTCTCGATCTCCAACAATGGATGATCTCCAGCGACTCCAGCGAGGAACACGCACAGGATCCACCGGAGCTAATGACGTGGCTCTAGCTTGACAGCTCTTATGTAGCTGAGGGCGGGGCCACCGTCACGTGACCCCGTCCCCCTCTGACAAGGGGAAATGCCGGGGTTTCAGAGTGATGTGTACGGTGACCCCGCCCCCCTCTTATGCAATGCAGGATTCCCGAACAGATAGTCCATCCCTATTCCCCTCCAATGGTTTACATACTATCAATGTTGGACTGACTGGCCTGTACTTTCCAGGTAATGCATAGTACTTTCCAGGTATCTTTGCTCTTTTTTTAATATTGGTACCACATTGGCCACCAGCTGGTATCATTCCAGGCCTTAAGCTATCCATAAAAATTAGGAAGAACGCTCTGGCTATTCCCTGGCTATGTTTATTTGAGGACCCTTCTGTGTAAACCATTTGGTCTTGGTGATTTATTTGCATTCTGTTTTTCAAGTCTTTTTTGGACGCTGGCTTCTGTTAGCCACAAGGGTACATTCTGTGATGCAATCCAATTATCCAGCCTTGATTATTATACCTCATCCTTTTCTTTTGTTAAAACTGAGAAGAAGAATGCATTTGCCTCCTTGTCATTTGTAACCAATTTCCCCGATCATCTTTTTTGGGGCCTATATGCTTTGACATTGCTTTCTTACTATTAATATATTTAAAAACAGATTTTGGATTGTTTTCACGGTCCTCTGCTACAGTATGTGCCTCTTGTAGTCTATATTAGCTGCTCCTAGAAAGATGTCTCCGGCAACTCCAGAATCCCACGAAATTCTTAATTTGCTACATGAAGGTCAAGATTAAAAATGGTTGAGGCGTTTCGGCATATAGCCTGCTGTGAACAAGGCTGTATGTCGAAACGCATCAGCTGTTTTTAATCTTGACCTTCATGTAGCAAATAAAGATTTTCACGGGATTCTGGAGTTGCCAGTTACATCTTCCTTGGAGCTGCATATTTAACCACTTGCTTACTGGGCACCTAAACCCCCCTCCTGCCCAGACCAATTTTCAGCTTTTAGCATTGTCACTCTTTGAATGACAATTGCGCGGTCATACAACTCTGTACTCAAATGAATTTTTATAATTTTTTTCCAAAAAATAGAGCTTTCTTTTGGTGGTATATGATCACCTCTGGGTTTTTTATTTTTTGTTAAAAAATTTAAAAAAGACCAATTTTTATTACAAAAAATACAAAACTGTTTTAGATTTTGTTAATAAATTTAGCAAACAGGTAATTTTTCTCCTTCATTGATGTACGCTAATGAGGCTGTACTGATGGGCACTGATAGGCTGCACTAATGGACACCGATAAGCTGCATTGATGGGCACTGATAAGGCCACACTGATGGGCGCTGATAAGGCGGCACTGATGGGCACTAATAGACGGCACTGGTGGGCACTGATGAGGTGGCACTGGTGGGCACTGAGAGGTGGCACTAATGGGTGGCACTAAAGGGCATTGATAGATAGCACTGAAGGGCACTAATAAGTGGCACTGATAGGTGGCACTGATGGGCACTGATAGGTGGCAGTGATGGGCAGGGCCGGTACTAGGGGTAACAGTGATCACAGGTCAATTAGTTTCAGTATAAATCACACAAATAGGAAACATAAAGGGAATACAAAGACACTGAATTTCAAAAGAGCCAACTTCCCTAAACTACAAACCTTGCTAAAAGGCATAAACTGGGATATAATGTTAGAAACAAAGAATACGGAGGAGAGATGGGTTTGCTTTAAGAGCATATTAAATAAGGGCATTAGCCAATGTATCCCATTGGGTAATAAATTTAAAAGAGCGAACAAAAGTCCTGGATGGCTTAACTCCAATGTAAAAATGCATATAAAAGCAAAGGAGAAGGCCTTCAAAAAATACAAGGTTGAGGGATCATCCTCAGCATTCAGACTTTATAAAGAATGCAATAAGAAATGTAAGCGTGCAATTAGGACAGCTAAGATAGAACATGAAAGACACATAGCGGAGGAGAGCAAAAAAAATCCCAAGAAATTCTTTAAGTATGTAAACAGTAAAAAAGGGAGGACAGACCATATTGGCCCCATAAAGAATGAGGAAGGACATCTGGTTACAAAGGATGGGGAGATGGCGAAGGTATTGAATTTATTCTTCTCCTCAGTCTTCACGAGTGAATCGGGGGGCTTCAGTAACCAAAACTGCAGTGTTTATCCTCATGACACAACACAGGAAGCACCTACATGGTTAACAGAGGACGGAATTAAAATTAGACTTGAGAAACTTAACATTAATAAATCACCGGGACCAGATGGCTTGCATCCGAGGGTACTTAGGGAACTCAGTCAAGTGATTGCCAGACCGTTGTTCCTAATTTTTACAGATAGTCTACTGACTGGAATGGTACCAGCTGATTGGAGAAAAGCCAATGTAGCACCTATATTTAAAAAGGGCCCAAAATACATCCCTGGGAATTACAGACCAGTTAGCCTAACATCGATAGTATGTAAACTCTTGGAGGGGATGATAAGGGACTATATACAGGATTTTAGTAATACGTACGATATCATTAGCAGTAATCAGCATGGATTCATGAAGAATCGTTCTTGCCAAACCAATCTATTAACCTTCTATGAGGAGGTGAGTTGCCATCTAGATAAAGGAAGGCCTGTAGACGTGGTGTATCTGGATTTTGCAAAAGCATTTGACACAGTTCCCCATAAACGTTTACTGTACAAAATAAGGTCTGTTGGCATGGACCATAGGGTGAGTACATGGATTGAAAACTGGCTACAAGGGCGAGTTCAGAGGGTGGTGATAAATGGGGAGTACTCAGAATGGTCAGGGGTGGGTAGTGGGGTGCCCCAGGGTTCTGTGCTGGGACCAATCCTATTTAATTTGTTCATAAACGATCTGGAGGATGGGATAAACAGTTCAATCTCTGTATTTGCAGACGATACTAAGCTAAGCAGGGCAATAACTTCTCCGCAGGACGTGGAAACCTTGCAAAAAGACCTGAACAAATTAATGGGGTGGGCGACTACATGGCAAATGAGGTTCAATGTAGAAAAATGTAAAATAATGCATTTGGGTGGCAAAAATATGAACGCATTCTATACGCTGGGGGGAGAACCTCTGGGGGAATCTAGGATGGAAAAGGACCTGGGGGTCCTAGTGGATGATAGGCTCAGCAATGGCAGGCAATGCCAAGCTGCTGCTAACAAAGCAAACAGAATATTGGCATGCATTAAAAGGGGGATCAACTCCAGAGATAAAACGATAATTCTCCCGCTCTACAAGACTCTGGTCCGGCCGCACCTAGAGTATGCGGTCCAGTTCTGGGCACCAGTCCTCAGGAAGGATGTACTGGAAATGGAGCGAGTTCAAAGAAGGGCAACAAAGCTAATAAAGGGTCTGGAGGATCTTAGTTATGAGGAAAGGTTGCGAGCACTGAACTTATTCTCTCTGGAGAAGAGATGCTTGAGAGGGGATATGATTTCAATTTACAAATACCGGACTGGTGACCCCTCAATAGGGATAAAACTTTTTCGCAGAAGAGAGTTTACCAAGACTCGTGGCCACTCATTAAAATTAGAAGAAAAGAGGTTTAATCTTAAACTACGTAGAGGGTTCTTTACTGTAAGAGCGGCAAGGATGTGGAATTCCCTTCCACAGGCGGTGGTCTCAGCGGGGAGCATTGATAGCTTCAAGAAACTATTAGATAAGCACCTGAATGACCACAACATACAGGGATATACAATGCAATACTGACACATAATCACACACATAGGTTGGACTTGATGGACTTGTGTCTTTTTTCAACCTCACCTACTATGTAACTATATATGGGCAGGGCCGGTACTAGGGATGGGCGGGAGGGGCAGCTGACCTGGGCGGTATGATTTGGTGTGGGAGGAGGGCGCAGTTTGCCAGATACAGCCCTGCCCAGTACAAAATATGCTGCTGAATGTTACACAGAAGACAGAGAGCGGCTTTGTTCCTGCATCGTAGCACTACACCCGCCCCCTGCCTGCACAGGGCACTGTACTATTCTCTGCGCAACAGGAGAGTGGAGCAGGTGGGCGCATCAGGTTGGGAAGGCATCAGTTGTCAGTGCTTTTCTGATTGATTCTATATGAAGAACTTTCCTGCTTCTCTCCTTGCCCGTACAGCGGCTTCTCTCCCCCTCTCCAGTCATCTCTATCTTTTTTATCTTTTTTTTAATCTCTGTTTTATCTTTCACAGTGTCCCAATGTCCATGGGAGATCACTACCTCCGCCCCCACCTAGGCCCCTGTTTTTATCTGTCCCTGCTCTGAACTATCTCGGAGCCCGTTCCCCCTCTATGTGGTGCCCCATCCTCCTGTGCCGTTCCCCTCAGGTCCCCTCCTCTCTGCTGCATGGCCAAACTGAGTGTTTTCTGTCTCTCAGCTGACAGGTAACTTTCAGGCTTCATATTACTGTTAATTGCTGTGGAGACAACTGTTCTTTTTAGTAAGGGTCCATTCACAAGAGGTGCAAACATGTGTCTCCCATGCAGGGCTGACTTTTATCAGCACTGGGGTTACATGGGTGCTGTGCACATCCCCATTCATATCTACTGGGACATGAGGCTGCATGGACACAGCAACTGTATCCTAATATGACATACAGGTGCGGGTCCCAATAGAAGTGAATAGGACACTGGCACAGGGATGCACACAATGCCCGTACATCCCTGTCCTCATAAAAAAGAGGGACCTGCACAGGACACACATATCTGCACCACATGTGAATGGGCCCTAAAGAACTTGTATACATGGAGACTTAGTGAGCTTCCCAACACCCCAGGTCTAAGAAAACAAGAGGAGAAAATGACGGGACTTTAAATAAGACATGCAGTCAGCATTGGTGGGTGTAGAAGGCGGTATATTTAATGTAAATCATGATTAAAATTCATACAGTGAGATACATGATAAAACAGCAAAATTCATATATATACATATAGGAACATGAATTACAATGACAGTATGTAGGCTAAGGGCTTTTTTTTCTGCCGGAACGCGGCAGAACGGCGTTCCGCCACTTCTAGCAGCCCTGTCCTCTACATCCAGGACATGTTTATATGTCAGTCAGTGCTCTGAGTCCCACGCCGTGACCACTGCATTTTGTTTTACTTTTCCTGAGCTTCGGGAGTTGTTGTTCCCACCCAGCCCTGCCCAGCAGCACATGTCCCGCCCAGCGGCTCACGTCCCGCCCAGCAGCTCCCGTCCCCCCTGCCCAGCGGCTCATGTCTCACGTCTTGCCCAGTGGCTCCCATCCCGCCCTGCCCAGCGGCTCCCGTCCTGCCCAGCCCCGCTGCTTCCGTCCCGGCCTGCACTACGTCCCTGTCAGACTTGTGCAGCTCAGAGCCAAATGAAGTGTTTGGCCGGAACTGCACTGTGGAAAAAAGCCTGGAGAGGAGGTTAGTGCACTGGAAACTATGGAGGGGAGGGATGGAGGGGAGGGGGGCGAGGGGGGGGGCAGGGCGAGTGGCACCTGCAGGGGGAGGTGACAACTGTGGACCGCAGTGGGGGTGAATTTGTGAAGAGGGGGGTGAAGTTGTTAGAGCTGGAAAGGGGGACAGTTTGTGCAAAGTGCTGTGTAGTGGGGAGGGGGGCAGGTGGCAAGAGCTGGAAAGGGGGGGTTGGCAGGTTGTTTGAAGGTAATGTCCTGAACAGGGGAATTGGCGATGTCCGGCTATATGCGCATAAATAAATACGTATAAACAAAAAATTGATAAATAAATAAAATGAAATAAAAAAATGCTAATAAGAGAGGTTGTGCATGTAAACAATAATGGCAAGGGCTAAGGTGTATCAAATGCAAGCAATACCCCTAGCAAGTCTTGCCCAGTGGCTCCCATCCCGCCCTGCCCAGCAGCTCCCGTCCTGCCCAGCCCCGCTGCTTCCGTCCCGGCCTGCACTACCTCCCTGTCAGACTTGTGCAGCTCAGAGCCGAGTGAAGTGTTTGGCCGGAACTGCACTGTGGAAAAAGCCTGGAGAGGAGGTGAGTGCACTGGAAACTATGGAGGGGAGGGATGGAGGGGAGGGGGGCGAGGGGGGGGGGCAGGGCGAGTGGCACCTGCAGGGGGCGGTGACAACTGTGGACTGCAGTGGGGGTGAATTTGTGAAGAGGGGGGTGAAGTTGTTAGAGCTGGAAAGGGGGACAGTTTGTGTAAAGTGCTGTGTAGTGGGGAGGAGGGCAGGTGGCAAGAGCTGGAAAGGGGGGGTTGGCAGGTTGTTTGAAGGTAATGTTCTGAACAGGGGAATTGGCGCTGTCCGGCTATATGCGCATAAATAAATACGTATAAACAAAAAATTGATAAATAAATAAAATGAAATAAAAAATGCTAATAAGAGAAGTTGTGCATGTAAACAATAATGGCAAGGGCTAAGGTGTATCAAATGCAAGCAATACCCCTAGCAAATGATGCAGTAAAGTGCAACGTGCTCCTAGAAAGTATCAGACTCCTACTTACCAGACCGGTGAGTCAGCTTGGGCAGTGGGTAGGCTCCCTTACGAGTCCGACTCGCGGCCCCTGGTAAGGTAACAGGAAGCACAGGAGTGCGGAGTGGTATGAGAGCCTGTGAACTAAAGTCCAGATGCTGGTGGAAGAGCAGTCTATGACAGCAGGTGCAGGCTGGAACACAGGCGATGAGACTGAGCAGGATGGTCAGGAGACAGGCTGGGTTCGGCAACAGGCAGGCAACGAAGTACAGTGGAGCAGGCAAAGGAATAGTCAGACAGGCCAAAGGTCGGGTGCAGGCGGAGTTCAGAGGGAGGTTCAGGAAGCAAGCCGGGTAGTCAGGAGATCTGGAGGGTATAGGAACAGGTTCTGGTACAGGTACTACGGACGGCAAAGCTGTTGATCAGGCAGCACTGATCACAGAGACAGGCTGGTTTAAATGGGCAGTTTGGCGCCAAACGTAGCATGTGCACGCGCACCGGCACGCACAGGCACGCGCCCCCGCACACGCCGTGCACGCGCCCCCGCACACCGGCATACACAACAGATCTGACTGGGACACGCATACCGGAGCTGCAAGGAACGCGCGCCACAGGACCCGCAGGAACACGCGCGCCAACGCGCGCCGATGCGCGCCGACGCCCACCACCATGAGCACCCTGCCTGCCGAGGTGAGCTCTCTGACAGAAAGTATGTAAATGTGCCGTAACCTCAATATATCAAGTATCCATGTGTGTATAGGGAAATGTGCCCACCAATGAACAAACAATAGTATTTTGCAATACGAGCAAACAATTAAGGCACCTCAGATGACGTCTTGATGACGAAACGCGTAAGGCGTGGCCTCGTGATACGCACACGTCAGCACCTCTTCGTTTGAGTTTGTGTTTGTTCTGGTTCCCAGCTGGCGGGCGGTGGAACGCACGCCATACCACGCTGCTCCACAGCTGAGAGCCGGCTTCTGGAGCGTTGTTAGCTCCGGTGTTTTTATACTGGTTTAAACTTTTTACTACGATTGTCATGGACTTTTATCAATAAAATCTAATTTTTGCGGATTTATGCTATGAAGTTTTTCTCTTTCCTCACTTCATATGGATGTTTGTAATTGGGGATACTACAAAGGATAAAATACCCCCAGATGGAGGATCGGTTCCTGGATTCGCCATCGCGGGATTTTCTACATATGCCTTTTACCCCTGCAGGGGTGAGGCAGTCCGGTGAGTGCAAGCACGAGTGGGGGTACAGTGAAGGACGGGGACCATATCAGTTAAAGCTGAGAACACGTTTCTTCACCAAAAGAACACATTTTTGGGGACTTTGATTTTGGACACTTATGTTTCACATACCTTTTTTCTTTTACACAATTTTTTAAATTCCCGATTTTTTATGCACATTTGTTGGGGATTTCTATATATTATTTTATACTTTTTCTAATTTTAATGCCATAATTGTTTGCTCGTATTGCAAAATACTATTGTTTGTTCATTGGTGGGCACATTTCCCTATACACACATGGATACTTGATATATTGAGGTTACAGCACATTTACATACTTTCTAGGAGCACGTTGCACTTTACTGCATCATTTGCTAGGGGTATTGCTTGCATTTGATACACCTTAGCCCTTGCCACGTATTGTTTACACGCACAACCTCTCTTATTAGCATTTTTTATTTCATTTTATTTATTTATCAATTTTTTGTTTATACGTATTTATTTATGCGCATATAGCCGGACAGCGCCAATTCCCCTGTTCAGAACATTACCCATTTTGGATTTCACCTAGGTGATTTTCATTCATAGGGGGGCAGCAGTCCTTTTTTTCCTTGTCTCTTTTTCCTAAGCGCGGAATTACTGTCATACACGGTTGTTTGAAGGTGACAGGGGGTGAAGAGGTGAAAGTTGGAGAGCTGAAAAGATGAAAGCTGTGGATTGGGGTAATCTGTACATTGGGGTGCAGTAGTAAAATGTGGAAAGGGCGTAAAGGCAAACTGTAGATGTGGGGGCTGCAGAGCTGAGTTGTTGATAGGGGGTACAAAGGTGAGTTATGGGGGGGTGCTAAGATGACATGTGGACAGGGGTGCAGAATTGAGGAGGGACAGGGGAAAGAAGAGGTGAGCCGTGGACAGGAGGGAAGAAGAGGTGAGCTGAGAACAGGAGGGAAGAAGAGGTGAGCTGTGGACAGGAGGGAAGAAGAGGTGAGCTGAGAACAGGAGGGAAGAAGAGGTGAGCCGAGAACAGGAGGGAAGAAGAGGTGAGCCGTGGACAGGAGGGAAGAAAAAGTGAGCCGTGGACAGGAGGGAAGAAGAGGTGAGCTGTGGACAGGAGGGAAGAAAAGGTGAGCCGTGGACAGGTGGGAAGAAAAGGTGAGCAGTGGACAGGAGAGAAGAAAAAGTGAGCCATGGACAGGAGGGAAAAAGAGGTGAGCCGTGGACAGGAGGGAAGAAGAGGTGAGCCGTGGACAGGAGAGAAGAAAAAGTGAGCCATGGACAGGAGGGAAAAAGAGGTGAGCCGTGGACAGGAGGGAAGAAGAGGTGAGCCGAGAACAGGAGGTAAGAAGAGGTGAGCGAGAACAGGCGGGAAGAAGAGGTGAGCCGAGATCAGGAGGGAAGAAGAGGTGAGCCGTGGACAGGAGGGAAGAAAAAGTGAGCCGTGGACAGGAGGGAAAAAGAGGTGAGCCGTGGACAGGAGGGAAGAAGAAGTGAGCCGTGGGCAGGAGGGAAGAAGAGGTAAGCCATGGACAGGAGGGAAGAAAAAGTGAGCCATGGACAGGAGGGAAGAAAAAGTGAGCCATGGACAGGAGGGAAAAAGAGGTGAGCCATGGACAGGAGGGAAGAAGAGGTGAGCCATGGACAGGAGGGAAGAAGAGGTGAGCCATGGACAGGAGGGAAGAAGAGATGAGCCGTGGACAGAAGGGAAGAAGAGGTGAGCCGTGGATGGGGGGGAGAAGAGGTGAGCCGTGGACAGGAGGGAAGAAGAGGTGAGCCCAGAACAGGAGGGAAGAAGAGGTGAGCGAGAACAGGCGGGAAGAAGAGGTGAGCCGTGGTCAGGAGGGAAGAAGAGGTGAGCCGCGGACAGGAGAGAAGAAGAGGTGAGCCGTGGACAGGAGGGAAGAAGAGATGAGCCGTGAATAGGAGGGAAGAAGAGGAGAGCCGTGGATAGGAGGGAAGAAGTGGTGAGCCATGGACAGGAGGGAAGAAGAGGTGAGCTGTGGACAGGAGGGAAGAAGAGCTGAGCTTTGGACAGGAGGGAAGAAGTGACCTACGGACAGGGGAAAGAAGAAGTGAGCTTGTGACAGGGGAAAAAGCTGAGCTTGTGACAGGGGAAAGAGGTGAGCTGTGGACAGGGGAAAGGATGGAGGATGTGGATGGGGGGGCAGAAGAAGTTAGCTGCAGTGGGGGGAAGAAGAGGTGAGCTGTGGAAAGGGGCATAGGTCAGCTGTGGACAAGGTGAAGATTGAATGGGGGGCACAGAGGTGAGCAATAGATGGTTACGTTGGGGGAGATATTTAAGTGCTGTCTGACGATTTTTTTTTCTGTGCCCTGTGTGAAACACACACCTCATCACTGCAGAGTATACTTTCCTGAGCCCTGTGTGTTATGCGCTCCTAAGTGCCGCACTCTGTGCCTTTTGGGCCTACGCGGATTTGGCGCCGCTTTAGTTCTCTCCCCGTGGAACGACAGAATTGGGGGTGGAGAGTTGGCTGGGGAGGGTGAGTTCCTGCACCTATTTCTTTCTCGGACATCACGGGACACAGGACCACAGTAATAACTGATGGGTTATGTAGGTACCTTTATGTATTGGACACTGGTCACACCCTAATCAGGAAGTTCAACCCCCTATATAATTCCTCCTCTTCCAGTGATACCTCAGTTTTTACGCCAGTGTCTTAGGTGTTGGACGTGTAAAGATGTCCTGTGCTGAAGCTCCAAAGGGAATATCCTGATATCCTATACTGGGGCAAGCCAGGCGAACCGGATCCATTCAAAGTGTCTTTTCATGGCCGAATTGGATGGTACCCGGGCCTCGTGTCTGAAGAAACAAGGTTTTACCTGTAATGCTTCTCTTTTTAGAGAGCTGGACCCTGCAGATCAGAAAATGGCTTTAAACCTCCTAATCTGGCTGGGTGCTTTACAGGGCCAGAACTGCAGGATCCCCCGATTCGTAGGGGGCCCCAGTCTCTGGCGGTTTTTTCAAACGGAGCCCACTGTGAGAGGTGAAGATTGGGTCTGTGTATACAGCACCCTGCGGCTGGATAAGGTAAGAGGAGATTCCACAGAATTTAGAATTCTAGTAGGTTTTCTCCTTTAAGGTAGATGCATGCTATTAATAATAAGATTATTCCCGCACTATCTGATATGGAAAGGGGCTAGGAGTGGAAAAGCTGCTAGCACCGAATCGGGTACACACTTGACCTGAGGAAATATATAGGTAAAAGAGGGGGTGGTGCTGCGCTAATCCTAATAGGGACTCAAAACCTCGTAACAAAAAGCTGACTTGGGAGCTTGAGGTAAAAATTACATCACCAGAAGGATGAGCTATAACAAAAGAAATAAAGTGATACGTGGTATAAACCAAAATAAGTGAGCATAAATCATAAACGTGAACACATGTTCATAAGCACACATATAATAAAATGACCACCGTAGTATATGATTAACTCACAATCTATATAAAACGTTCATAAATATGTGCAAATGAGTATATATAAAGGATTAATAAAAATATGTGCAAACCAGCTCAAGAAAGTGACAAATTTAAAGTGACCACCGTAGCATATGATTAACTCACAAACTATCTAAAACGTTCATAAATGAGTATATATAAAGGAATAATAAAAATATGTGTAAAACAGTTCAAGAAAGTGACAATGTGCAATGGTGTATACAGATCAATCAAACGTGGATAATGAATAAATCAGCATGCCATGCTCCGCATAAAGTGACAAGAGTGTAATGACCCGTACACACGGTCGGATTTTCCGATGGAAAATGTCCGATCGGAGCGTGTTGTCGGAAATTCCGACCGTGTGTGGGCTCCATCGGACATTTTCCATCGGATTTTCCGACACACAAAGTTGGACAGCAGGAGATAAAATTTTCCGACAACAAAATCCGATCGCGTCAATTCCGACCGTGTGTGGCCTGTTCCGACGCACAAAGTGCCACGCATGCTCAGAAGAAATTCCGACACGGGACAGCTCGTTCTGGTAAACTTAGCGTTCGCAATGGATACAGCACTTTCGTCACGCTGCAATGTAAAAAATGGTTTAATACAGCGCACTCTCTTCTTCTTTATAATGTGACAAGAATTAAGTCGTTTTGCTGCTCATATTCACACACACTTCTCACAAAGTTTTATTTGTGTTTTTTTAGTGGGATTCCCTCAATATATTGTTATTAGTTGTCACATCTGACAGTTTTATATTTTTTATGTTTTTTTTTTTTTTTGTTTTTAAGCCTTTTTTTTTTCTTTAATGTTTGGATTTTTTCCAAGGCTGATCTTTGTTCAATGTTATTTTTATTTTTACTCCAGAATATTTTTGTGTGTGTTTTGTGTGGCAAGTTACCCCAACACCATTGATATCTTTTATTATTTAATCTCCAGGAGATTTTTTGTTGTTGGTGTCCCTTGTTCATTTCCCATTGTATATTAGAAATGTACCTGAATCCTCACAAACCAACTGTCATTTTTGAAGTAAAACACATAGGAGAGTATAATTCAAAACAAAAATCCTTTATTAAGGGATCAGAACCAAACAAAGAGGAAGGTAACACTGGATCAACATGAGAAATTAGCGAAGCCTGGGACCCCCAGGGCAGACATCAATTCTTAAACCTCAAAATTGGTGGCCTGAGGAGTCCATATATAAGGGAGGGCAGTCTGGTCCGGGATTCACAGAGACTCGGATAGCAGCAGATGACATCAGTGTCCCCAGGCTGTGGTACCACAAGAGGCTGCATCTTTTGGCCGACCAGACTGGATCCAGGGTCCTCACTGTCTGGTCTTCCTTTCACACTTCCTTCCGGGCTGTGGCTGTGCAGTTGGAGATGTGGCAGGAGGAGGAGTAGGACCTGGAGGAGGAGTAGGACCTGCAGGAGGAGGAGGAGGACCATCCCAAAGCTGTGTGTGAGGTGTAAGTTGGCCCCTCACACCTTTCGCCAGAGCCTCTGTTATGAGGGCCTCACACATGGCTTTTTGGCCCTCCTCCATCCTCTGCATTTTATAGGCAATGAATGCCGCAAGGTTCTCCTGCCTGGTGTGTGGTGCTCCCAGGACCTCTGTAGCCCTACCAAAAAATCTGATAGCCGCCTCCTCTAGGCTACTCCTCCTCCTGCCACTTTCTGTTTCCAGGGGGGGTGGAGGGACCTGCAGATCAGCCACCTCCTGGCTGAGACTTCCCTGTGTATGAAAAAGGGACATGGTTTTAGTTTTTGCATCATCAATCACAATCATAAATTAGTACTCCCAACTAACATCTAGTTAACATCATTGATTGGACAAGCAGAAATATTTAGAGGAATGCTATACCTGGCTCAATCTGGGCTCCTCCACATGTGGCCTGGAAGGTCCAGGTTGGGCGTCAGAAGCCTCAGCCAGGGGGGAAGGAAGCGTGGAAGGAAGACTGGAGAGGGATGGCCTGGGTTCAGTCTGGCCTGCCAGAAAGTGCAGCCTGTCGTAGTACAACATCCTGGGGACATAGATGGCACCTGCTGCTCCGGATCTCTGTGAATCAAGGACTTTCTGGCGCTCCCTCAGATATGTGCTCCTCAGGCCACCAATGAAAATCTTTAAATAGAGGATGTCTGCCGTGGGGATCACCTGCTTCATAATTTCACACAATTGCTCCAGTGCTGCCTTCCTCTTTATTTGGTTCTTGTAATGGGGGTGTTTAATCTCCCACAGACAGGGCAGCTCCCTTAGCATATCAATGAAGACTGAAAGGAAGTCCTGCTCTTTCACTACCATATCCATGTTCACTGCAAGACACAACACAAGACAAAGCCTAATGTCACACCAAACTCTCCTAATCTTGTTACAATATAGGCCTCAATCTATAGAAGCAGTATAGGCCCAAGTTTGTCTCTTACCTTCGTTCTTACGATCGCCGCGTTCAATGCTCCTTCCTCCGCTCACAGATCAAACGTAATACGCACGCGTGTTACGCTTTATATACACTGCGCATGCGTGTAACTCCGCCCACCCCTGACGTTCTTTCTAGTGTATTCCCCGCCCCTTTTCGTTCGGCGCAGTGGGGGAAGAGCATGATGGCGGACATACAGCAGGTGCGGGCTAATTGTAGCAAGGAGGAGGAGGAGGAAAGGGCGGATCCAGGCACGTCCCGATCCAGAAGGAGACGTTTTAAGGCCACAAATATGTCGTTTGGGGAGATGTTGGAGATGGTAGACATCATGAAGAAGTCCGACTATGACGGAAAATATGGGCCTTACCCCCACCCCAACATCCGAAAGGCCAAAATCATGGCGAAAGTGGTCAGGAGTCTCGAGCGGAATTTCGGGGTACGAAGGTCTAAAGATCAGCTCAGGAAGCGGTGGTTGGACCTGAATTTGAGAGAGCCAGAGCAGTACCGAAAGATCCGGAGAGTGCTGCAAAAAAGTAAGTAGTTGTGCTGTGTTCCTATTCTTTCTGTCTTTATTACGTTCGTTCTGCTCCATATGCTTTGATTAGTTGTAACGTTTCCAAAGGTCAACTTTAATGTTCATGGGCACATTATTCGTTCGTATCAAACATTTTTCTTTCGGCCTCTAGAACACCATTGTTTAGGCCATATGCATTTTCACACATTTTTGGGGGCCTACTTGGATGCCAAATATTTGTTTGTGTAGATGGGTTTGTTACTAGAATGAAATGCAAACTAGATTGTGTGTAAGGAGAGGACACTGAGCAGCTGTTTTCACATCTGGACACTGGAGCACTAGTGTGGGACACAAGAACACCATTTTTATTAGGGGGCCACACAGGTGCTCCAGTGTATACTATAGGGGTGTCTCCATCTGTGAAGCTTGTACCAAACAGGTAAAGTATTGCAGCTTGACAAAGGGCAATAAAAAATATACATCTTGGAACTCGGCTAAAATTGACAATTGTTCCCCACTTCCAAGCAATGTTTCCTATTTCTATAGTTCTGCCATCAAATATCTGTGTGCTAAGTATACCATTTTTGTTTTACATAGGGGAGAAAAGACTCGGGGGACACCCCTCATCCGAGGAGACCAGAGACCCCCCCCCTCTGGAAGAAGTTGAAATACCACCAACCCAAGAAGCTGAGCAGGAGGAAGAAGAAGACGTGGTGGAGATTGACACCACAACAGGTGAGTGTCTGCGACCACAGGCTCAGGTGAAAGAGATGGCTGGTGGCAGATTTTTGAGACCTTTTTTTTTGTTCTTTATCTCTTTTTAGGTGATCGTGATGTGAGGGATCCAGAACGATTTACATCTGAAAGTGCCCAGATACTGATCGGGGAGATCATGGGGTGTAATCTCCAATTGCAAAACATCCAGCAACAAATCACTGATGTTATTAAAAAAAATAATAACATCATTGATGTTTTGGGGCGAATTTAAACCCCACAAAATCACCTGTTTTATGGTACCAAACTTTTTGAAAATGTTTAGAAAAGCCAAATTTGGAGGATGCACACAGTGTGCCAACATGTGCTATCTGCCATCACGGGAGATCAATGGACGCGTTTTGGGGGGGCAACCCCTTCCTCAATAATAAAGTAGCGTTGAGGAAGGGCTTGCTCCCCCCAAACACGTCCCTTGATCCCCCATGATGGCAGATAGCACATGTTGACATTCGTAAATTGGTGTGCATCTTCCAAATTTGGCTTTTCCAGGGGTAATTTCCCCCCATCTGAACGCTATATCAAACCCAGTTCCTAAATACTGATGTCTGATATAGCCTTCAGGTTTTACCTAATGTGAACTTTGTAAGTTCTAGTTTTTTGGCTTTCTTGTTGGTTTTACACAGGCCTGTTTTATCTGAAATGGATATTTTGATTTTTCATAATGCTACTGCAAACATTGTTATACAACAAACATGTTGGTTTGTTTTAAAAACCTTTGGTAAATGCACATGTGATTGTGCAGGTATAAAAAAGTGCCTTACTCAAGAATGTGTGGATTATTGTCTCAACACTACAACACTTTTGGGGTGATGTAATTGTTGTTTTAGGCACAAATGGGGGTTATTTCCTAAGGGCAAATCCTCTTTGCACTACAAGTGCAGCTTCAGTGCAGTTGCGAGTGCACTTGTAGTGAAATGTGTTTTTGCATTTAGGAAGTACCAGCCAACACTATTCTTTATAAGGTTACCCAATCACGACATTTTCTGCACTCAACACATTTCTGTCAGGGTCAGCTCAAACAAACACAAGCAGTAAATGTCCACCAAGAATTTCTTTTGGTTGTTTTTTATTTTAAAAAGGTGTCACATATTGTCTGGCATATTGATAGCCCCCCTACCCGCAAAGAACTCCAGGTATCGTAACCGGACATCACAGGCATTTAGGGAGGGCAAGCCAGGACGGCCGCTTTCAAGCGCCGTCATTGTTGACGTATTTGGAATTCCGGCCTCAGGCCCAACTGAGCCAGCATAGTTGGCTGAATGTTTTCTTAAAAAGTTATGGAGAACACAGCACGCCAGTATAATATGGTTCAGTTTATACTCCGCCATATGGATGGGAGTCAGAAATAGTCGGAACCGGCTGGCCAGGATTCCAAATGTGTTCTCCACCACTCTTCGGGCTCTGGCCAGCCGGTAATTAAAAACCCTCTGTTCCGGGGTGAGGGTCCTCATTGGGAATGGCCGCATCAGGTGGTCCCCCAGCGCAAACGCTTCATCAGCAACGAACACAAATGGGAGACCTTCAACATTGTCCTCTGGAGGTGGCAAGTCCAAGCTGCCATTCTGGAGACGCCTGTAGAACTCCGTCTGGGCGATCACTCCACCATCGGACATCCGGCCATTCTTCCCCACGTCCACATACAAGAAGTCGTAATTAGCCAACACCACCGCCAACATCACTATACTATTGAACCCCTTGTAATTATAATAGTACGACCCCGAGTTGGGTGGTGGGACGATGTGGACGTGTTTCCCATCAATTGCCCTTCCGCAGTTAGGAAAGTCCCACCGCTGGGCAAAGTGGGAGGCCACAGTCTGCCATTCCTGTGGCGTGGAAGGAAACTGTTGAGGAAAAAACAATAAACATTACTATTTTTTCACAGAAACCTGGCAAGCAGATTAGACACAAACATTATGGGTCAACCTCCAGATAGCATTTATTAAGGGGAATTTAACAACAACAAAGTATAAGGTACACCTATCATACCCCCCCCCCTCTCATGGGCCATTTCTAACATTATTGGGGGGGGAACTCTTGGACAGGTAACCCTCTTCACTTCATTGAGAGATGAATGCCTAAATACAGGGTATTACTTGGAACAGCCCCTCCTTAGTTACACTATTGGCAGCCCACTGGACAGGTAAGAAGTGTCATAATACAAAGATATAAATACACACTGTACACATTTGAGCACATTTGGACATTCTGCTATTACCTATCAAGATAATAATAGGATACAAAAACTTTAAACAGTACCATTGGAAAGTATACAGGCAGGCCCTTGCACTACATGCTTTGGGGAATTCATCCATAAATCTGAGCACTAAAGAGATGGGTATAGTGTGTATGGGTTTGGCAAAGTCAGCAGATAGATGATTGAGGATAGAGAATTGGGATCAGCTGACTTAGCAGTTGGGGGAGGGAGGGTTACAAAAAATTTGGGGACAACACAAAAAAAAGCCTCTGGCCCTCTGCCTGAATTTAAATCAAAAATAACATTTCCAAACATTTTAGGGGGTGTTTGGGGTAAAGCACTACTATGGAGCTGATAAAATACATTGTTAAGTAACTACATGAGGTGAATATAGGGCAGGAGACACCATGCTGGGGAGGTTATTGAAGGGCAAATATGTATGAAGGACCTAAAATAATAATTATATAAAAATCCAGCATGCATGAGAACAAAGGGGACATTCACAGCATAATACAAATATGGTAATTAGGGAATGAGGAAAGAAATACAAGATATTATCAAACATTCAATACAATAAAATGTGATATAAAAATATTAAAATCTTACCTTCATATACTCCTTCTGTAGGACCTGGATAATGGCAGAACAGGTCTCTGGGATAATGATCCCCAGAGCCTGGGGGGAGATGCCTGTCGAGAACTTCAAGTCCTGCAGACTTCTCCCTGTGGCCAAATACCGCAAGGTAGCGACCAACCTCTGCTCCGGAGTGATGGCTTGCCTCATGCAGGTATCCTGCCTGCTGATATAGGGGGTCAGCGAAGCCAACAAACGGTGAAACACGGGGTCCGTCATCCTGAGAAAGTTCCTGAAATCATCAGGATTATTCTCACGGATCTCACGGAGCAAAGGCATATGAGAGAACTGGTCACGCTGAAGCAACCAATTCTTGGTCCATGAACTCCTCCCCACCCTGTTCATGGACTGGACTTGTGTCAAGGTCAGGACCCCAACACCAAGCCCCCGCACAGCACGAACTCTACAAGGAGTACGCATCCGAAACATGGCTAGAAAACGGTCGGCTGCTCAGAACGAAGTAACAGAACGACAGCAAGGCCTGTGAAGAGCGACCTGAAAAACAGCAACGAGCGGACAAGATCGCACAGAAAACTCTGATACGAACTGACTGCACGCACTGAAGAGCAGATACAAACCCACAAGCACAAACTGAACGGCAGAAAACGATCTGAAAGCCACGAGTCTGAAAAAGCGCGAATCGTCTCTCACCAAACTTTTACTAACACGAGATTAGCAAAAGGAGCCCAAAGGGTGCCGCGCTTGGTTCTGAACCGGCCTTTTCTAGTCTCGTCGTACGTGGTGTACGTGACCGCGTGGTTGTCGATCGGAAATTCCGACAACTTTGTGCGACCATGTGTAGGCAAAACAAGTTTGAGCCAACATCCGTCGGAAAAAATCCGAGGATTTTGTTGTCGGAATGTCCGAACAAAGTCCGATCGTGTGTACGGGGCATAACAGTCCATATGAAATGGATACAGTCTGAGTATCCTAAAGGAAAAACTATAAAAAAATATAAAAAATATATATATATATAAAAAGAAAAAAATATATATATATGAAAAAAAAAATGTGTTTCACAAAAAGTCCTTATATAAATAAAATATGTGACAGCAACGTCCTAACATGCAATCGTTGCAGATAAGGTGCTCAGAGTGGGTAACATCAGGTGCATCTTCGTGTGCATGCACACAAGTGGGTAATGGCCCCTTACCTTAGGGTAATAGGGCATAAGCATATGACCAAAGAAGGCTTTTGGGGTGTCCACCTATGGGATCCAGCGCATCCCTCTCCGTTCTAAATCCGGGATGGATTCTCTCAGATGTAGTGCAGGAGGGTATATAAAATAATAAAGCAGGAAGGATCCTAATAGTGTAATTCCGTTTTTATAAAATCATAATTTTTATTAAAGAAACTTCAGGTACTCACATAAAAAACGAATGTACAGCAATCAAATCCAACGAGCAGCGAGCTCGTAAGCATCTAGCAGTGAATGCAGCCTGTCCCGTCCCTACGCGTGACGTCACACCACACGTGACTTCATCAGGGGACTTCTATAATAAAAATTATGATTTTATAAAAACGGAATTACACTATTGGGATCCTTCCTGCTTTATTATTTTATATACCCTCCTGCACTACATCTGAGAGAATCCATCCCGGATTTAGAACGGAGAGGGATGCACTGGAGCCCATAGGTGGACACCCCAAAAGCCTTCTTTGGTCATATGCTTATGCCCTATTACCCTAAGGTAAGGGGCCATTACCCACTTGTGTGTATGCACACGAAGATGCACCTGATGTTACCCACTCTGACCACCTTATCTGCAACGATTGCATGTTAGGACGTTGCTGTCACATATTTTATTTATATAAGGACTTTTTGTGAAACACATTTTTTTATATATAATTTTTTTTTCTTTTTTTATATATATATTTTTTATAGTTTTTCCTTTAAGATACTCAGACTGTATCCATTTCGTATGGACTGTTACACTCTTGTCACTTTATGCGGAGCATTACATGCTGATTTATTCATTATCCACGTTTGATTGATCTGTATACACCATTGCACATTGTCACTATTTTGAACTGTTTTACACATATTTTTATTATTCCTTTATATATACTCATTTATGAACGTTTTAGATAGATTGTGAGTTAATCATATGCTACGGTGGTCACTTTAAATTTGTCACTTTCTTGAGCTGGTTTGCACATATTTTTATTAATCCTTTATATATACTCATTTGCACATATTTATGAACGTTTTATATAGATTGTGAGTTAATCATATACTACGGTGGTCATTTTATTATGTGTGTGCATATGAACATGTGTTCACGTTTATAATTTATGCTCACTTATTTTGGTTTATACCACGTATCACGTTATTTCTAGATGCATGCTTTGCCTAGTGTGACCACCGGGGGCTGCCAAGAGCAAATACCTTCTCATGCTGTTTCTGTCTCAGCGTTCCACGCTGCACAGCTCTTCCGACCGGCTCCAGGTAGGATGGGATGGGGGGATTTCTCCTTAGGAATGTTCCCCCCAGGCCAAGGGGAGGCCGCAGGTGGGCTGTAAGGCAGTTTTTATACCGCACTGTCGCCACCGCCGCCCCCGCCAGACCGCCAGACCGCCAGACCGCCAGTGCATCTATGCAGGTCCCATCACTGCCAGCCTCTCTCCTTCCTCCTCCACCCCCAGCCTTCCTCCATGCTTACTCCGGAAGGGTCAGGCTTGCGCGGGAAGTGCTCGTTTTTGAAAAAATGAAAGGGGGGCGGCAGAGGGGGAGGGGCGTCAGCACAGCATCAGCGTGCTCAGACGCCCACAGTGCCAGAAGCATGGCTACTTAAAGCACACTTTACAGGTGCTCTGAGCCTTAGGGGGACACAGAGCTGACAGTCGCATGTAAGGTGGGACACAGGCATTCTCCTAGGCTGCTTTTACTAAGGTAACACCGGACCTTGGTAGCAAGGCTTTTGCCAGACTACATCGCTCAGCAGTCAGTGTTCATTTTGGATACCTCACACCTTGTTGCTTTGCACTATGGGTAGAAGAGGTTCAAATACCCCCAGAACCAGAGACACTAGGGGATCTTGTTCAGGTTCTGAGGACCCCCTGTCTGCTACATCCTCCCCCCCTGAGGGGCCAGGGATGGCTGGACAGGGAGAGCCGTTGGGGTCTGGGGCTATACCTGCTTCCGGCACTTCAGCCCCTGTATACATTACACAAGAGGTTTTTTCCTCAACCATTCCTGGGTTAGAAGAAAGATTAATGGCCATGATTACAGCTTCACTCAGTGGAAGAAAACGTACTAGGCCTTCCTCTGTTTCCCAAGACCCTCAGGCAGAGGACCTCTGGGATAAAGGAGATGAATCCATTTCAGAGGATCAGGATGGGACAGATAATTCCTCTTCGGAGGAATTAGGTGGAGAGGGACCCTCTCCGACTTCCCAAGAGGAGAAAGTCTTAGTGCAGATCCTTACTGGATTGGTCTGCTCCACATTTAAGTTGCCCGTACCTGAAGCTGTTAAAGAATCCTCTTCTGCTTTGGGGTCACTGAAACCTTCCCAAGCAGCACATGCTTTTCCTGTTCATAATTTGCTTGAAAAGGTCCTTTATTCTGAGTGGGATCACCCAGATAAGCGATTTCTTCCGCCGAAAAAGTTTTCAACACTTTATCCTATAGAAAAAAATGTATTAAGATGTGGGGAATGCCGGTCATTGATGCGGCCATTTCCTCTATAAATAGTAGTCTGACTTGTCCTGTAGACAACGCTCAGATGCTCAGGGATCCTGTGGATAAAAAGATGGAATTCTTATTAAAGGATGTTTTTTCCTTACCGGGATCAGTGGCCCAACCTGCAGTAGCAGCGATTGGAGTCTGTCAATACTTAAGAGACCATGTTAAGCAGGTCATCAAAGTGTTACCTGAACAACAGGCCCAGGGGTTTGCTAACCTTCCAGCAGCCTTATGTTATGTTGTTGACGCCATCAGAGATTCTATCATGCAAACCCCTCGCCTTTCACTTGGGTTGGTGCATATGCGTAGAATCTTATGGTTGAAAAATTGGTCAGCCGAAGCACCATGTAAGAAGCTCTAGGCTGGGTTTCCTTTTCGTGGTGCAAGGTTGTTTGGAGAAGACTTGGATAACTATATCAAGAGAATCTCTTGTGGGAAAAGCACTCTCTTACCTGTTAAGAAGAAGAGTAAGCGTCCCTCTTTCAAACGGACTCTTTCCCCAACGCCAGGGGCTTCAGCCTCCAGGCACGACGGCCTCCTCCGTCTGGGGCAAGAAACAAGAGTCAACCCCAGGAACAAAAGAGGTCCTGGGGGAAGAAGTCTTCTAGACAAGACACTAAGACCTCTTCATGAAGGGGCGCCCCCGCTCGCTCGAGTGGGGGGAAGACTGCTACAGTTCTCAAAGCTCTGGCAGGAGGACTTCCAGGACAGATGGGTAATCTAAATGGTAACCTTAGGGTACAAGCTGGAGTTCCAAGAATTTCCCTCTCCTCGTTTCCTCAGATCAAGTGTTCCCAGAGACCCAGAGAAGAAGCAGTCGCTCCTTCTAGCGTTAGAGCGACTTTTGTCGCAAGAGGTCATTATGGTGGTTCCCACAAAGGATCAAGAATTGGGCTTCTATTCCAACCATTTTTACTGTCCAAAAACCAAATAGGGGTGTCAGACCCATTCTGGATTTAAGGGATCTGAATCGATTCCTAAGGATTTAGTCCTTCCGCATGGAATCAATTCGGACAGTCTCCATCCTGCAGGGAGGAGAATTTTTGGCATCGATAGACATCAGAGATGCATATCTACATTTACATCTTTACATCTACATTTTTCCGGCTCATCAGAAGTTTCTACGCTTCGAGATAGGAGGGCGCCATTTCCAGTTCGTGGCTCTGCCTTTCGGGATAGCCACTGCACCTCGAGTGTTCACAAAGGTCTTGGCCCCTCCTCTGGCCAGATTAGGGGCTCAGGGTATAACTGTCATAGCATACCTAGACGACCTGCTCTTGATAGACCGGTTGGTGGCTTCCTTGAACGGGAACTTTAGGACCACGGTCAAGTATCTGGAACATCTAGGTTGGATCCTCAACCTAGAAAAATCTTTCCTAAAACCAGTAAGAAGACTGGAGTATTTGGGTCTGATCATAGATACAAGCCAGGAGAAGGTATTTCTTCCTCAGGCAAAGATGACTGCTTTAAGGGAGCTGATTCTGACAGTCAGGACCAAGAAGGGTTCTTCTATCCGCCTTTGTATGAGGCTGCTGGGAAAGATGGTGTCTTCATTCGAAGCAGTTATCTATGCTCAGTTCCATTGAAGACTACTGCAACATAGTATTCTGTCGGCCTGGAACAAGAAGGTTCAGGCATTAGACTTTCCGATGCACCTGTCACATGCGGTGCATCAGAGCCTCAATTGGTGGCTCATACCCGAAAACCTGCAGAAGGGGAAATCCTTTCTACCGGTTATCTGGACGGTGGTAACAACAGATGCCAGTCTGTCAGGTTGGGGAGCAGTTCTGGAACAGTCTGCGATCCAGGGGCTATGGTCCAAGACCGAGAGGACCTTACCCATCAACATTCTGGAGATCCGGGCGGTATACCTAGCCCTAAGAGCCTGGACTATCAGGCTACAGGGTTGCCCGGTCAGGATCCAGTCCGACAATGCCACAGCAGTGGCATATGTCAATCATTATGGAGACACCCGGAGCCGAGCTGCTCAAAAGGAGGTGAACCAGATCTTAGTCTGGGAAGAGATGCATGTGCTGTGCATATCAGCAGTTTTCATTCCAGGGATAGAGAACTGGCAGGCGGACTATTTAAGTCACCAGCAGTTACTCCCAGGGGAATGGTCTCTGCATCCCGACGTCTTTTTGGCCATATGCCAAAGATGGCAGGTCCCAGATGTAGATCTCTTTGCATCCCAATTCAACAAAAAGATAGACAGATTTGTGGCAAGGACGAGGGATCCTCTTGCATGCGGGACGGATGCGTTGGTGATTGATTTATGCATTCCCGTCTATTCTGCTACTGCCACGACTCCTTCGCAGGATCAGGTAGGAAAGGAAGTCGGTACTTCTGGTGGCCCCCGCTTGGCCCAGAAAGACTTGGTATGCAGAAATAGTAAGGATGACGGTGGGTTCCCCGTGGACCCTACTGGTATGCCCAGACCTGTTATCTCAAGGTCCAGTGTTCCATCCTGCCTTACAAATGCTAAATTTGACGGTTTGGCTATTGAGACTCACGTTCTGAAGAGTTGTGGGCTTTCAGGTCCTGTCATATCTACCTTGATCAATGCAATGAAGCCAGCTTCCAGAATGATTTATCATAGAGTCTGGAAAGCTTATGTATCCTGGTGTGAATCCAGGGGTTGGCATCCCAGAAAATATGTCATAGGTAGAAGAATATCAGAATTGGCAGCTCTTTCCTGTAAAGAGCCTTATTTGATTATACACAAGGATAGAGTGGTATTGCGCCCTCATCCTAGTTTTTTACTGAAGGTGGTTTCAGATTTTCATCTAAACCAAGACACTGTTCTGCCTTCTTTTTTTCCAGATCCCTGTTCTTCGGAAGAGAGGTCACTACATTCTTTGTATGTAGTAAGAGCAGTCAAGACCTATCTAGGAGCAACTGCTCAAATTCGCAAAACAGATGTTTTGTTTGTGCTGCCAGAGGGTCCCAGTAGAGGACAGGCAGCGTCAAAAGCTACCATTTCTAAATGGATTAGACAATTGATTATTCAGGATTACGGTTTGAAACAGAAGATTCCTCCGTTTCAGATCAAGGCACATTCCACAAGGGCTATTAGTGATTCTTGGGCAGTGCATCACCAGGCCTCTATGGCTCAGATCTGCAAGGCCGCAACCTGGTCTTCAGTCCATACATTCACCAGATTTTATCAGGTGGATGTGAGAAGGCATGAGGATATCGCCTTTGGGCGTAGTGTGCTGCAGACAGCGGTACAGGGTCCTCAGGTCTGATTGCATCCTACTTGGTTGTGATCCCCCCCCCCTCAGTTGGCATTGCTTTGGGACATCCAATCAGTTATTACTGTGGCTCTGTGTCCCGTGATGTCCGAGAAAGAAAATAGGATTTTTTATAACAGCTTACCTGTAAAATCCTTTTCTTTCGATGGACATCACGGGACACAAAGGTCCCGCCCCTCTTCTTTTTTTTTTTTTTTTTTTTTTTGTGCCACCTCAGTGAATCTTATAAGAGACTTAATCCACATTGTCAGTGTCATCCATGTCCCTTCAAGTTTTTCACATCATTGTAGCTTTGTTTGCGGACATAAAAATCGTTTATTATCAAAAAACAGTATGTAAAGAAAAAGAAATTCATACTAGAGATCTTTACTTTATCTTTTTACCTCAGCACTACCCCATATAATCCCCAAACCCTGCCCCTTCACCATTACCCCCTTCCCCTCCCTCCCCCCCCCCATATCTGTGCACCCTTGGTTAACTTTGTTCTCTTCAATTAAATCTAGTTTTCAGTCCCTCAGTGATACTCCACCGTTTTTTAAATTCCTTCCAACACTGCCAGTTGTTATTCTCTCCTATTGTGTCGCCATCCCTCTCAAAACTCCCTTCTTCCATCAGGCAAATACCTTCCACTTCATTGACCCACTCCCATATTGATGGGCATTCTACCATCTGCCACTTTTTTGGGATAGTTTTTTTAGCCGCATTAAGCAAATGTGGCACCAAGGACTCTTTATAATTTTTGACCTCCCCTCCTATTCCATGATGTAATACCGTCCAGGGGTCTGCTTTTACTTCTATCTTTGTTATTTCCTTGATAAACCCCAATATTTTTACCCAGTATCTTTTAATTTCTGGACAGTTCCACCACATGTGGGCCATATTGCCCATTCCTTTGCATCCCCTCCAACACTCCGATGTCTTATCCCTTTGGTAGTTACATGCTTTGTCAGGGGTAACATACCAACCTGTCAAGATCTTGTAATTCATTTAAGCAACATTGGTATCAATCGACGAGCGATGGGTCAGTTCCAATATTTTCCTTAAAGTATTGCTATCTAACTGCGATCCTAATTCTCTTTCCCATTTTGTGATGTATGGAGGTACCTCCCGCCTACCCGCCATTAGCCCCATTTTGTAAATTTTGGACATTATACCCTTAGTATTGTTCGCCAGACACAACCTCTCCAACTCTGAGAGCTCTTTTCCAGACCTTATTGGCTGTGGCAGGCGACCAACAAAATGGCTTAGCTGGAGGTATCTCCACCCATCTATCACCCAAGCTTCCCTATTGTGCTTTAAATCATGAAACAGAACAATCTTACCTTCTTTTATTATGTCTCTTAACTGTGCCTTTTCATTCTTAATCCAATTACCACCTATTTTCGTTTTCCCCGGTGCAAAATAATCGTTTTCCCTAAGTGAAATTAAGGGGGAATTATATTTGTTTATGTATTGTGTCCCACGCTCTAATAACCACCTTCGTCAATGTGTGTGTACTTCCGTCTAATAGTCTGCGATGTGGGGGATTCCAAATTATGTGTCCTAAATGTGCCTTACTTAATTTATTTTCTATGTTCACCCATCTCTTGTGTTTATTATCTCTGACCCACTCGATCGCTCTTGACACCAATATTGCCTTGTAATAACCCTGAATGTCGGGAACCGCCAAACCCCCTTTTTTTTTTTCCTGTTTTATAATGTCAAAAGGGACTCTTGCCCTTCTGCCCTTCCAAACTGTTTTCATTATGATTGAATTAAGTTTCTTTAGATAAAACTGAGGTATTGCCAGCGGGAGGATCTGTAACTTATAAATGATTTTTGGTAGCAGAATCATTTTTATAGCATTAATGTGACCTACCCACGATAGTGGTTTACCCATTATCCTTTTACTCTTGGCTTTTATTTCATTAAGTAGTGGAATGAAATTTATTTTATAGATCTTCCCTAATGAGTTTGCTAGTTTTATACCCAAATAATTTATTTATTTTTTCCAAATAAATTGGAATTCTTTTTTCAGCTTACTTTCTTCTTTTTTACCTATGTTAATATTCAGTGTTTCGGATTTTGCCAAGTTTATCTTAAAATTAGACACCTCCGCATATTGTATGAGTACTTTCAGTATATTTGGTATTGTGATTCTCGGGTTGGCTATGAAGAGCAGCACGTCGTCAGCAAAGGCTGCGACCTTATGCTCCTCATCTCCAACCCAAAATCCACTTATATCCGGGTCCTCCCTAATCACCGAGAGCAGCGGCTCCAAGGAGAGAACAAAGAGCAAGGGGGACAGGGGACAACCCTGTCTCATCCCATTTTCCATTTCGAAAGTGGCCGAAGAGGACCCATTGATTTTTATTGAGGCCGTAGGGTGATTATACAAGGCATGGATCCATCCCATCATCTTCGAGCCCAATCCCAGGTGTTTGAGAGTTTGGAACAGGAACCCCCAGTCCACTCTGTCAAACGCTTTTTCTGCGTCTATAGACAAGAGTAGACCTGGGGGCCCCCTATCCTTGATTTTCTGCAGAAGGAGAAGGATGCGCACCCCATTATCCCTCCCCTCTCTTTTTGGGGTAAATCCCACTTGATCTGGGTGTATCCATTCACTCATCCCTTCTTTCAACCGATTAGCTAATACTCTAGCATATAGTTTCACATCTGTATTGATCAACGATATTGGCCTATAGCTAGAGCAAATCGTAGCATTTTTCCCTTCTTTTGGAATAACCGTAATCTCGGCTTTCAGCGCCTCCCTACTTAGCTCAAACTCCGTGCCCAACCCATTCATATATTCGCAAAGTCTAGGGATTAGTATGTCTTTAAATTTTTTATAATAGAGAGAAGTGAGTCCATCAGGACCCGGACTTTTTCCC
The DNA here is from genome assembly GCA_037953035.1 of Aquarana catesbeiana. Taxonomy (NCBI): domain Eukaryota; kingdom Metazoa; phylum Chordata; class Amphibia; order Anura; family Ranidae; genus Aquarana; species Aquarana catesbeiana. The sequence continues at coordinate 627,526 of JBBHAA010000790.1, read as the reverse complement.
GGAGCTGACTCTCCTAGTGCTGTTTTAATCTCTTCTATCGTTATAGGGCTTTCTAAATTATCCTTACAATTCTCCGTGATCTTAGGGAGATTTGCTTTATTCAAAAATTCTCCTATCTTTATTGTATGGGATCTGTCCTGACTTTTATTTTTCCCTACTGTATATAAATCCTTATAGTAATTCCTGAAGGATTCCCCTATTTCGTTTGTTGTGTGAACCATAACTCCTTTGCTATTTTGAATTCTTTCTATATAATTTCTAGCTTTCTTTCTCCGCAGGATTTTGGCTAATAGTCGGCTGCTCTTATTCCTACTCTGATACCTTTCTTTTGCCACTTTATAAAATACTTTTTTTGTTTCTCTATCTATCCGATCTTTTAGTTCTTCTCTTTTTAGGATGAAGTTTTGGTACACCCTCTTATCTTGGCCTAGCCCTTTCTTGTGCTCCTGCTGCAGATCATGTGTTTCTTCAGTTAATTTTTAAATTTCTTCTCTTGTTTCTCTTTTCCTCTTTGCTCCCAGTTTTATTAGAATCCCCCTAATATAAGCCTTATGGGCCTCCCACAAGGAGGACCAGGAAATCTCTCCTGTATCGTTTATTAGAAAGTATTGTTTTAACTCCTGTTCTACTATTCTTAGGTTTGTTTCATCCTGTATTAGGTCTTCATTTGATCTCCAAGTTACTGGAACTCTTTGGGTGTTGGAGACATACATTTCCATACTAACTGGGGCATGGTCCGACAATGTTATGGTCCCTATCTTAGATTCCACGACTCTATCAAGGAGTGAATGCTCAATCAAAATATAATCAATCCTAGAGTACGTCACGTGCACTGGGGAGTAGTACGAGTAATCCTTCTTATTAGGATTCATCATCCTCCATAAATCTACCAGTTGGCAGGAATGGAACTTCCGTTGTAGCTTTTTCATATTCACGTTCATCTTCCCCTAGTGCACGCGACGTACTGTCCACCTCTGGATCAATACAGAGGTTTAAATCTCCCATCAGGACTAGGCCCCCCTTTTTAAACTCCATTAATTTTTCCAATGTATTTACTAAGAATCCACTGGCCTCCTTGTTTGACGCATACACATTGGCTAATGTACATTCCCATCCCTCAAGGGAGCCTTTCAGAAAGATGTACCTTCCCCCTGGGTCCGTTAATCTCTCCTCTACTTTAAAATTCACCTCCTTTGCTATTCCTATTGCCACTCCTCTTGCCCTTTTTGTTATTGTATCCCCATAGAACCAGTTTGGGAAAGCTTTTGACCACAACTTAGTGTTAGAACCATATGTCAAGTGTGTTTCTTGAAGAAACACCACATCCGCTTTGTATCTCACCAATTCCTCCAAAATCTTGTCGTTTCCTGGGCGTGTTGAGACCTCTAACATTATAGGTCATAAAATTTTGCTTCCTCATCTCATTGCATATTTCTTAAATTGAACTTGCATTACTGCGTTAACCTTAAATTTTTTTAACCCTGTGCACAGACTAATATATAAGGCACTATTCAACATATCCCTTCCTTCAGTGTTTCAGATGCTTACAAGTTTCCTTTGTTTAAATCAGCAAGGTAGTATAGATATTTCATTACCTTCTCCTATCTCCCTCGAATCACCTCCTTCTTGCCTCGTTCCGCTATGTCAGTGTGCAACAAGAGAGGGAAGGAAAGGAAAATAAAATGCTTGTACTTTACCAAAATCCTGGGCTCCAGGTGTTCGTTGCTGGTTACTCTCCGGTATTATTACCGGTTTTATCCGGTATCCCACTTAGGGAGAGGTACAGGGGTGGGGGGGAGACCACAGACAAACCCGACCTCCTACGATCGCCGTCCACCTCTATGCTTATCAGCACAGCCGCTTCCCTTCTTCCTCCCGGAGATCACTCGGCAGCGTCGTGAGGAGTGCGGAGGCTCGTTCGCTTTCTCCTCCTTACGGGTCCGCTCAACAGCGGCATCCGGGGGTCTTCCTTCCTTCCTTGGAGCTATGCATGTTCCTCTCAGCACGGATCACCATTCTGAGGAGGGATCGCATGCAGCGGAGATCCTGGGAGAGCCCGCTTCCTCCTCCGGGTGACACGCTCTCCTCCCTTCCTCCATGACGCACGTTACGTCATCACGCCCTCCTGCCGCCCCTCTTCTAATACACTTATATTGCTTTGCTACAAAACTGAGGTATCCCTGGAAGGGGAGGGATTATATAGGGGGTTGAACTTCCTGATTAGGGTGTGACCAGTGTCCAATACCTAAAGGTACCTACATAACCCATCAGTTATTACTGTGGCTCTGTGTCCCATGATGTCCATCGAAAGAAAAGGATTTTACAGGTAAGCTGTTATAAAAAAAAAACTCTTTTTCTGAGAAAAAAAGCCCTGTGTGTTATGCGCTCCTAAGTGCCGCACTCTGTGCCTTTTGGGCCTACGCGGATTTGGCGCCGCTTTACTTCTCTCCCCGTGGAACAACAGAATTGGGAGTGGAGAGTTGGCTGGGGAGGGTGAGTTCCTGCACCTATTTTCTGAGAAAAAAAGCCCTGTGTAGGCCCTTATGCTACATTAACTGAGAGGCTTCCTATTTGTATGAAATTGCTGGTAACATTGCAAATGTCCATACAAATACATGAAAATGATTAAGCGGTTAAGGCATTGCATGTACTATGGCTCTACGCGTTTCGTGGGGTGTGTTAGTCCACTCATCAGGAGCGGCAATGTCTTTGATCTGAAAAAAAGACAATGAAAAAATTTCTAAGTCACTGTCTTAAGGGGGAAGATACACAGAGGGAAAGGATGTAATATGTAACAATATGCTCTGAGTGATACTCACAACCGCCATATGGAGATGCAGTCTTGAGAGCTGGAGACCCCCCTAAGGGTATCTTGTCTGGGAGCTGTGGCAGAGTATGGCACAAGCAAGCCTGCCAACATGGCCCCACAACCTGAAAACTATCCAAACACAGGTGGCTCATCTGCACCAATAGCGAATGGTAGCTAACAAAAATCTTGGGTGGTTTCTAAAATTGTAAAGATAAATATATATATATATTGAGTTGTCGAAATAGACAATTTCTGTACTTGAATGAGAACAGAATAGTATAGTTAGATCGATGTAGCTGTCTTTGTTACCTGATATTGGGCTTGAAGCAACCAGGATGTGCATGCAATGAATGCCAACCAAACAATAAAAGTTGAGCCAGCAGTGTGGACAGAGCGCCCCAGGTGGGGCCAATATAGGGGCTCGCACGTCCAGCCCAGCCTAACGCCACGTAAGCGTGTAGGAGGAGGGAGTGGCGCCGTTGCCAAGGTGACGTCACTAGGCATAGGCGTCAGGGACCCCCCTCACTGGGCGCAGATAAAAAGACACTGTCAGCGTAGCGACGCTCAAAAGAGCGCTGCACGCATGGCATGTGTCACGTGGCATTGATGCGTAGTGTGGAAGTATCCCCCCACTCCAAAAGGGGAGAGGGGAGATCCCCAGGTATAAGAAAATGGATTTTACACAGGAACTACAAAAGCTGGCCATAGATGGATGGCAATTTGACTGGTCCAGCAATGACCGGATACGCTTCAATCCGTCTATGGCCATTCCTGCTAAAGGTGAAGTAAATTTTTAATGATCAACTTCTCTCAAACCAGTAAACATGTTTCCTTTGATCTGCAGGGCTGACATAGGTGTCTCAGTGGAAAGAATTCCCTCATCCACCTTAGTTGTGTGGATCTGCTCAGTTTTTTTTGATCAGACATGGACTAAAAAAAACTGATTTATTTATGGCCAGCCTACAGCTTACCATACACTATACATTCTGATTGTACAATATTTTTTGGATCTACCACCAACTATGTAGTACAAAGTCCTGCCTAAATGGATACTACTTAAATTATTTGTTTAGGTTTGTCCATATATTACAAAGTTTGGGTAAATCTAAAGGTGATTGTGCAGAGATTGTACAATCCAATTGTATAGTGTATGCTCACCTATAGCATTGTGTTCTTGTGCATAAGTACTAACAATGACAATTGTTTTCCCTGTCATCTTTATTCTCATCTTTGCAGATTTGTTTGCCCAGGAGCTTTGTCTTTGAGTCCATTAAACACCCTGACACACTGTCTAAAGCTGGGCACACGCTGGGGTTTGCGCCAATACATGTTTTGTACTGGCAATTAGGAGTGCCGATACTTGTGCTTAAGTACTCGCTGATACCAGTTACTGATACCTTTGTGGTGAGATTTGAGCCCATACAAAATGAATGGGCTCATATCACACAGCAAAGAATTGCATGTGATTTGAACGGGAATACGCTGCAATTCCTGTCCAAATCAACTGCTGTTTCCCACTTCTCTCCTGTGTGAACCCCGGCTGAAGTCACTATGACAAGACTGGGTTCACACAGGAGCTGTGTGGGAAAATTGCATGTGATTCAGACAGGAATCGCACCTTATTTCTGTCCAAATTGCATGCGGTTCTTTAGACCCCTTTCACACTGTGGCGTTTTTCAGGTGTTTTTCAGGCGCTTTAGCGTTAAAAAAAACACTTGTAAAGCGCCTGAAAGAAGCCTCATCTGCAATACCAATGCGAAAGCCCGAGTGCTTTCACACTGAGACCCCTTTCACACTGAGACCCCTTTCACACTGGGGCATTTTTCAGGCGCTTTAGCGTTAAAAAAGCGCCTGAAAGCGCCTGAAAGAAGCCTTGTCCGCAATCCCAATGTGAAAGCCCGAGTGCTTTCACACTGGGACGCTGCGCTCGCAGGGTGTCAAAAAAAGTACTGCAATCAGCTTCTTTGCAGCGCTTTTGTGTTTTTGCCATCGGGCTGGGTGCGCCGATGGCCCGTGCCCTTTCACACTGCCAGCCCCCGAAAAACGCCTAAAAAACGCCCCAGTATGAAAGGGGTCCAGCGTTTTTCGGGCACTGGCATTGTGAAAAGGCTCGGGCTTTCACATTGGGATTGCAGATGAGGCTTCTTTCAGGCGATTTCCAGGCACTTTTTTTAACGCTAAAGCGCCTGGATAACGCCTGAAAAATGCCCCAGTGTGAAAGGGGTCTTACAGTGCGATTTGAGCCATTCATTTTGTATGAGCTCAAATCACATGGCAACATATTGGTTTTAGGTATCGAAGCACTCATCCAAATGCTTAGTATCAGCACCGATATCGGTATCAGTGCAACCCTAGTACACGCTATTATTTTTTTTCCCAGCAGGCTAAACAGATCCCTGCATCCACTCAAACAAGGTGGATAGAGGAATACCCCCTCTGTGCTGTTATATTCTGACAGCAGGACTGTATTCTGACAGCAGGACTCCTCCACTGTCAGAATACAATGATCAGCGCTGCAGCCCACAGATTGAAGGAAGTTTTCAAGCAGGACCAAGATCAGCTTCAGCTTGTTCTAAAGCATCATTTACAATTTTCAAAAATCACCTTTGGGCAGCCAGGTTACTCATTATTGGCGGCGAACCAAGTCGTCATCAAAGCAATCTAATTGGATGTGTGCTTTGTGATCATTGTGATGACCAATCACAAATGTAAATAGCAATACTGGTGCACTCCGCAACCATCACATATGTTTATGTGTGCGGCAAATGCTTCTACTAGCTCCGCCCCCTGCTCTGCATGGGGGACGCATTTTGACATCCTCGCCCTGGGCATTGAAATACCTTGTCCCGCCACTGTTGATGGGCACTGATAGGCACTGGTAGGTGACACTGATAGGCGGCACTGATGAGGCACTGATTGGTACCACTGGTGGGCATTGATAGGTGGCACTGATGTACTGGTGGGCACTGATCTGTGGGCACTGATTGGTGAGCACTGTGGGCACTGATTTGTGGCACTGGCAGGCGGTACTTGTGGGCACATATGAGGGAGCTTCGTCTCTCCCTGCTCGGGACCGATGTCCCTTCAACAGAGGCCAGTGATCTGCTTTTTTTTTCCTCGCGCTGTCAGTGAGAAGAAAGAAACACGATTACCTGTCTTCTGTTTACATCACGTGATCAGCTGTCATTGGCTGACAGATGATCACATAGTAAGGGGTCGGGATCGACCCCTTACTCCGATTTGTGATCTTTGACTCGGGTGATCACAGCGCACGCCGCGTGTGCCCTTCAGGGGGGCGTTGCCAGCTTAAAAAGGGGAGGACGCCCATTGATGCCTTCCCGGCAAAGCAGATCCACACTGTAGCTGTCATTCGGCTATAGCGCTGATCTGAAGGAGTTAATGGTTGGAGGCTATTTAATCCAGAGCACCCAGTAATGGACCCCCCCCCCTAATCTATGAGATGTGTTACTCTGCCTTTGTGCTTTGGTCTATTTTAGCTAGCTCCCCTGATTGCGCTTTTACCCTGCTTGTTGCAACCCTTGCAGTGTTGGAACGCGGTGCGGACAATGACCCCTCGGCCTTATACTTTATTTTTAACCACTTGCCGCCCACCATATAGCAAAATGACGGCGTCAAAGTGGTTTCAATATCCTGACTGAACGTCATATGACGTTCTCAGGATATTGAGCCGGGGGCGCGCATCGCGGCGATCATTGTTGCAGGGTGTCAGTCTGACACCCCGCAACACCGATTTAGGTAAAGAGTCTCTGACAGACTCTTTACCACGTGATCAGCCGTGTCCAATCACGGCTGATCACAATGTAAATAGGTAAAGCCGGTGATCGGCTTTTCCTCACTCGCGTCTGACAGACGCGAGTAGAGGAGAGCCGATCGGCTGCTCTCCTGACAGGGGGGGTCTGTGCTGATTGTTTATCAGCACAGCCCCCCCTCGGATCCTACCCAGGACCACCAGGGAAGCCGCCCAGGACCACCAGGGAAGCCGCCCAGGACCACCAGGGAAACCAGCCACACTGGACCACCAGGTATGCCCCCTAGACCCCCAGGGAAAAACTAATCGGTGCAAAGGCAGCTGCCAATCAATGCCCAGGCAGCTGCCAATCAGTGCCCACTCCAATGCCTACCACTGCCAGTGCCACCAGGGATGCCTATCAGTGCCGTGTGTCAGTGCCGCGTATCAGTGCCCATCAGTGATACGTATCAGTGCCCATCAGTGCCGCCTATCAGTGCCCATCAGTGCCCAGCAGTACCACCTATCAGTGCCCATCAGTGCCACCCATAAGAACCCATCTTTGCAGCCTATCAGTGCCCATCAGTGTCGCCTATCAGTGCCCATCAGTGCCCACCAGTGCCACCCAGTGCCACCCATGAGTGCCCATCAGTGCCGCCTATCAATGCCCATCAGTGCTGCATATCAGTGCCGCCTACCAGTGCCCATCAGTGCCACATATCAGTGCCCACCGTCAGTGCCCGTCAGTGCCCGCTCATTGGTGCCACCTCATCGCTGCCGCCTTATCAGTGCCTGTCAGTGCCGCCTTATCAGTGCCTGTCAGTGCCGCCTTATCAGTGCCCATCAGTGAAAGAGAAAACTTACTTATTTACAAAATTTTTAAACAAAAACAAAAGCAAAACTTTTATTTTTTTCAAAATTTTCGGTCTTTTTTTATTTGTTTCACAAAAAGTAAAAACCGCAGAGGTGATCAAATACCACCAAAGGAAAGCTCTATTTGTGGGAACAAAATGATAAAAATTTTGTTTGGGTGCAGTGTAGCATGACCGCGCAATTGTCATTCAAACTGCGACAGCGCTGAAAGCTGAAAATTGGTCTGGGCAGGAAGGTGTCTAAGTGCCCTGTATTGAAGTGGTTAAAGGCCATGTTTTCTCTTTATAAACCTTTTTACATTAAAGTTTAGACACCCAGGTTTACCCTTAGCTCTTTTATATGTGTTGGCCATTGGAATGCACTGGCTGATACCCTTATTTAATATGTTCTTAAATCACTCCTATTTTACCTCAGTGTTCAATGTTTTAAGAATTTGATCTCATTTAATATTCTGTGGTATAGAGAGTAGCTTAGGCCCCATTCACACTAGCGCGTTTTTTGATGCATTTTGCATTTTGCAGAAATGCACGGGAATTTTTTAACATGGGTTCCTATGGAACATGTTCACATCAATGCTTTTTTGTATCTCTGCGTTTTTGGAAAGGGTCGGGGACTTTTTTTCATGCAAAAAGCAGCGTTTTGCATGTAATGGTTTTCAATGGACAAGCATCAAAAACGCAAGTGCACCGTTTTTGCAGCGTTTTTGATGCGTTTTTGGTGCGTTTTTGGTGCGTTTTTGCCGTTTGTTTTTTTTTTTTTTTTTATTTTTTTTTTTTTTGTAATTTTTTTTTAAGACTGTAAAAAAAAATGAAAAAAAAAAAAAAAAAAAAAAACGCAAAACGCAAATCGCGGCAAAAACGCGGCAAAAACGCGGCAAAAACGCGGCTCAAAAACGTGGCAAGCATGAAAAAAAACCCTCCAAAAACGCTCAAAAGCAACATGCATAGGTGTGAATCGAGCCTTATGCCGCGTACACACGGTCGGACTTTTCGTCTACAAAAGTCCGACAGCCTGTCCGACAGACTTCCGGCGGACTTCCGGCGGACTTTCGGCGGACTTGCAGCAGACTTTCTAACGAACGGACTTGCCTACACACGACCACACAAAAGTCCGACGGATTCGTACGTGATGACGTACACCGGACTAAAATAAGGAAGTTCATAGCCAGTAGCCAATAGCTGCCCTAGCATGGGTTTTTGTCCGTCGGACTAGCACACAGACGAGCGGATTTCGGGGTCCGTCGTAGTTACGACGTAAAGATTTGAAGCATGTTTCAAATCTAAAGTCTGTCGGATTTGAGGCTGAAAAAGTCTGCTGAAAGTCCGGAGAAGCCCACACACGATCGGATTACCAGCCAGCTTTAGTCCGTCGGCGTCCGTTGGACTTTTGTAGATGAAAAGTCCGACCGTGTGTACGCGGCATTAGAGAAGTTGGCTCTTTTGGAATTTAATGTTCTTGCACTGCCCTGGTGCCTCCTTTTACTATGAGGTGTGTTGAATGTAATTACCCTATGATCGTTGTTTCCTAAGTTTACCCGTAATTCCGCGTAAATCTGCAATCAGATCTGTGTTATTTGTAATAAGTAGATCTAGCAAAGCATTATTTCTAGTCAAAGCATCCACCAATTGACCCATGGAGTTGTCCTGTAAGACATTTGAAATGAAATGGCAAGCTTTAAATGAGTTAGCAGTTCCTTCTGCCCATGTAATGGAAATCCCCCATTAAGATAACATTGCCCTGCCTTGCTGCCATTTCTAACTGTAATAGATCAGACTTCTCCTCATCCTCTAAGTTAGGGGGCCTGTAGCAAATGTCCACTATTAGTTTCCCATTTTTCTACTTTCCTTTGAAGCTCCAGCAACAAGGATTTCACCCCCTGCCTTGCCCCATTAGCTATGCCGTCCCTCACATTCACTATTAAATCATTCTTGATATACAGACACACCCCTCCCCCTCTTCTACCTTCCCTGTCCCTCCGATACAAGGAGAACCCTTGGATATTGGCATGCCAGTCATGTGAGCTGTCAAACCAAGTTTTAATATTTCCACAAAGTTGAAATCCTCCTCGTGTATCAGCAGCTTCAGTTTCCCTCCTTAGTACTAATGCCCCCAGTAGCACCCTCTGTCTTTTGCTCACTGCTGGCTATCTCTTCCTCTGATCCCTCCCCCCATCACCTTGTTTAAACGCTTACATTTTTGGCCATCTTCTCTCCCAGCAGAACTGCACCCTACCCATTTAGGTGCAGTCTGTCCCTACTGTAGAGCCAGTAACCGACCGAAAAGGCAGCCCAGTTCTCCAAGAACCCAAATCCCTCTTTCCTGCACCAGTCCTCAACCAATTGCTAAGTTTCCTAATCTCCTGCTGCCTCTCTGGTGTGGCTCAGGGTACAGGCAGTATTTCTGAGAATACCACCATGGAGGTCCATTTTTTCTGCATAGCTCCTAAATCCCTGAATTTTTTTTGGGACACTCCCTCTTCCTCTAACTTAGTCATTGGTACCAATATGTACCATGACTGCTGCGTCCTCGCCAGCCTCACCCATCAAACTGCCCATCTGATCCATGATGTGCTGAACCCAGTTGCCCGGTAAACAACATACTTTTTGGCGATCTTTGTGACAGAATGCCCTGTATGTCCTTCTAATAATTGAATCCCCTACCATCAGAATCTGTCTATACTTTACTTTATCCTTGTCCTCATCCTCACTGGAGGAGTTGTTCCCCGGCAACTAGGGGATTCACTCTGCTCAAACACTGCCACTCCTTGATGGATGTCCCCAATATCATGCAACCGGTGTATTCATTGGGATGTGTTAGCTCAGGACTGGCCTCCCTTATACTTTTCCCTCTACCCCATCTAACTGTTACCCAATTGTTCTGCTCTGGAGTCTTCACCTCCTTATCACCACCCAACTGATGGGTATTAGGGTGCCCACGTGCCCGGGATTGTCTCTTAATTATGATTTTTGTCCCGTGTCCCGGGCACCTTCATTCCGAGACAATACAGTGTCCCGGAATGAAAAAAAAAAAAAAACGGTCCGCCACACTGATATACTTATTTGCAGAACTGGTTTCTAGGTTAGGGCCGCCCCGCGTCTAGCAACCAGTGACATCGGCTGACACGAGGGCAGTGCACTCTATGGCTGAGCAGCGCACCTCTGAGATGAGTCCCCACCTCCTCTCTCCTTCTCCACCTCTGGCCGCAGCAGCAGAGAGAGAGAGAGAGAGAGCAGCCAGGCACACCAGAGCGACAAGCGTCTTCATTGAACATTCTCAGTCCTGTGGAACTGCTAGTAAGCCAGGATCCAGCCTGTGCCCACTGCCCAGTCAGTGCCAGTCCTGGGGCCGTCGCCGACTACTCCCGCAGCCGCTGCAGGGCAGCACCTTGCCAGCAGCCCAATTTCTCGAGTTCTCTGAGCCTCCCCCTCCATATTGTTTGTACTATGCAAAACCTTAAATAAAAACATTGAATCAAAAAAAAGATTACAATGTACAAATATGTCAAGGGTGGCTCCAATAACTGTGAGAAATTGTTTATTCTAAGGTCCCTGAAGAGGACATGTGGCCATGAGCTAAAGTAAGAATAAAGGAGCAGTAAAAATGTGAAACTCCCTTCCCCAGGAAATAGCACCAGCTGAGGATGACAAATTAAAAAAATTAGGGAATGTCAGGCGACACAGTGGTGTAGTGGGTAGCACTCTCGCCAGCAGTAAAAAGGGTTGCTGGCTCGAATCCCAACCATGACACTTCATGCCTGGAGTTTGCATGTTCTCCCTGTGCCTGCGTGGGTTTCCTCCGGGTACTCCGGTTTCCTCCCACACTCCAAAGACATGCTGGTAGGTTAATTGGCTTCTGTCCAAAATTGGCTATAGTATAAGAATGTGAGTTGGGGATCTTGGATTTTGGGCTCCTTGAGGGTAGGGAGCAATGTATGTGTGGAGTGCTGCGTAAATTGACAGCCTATATGGGTACCTTAAATAAATAATGATATAATAGATGAACATCTTAATGAGACACAATGTACAATTGCAGTCACTCAGGATGGACTGGTGTCTTTATTCAACCTTACTAACTATGTAACTCTGTCTTCTTAGGAAGCAGAATATATAGGGCTAAGATTGAGAATTGTTCGAGAATAAATATCATACACACATACTTGGGAAACCTACATTGTCTATCCACTGTCAGCATCCCTTCTGATGTGAAATTTGTTTCCCTCCGAATCAAATTCAGACAAAACTTTTGGTTATTTTGAGATTCAGATGTATCCGAATCTCCAAATGAAATAGTAACAATTTTCATTAAAAATCATTAAAATTTGTTTTGTTTATTCTTTTTCTAATAAATTCCAAAACGATCAGCATTGAAAAAATGAACGACCAATTCAAATTCTGTGTGAAGAATAGCTGGTTGTTAAGCAGCAGGCCGGGAAGCCACCCCCCACCCCACCCTTAACAAACAATGACTCATCAGCTGTCAGTGGGCAAAAACATAAAATTAAAAAACAGCGTGGAGGTCCCCCTAATCCATATCAGGCCCTTTGGGTCTGGTATGGTTTCTAAGGAGAACCCCATGCCAAAATTAAAAAAAATGGCGTGCCCCCCCCCCCCGCACAAATCCAGACCCTTATCTGACCATGCAGCCCGGCTGCTCAAGAAAGGGGGGGATGAGCGAGCAGCATTCAAACTCAACATTGTTTCTGCTGTTTTATTCATTCCCCAGAAAGCATTGTCCAAAAGCTTAAAATATTTTTAAAACATTTGACTTATCTGTATAGAAATTGTTAATGTACTGTTTTGGAAAAATCTTTTTGTAGCCCGTCTGTCAGGTATTACGTGAACCTCCTAGCTTTCCTTTACGCAATTGATAATATTAACCAGGATCCAGATATCTTACCCAATATCACTCTAGGCTTCCATCTATTTGATTCATGGTTGGAACCCAGGAAGGGTGTACAGAGTGTTCTGCAGATCTTATCTGGACCAAATGGGACATTTCCTAATTATTCCTGTAAAGGACAAGGCAAGCTGGCTGGTGTTATTGGAGATCACTATTCATCCACTACAATCCCAATCGCCCAAATCCTTGGACTGTACAGATACACACAGGTGAGTGAAAAGTACTTGTATATTTGTAATACCATTCTAAGTCAACAGAGAAAACAATATACATTTTACAAAAACATGATAGTGAAAGTAATAACTGTGAAAGTTAAAGTGTATATAAACTCTAACAATTAAAGTTTTTGTAAATGCAAAGTACATAGCACCCCTACTCGTTCACCAAAAAAAAAAAGTGTTGTGTAAATAAAGACAGGAGGCAACTTTTGACATGTGCGTTATTAAAAAAAAAAAAGTTCCCCGGAGTAGATCCAACGTCAATCATGATAAATGCCAGTTAACCCGAAATTAAAAAAAAAGATCTACACCCGATGAAGGCTCCAGCCGAATGACAGCTTCACCACTTCCTGCCGCTAAATACATTAAAAGGTGGGGCCACCCGATTATGTCACCAGGTGACCCAAACCCTTGTAATGTCACAACCCAGCAAGCCACAGTCGATAACATCACAAGGGTGCTGGGCCATACGGTGATGTCACCAAAGCACCTTGTCCCCATGTTGATGGGGACAAGGGTCTCTTCCCCACAACCCTGGTCAGTGATTGTGTAAATAAACACATGAGGCCGTTTTTAACAAGCCCTTTATTAAACAAAAATGTAAAAACTGTCCCCAGGAGTAGATCCAAAGTCAATCACGATGAATACTGGCTGCTGACCCGAAAAAAAGAAGAAGCCTGCAGCCGACAAAGGCTTTCAATGACTGACAGCTCCGCCGCTTAAAAAATTAAAAGGCAGGGCCACCCAATGATATGACTGGGTGACTTCGCCCCATGTAATGTCATCTGACCAGCATGCCCTAGTCTATGACATCACCAGGGGGCATGGCCATACGGTGACATCACTAAATCACCTTGTCCTCATGTTGATGGGTACAAAGGGCCTCTTGCCTTTTCCCCAAAACCCTGGCCGGCAGTTGTGGGGGTCTGCAGGCAGAGGACTTATCGGAATCTTGAATCCCCCTTCAACAAGGGGGCCCCCAGATCCTGTCCCTTCATGGGTATATAGTAAAAAATGATGTCAGAAGGGGGCTATACAGTGACATCACCGGGTGCCCCTGCCCTTTATTTTATTAGCGATGGGAGGCGGAAGAGCTGTCAGATGACGGTAGCCTTCATCACGTGAGGACCTTTTTTTGGGGGGCCAAAGAGGTGGCAAACCTTGGGACTTTTAGGGTGTTAAGGTCAAAAGATCAAGAATTGTCGGGTTGTATAAAATTAAATAATTTTATTTTGATAGAAAGATAAAAAACATGAGGAAGAAAAATACATCCATATCACAAGAAAACATTGAATTTGTGAAGCTTCCTGATTTGCAAAGTTTTTCTGGGTATGTATAATTTAGCCTGAGTAGGGACGCCTGTCCCCTGCCATCCTTCTGCAGAGAAAGGTCACTCTTCTCTGTGTGAAAACAGTGGTCTCTTTGCAGAGGTCCAACATGTCCACTAATAAGCCCAAGCTATATCGTATAATACTTATGACCCTTGCTAATTGGAGAGCCACAGATCTGACTCAATCAGGGGCGTATCGTACCTCTGCAGGTAGACCACTGTTTCAACACAGAGAGCAAGGATCCTTCTCTACAGCCTGCTTGTAGGGGCCTGGCTTTTCTACTCAGGCTTTGGCTGCATTCTACAGTATATAGAAATAAATATTTTGTTTTAATGCACCTGAAATGTATTTAGCTGATTTAATCTAAAAGATCAGTTGTATTTTTAAATATTTGTACAGTGCAGTCTCTATTTATAATTTTAGTGCCAAATGGATATGAATATAAATTTGAAATATAGTAACATTATAGTTAATAGTCAGGGCCAGTGCAAGAATTGTTGTCTTCACGGGCAATAGCATTTTTGCCACCCCCACCATCCTCCCCCCCACCCCTCTTCTCCACAATGCATACCCCATGTCCTCTGCTCTGCTTATCCCACAGTGGATGGTGTCATTAGGGTAGTGGAAGGTGTCAGTTAGTAGAGAAATGGACTTTGTCAGTACGGCAGAGAACAGGGTCAGTAGAACAGTGGATGGTGTCAATAGGGCAGTGGACAGTGGATAGTATCAGTTATTTTTTTTCATTATTTTCTACAATTTTTTATCAGGGGTCCAAACAGACCCCTGATGTCTCATTTTTTTTTTTTTTTCAATAGATTTTTATTGAGTATTTCAAGAAATAGATACAGAAAAGAGAAAAATGGGAAATAAAAGTAAATGGATTGTATAACATAAAATAGATTGTTTAACATAAAATAGGGTAATAAGTGATACACAGCTTATGGTGATATACATTCAGAAGTTACAATCTTAGGAAAGGTAAATAGGTATAGTATTAGACCTACTGGTACTGTTAATACCTTATAATCACCTCATGGAACAAGTAAGTCATAGCCTATATGGCCATATAGACCAGGATTTGTCAAACGTCGCTCATTTGGATGAGTTTAATGCTATGAGACGTTCAAAGGTGCAATTCCTGTT
Organism: Aquarana catesbeiana; assembly: GCA_037953035.1. NCBI lineage: Eukaryota > Metazoa > Chordata > Amphibia > Anura > Ranidae > Aquarana > Aquarana catesbeiana. The sequence goes on along the minus strand of JBBHAA010000790.1, from coordinate 612,505 downwards.
GACAGCTTTAACTATATCTGTCATATTCAAGGCTGTCGCGGATTTCCAGTTATATAGAATCATTGATCTTGTCTCTAGCAGAATGTGTGTCACTACAGGTCTGAAGTCCGTATGAAATTTGTCTATGTTTAAGTGTAATATTGCTAATGCAGGGTCTGGGGGTGTGAGCATTCCTGTTATAGAGGAGATTAGTCGGAATATTTGATTCCATGTGCTTTTAACTGTGGGGGCAATACCATAGCATGTGACGTAAAGAACCCATGTGACCGCAAGCTCTCCAACATAGTGGTGATGTTCCAGGAAAATATTTTGCCAACCTGTATGGTGTGTAATGCCATCTATTAGCTAGTTTGATTGCTAGTTCCCAGTGCTTAACGCAATGAGAGGCTTTATGTATTTCTGTGAATGCCTGTCGCCATTGTTCTGGTGAGAATGTTTTGCCCAATTCACCCTCCCATTTTTCCATTGCTGTAGTTTTGAGGGATGTATTTTTATCACTTAATTTATGGTAGAAAAAGGATATACCTTTTGTGTTACTATTAGCGTTCGAGTAAAATTGCCATATCGCTTTTGGTATGGAGATAGACTGTCTAGTGTAGGATTTAAGAAAATGTGTGATCCTCATGTGTAAGAATTTCCCGTTATTGGTGAGGTTGTATTGGGACATGACCTGGTCAGTTGTTTTCAATTGTGTTCCGTCATAGAGGTCCAGGATGTTATTTACACCTTTGCTCGTCAAGTATTGAACCTTCAGTAAAGGGATCTTTGTTTCTAGTAGCGTCATTGGTATTGTGTATGGTATTTCTTGAATGTCCCTATGTTTTTGTTCGAGAAGGAATCTCCATGCTCTCAATGAGATCTGCATAGGAGGGGTAAAAGTGGATATGTTCCATGGTAACCACCCGTCACTTAGCAATAGTAAGGTTAAATCCTTTGTTGGGGCTAATGCCTTTTCAATGTCTACCCATAGTGGTGTGTCCTCAGTTTTGAACCATAGTTTTGTCTGGTCTAGTCTAACTACCCTGTAGTAGTCATATAAGTCCGCTAGGCCTGCCCCTCCTATTCTTTTATGGAATGTGAGGTTGTTTCTGGAGCATCTAGCTTTTTTGCCATTCCATATATATTTCCATCCTACTTTGGACATTTTGTGAATATAGTGGATAGGTATGTGGATTGGTAAGGAACGGAACATATAAAGTATTTGTGGTAACAACATCATCTTAAATGCAGTAATTCTTCCAAACCATGATACTTCCTTATTGGACATATGCTTGATTTGGGCTTCCAGTGTGGCCATCAGTGTTAGCATATTGGCTCTAACAAGTGTGGAGGTTTTGTTGGTAAGTGTGAGACCAAGATACTTTATGCCATTTAAGCTCCACGTATAAGGCAGTTGTGTTTGAAGCAGTTTGTGTTTGTGGGGTGGAATACCCAGATCTAATATTAAGGATTTATTAAAATTGACTTTATAATATGAGACTTCTCCAAATGTGTTAAGGATTGCATGAGCTTGCGGTAATGATGTGACAGGATTGGTCAGGAGTAAGATTACATCATCAGCAAAAAGGTTTATGGTGTGCAAACTGGAGCCAAACTGGAAGCCTGTAATCAGGGGGTGAGATCTTATGGTTTCAGCTAGGGGTTCAATCATTAAGTTAAAGACTGTTGGGGATAGGGGGCACCCCTGTCTGCTCCTATTAGTGATGTTGAATGGTTTAGATAAGAACCCAGAGGAGTAAACCTGTGCCGATGGGTGTGACTATAGAGCCAGAATGGCTTGCAGTATGGGGCCTTGGAACCCAAATTTGAGTCATTTTCATATATGTCCACTGGACTCTATCAAACGCCTTCTCTGCGTCAATTGACAGTAACAGAGAAGGCGTTCAAGTTTTTTCAGCAAAATTCATCACATTAATAATTCTTCTGGTTGCGTCAGAGGTTTGTCTCCCCTTCACAAAGCCCATCTGGTCGCGCTTTATAATGTGTGGGATTATATCTGTTAATCTTTTGGCTAACAATTTGGCGTATATTTTAATATCAGAGTTTAGAAGAGATATAGGTCTGAAGTTTGCTGGTGTGGTAGGATCTTTGCCTGGTTTTGGCAGTGTTACTATGTAAGCTTTCAACATGTCTTGTGGAAGGGTTGCGGACTCAACAGCTTTGTTGTATATGGTTGACATATGTGATGATAGAATGTTTGCAAAAGTTTTAAAGTATTCGTTGGAAAAACCATCCGGCCCCGGAGACTTTCCATTGGGAAGAGTGTTTATGATCTGTTCTATTTCCCGTGCCGTGATTGGTGTGTTCAATGTTTCTAACTGGTGTGTAGAAAGAGTAGGAAGATTGATATTCTTTAGGAATGTCTCAATCTGTTCCACTGTTGGTTGGTGTGTGTTGGGATCTGTATACAGGTTGTAAAGTGAGCCATAGTAATCCGCAAATTGGTCAGCTATAGCTTGAGGATTTATAATTTTGTGTGGTTGTGTAGGATGCTGTAGGTAAGCTATTCTCGATTTAGTTTGAGCCACCTTTAATCTGTTTGCTAGATATTTGCCTGCTCTATTAGCATTGGCGTAATAGTTTAGTTGAAGGCATCTGAGATGTATGTCATATTGTTGTGAGAGAAGATTTCTACGTTTTTCTCTGAGGGAGTTTAATTTGTCAGTAAGTGGTAGTGTAGGGGATTTTTTGTGTTGAGTGGTGATATCGTGAATTTCTAACAGGATAGTGTTAAGCTGCTGAGTCCGTTTCCTCTTTTCTCTGGCTCCTATTTGAATTAAAACGCCTCTCATGAAGGCCTTGTGTGTGTTCCATAGGATGTATGGGTCATTGACTGATCCAACATTGTCTGAAAAAAAATGATGTAAATTCTGAGATAATAGTGATTGGAGTTGTGGGTCCTGGAGTATGCGTGTGTTGCAGCGCCAGATGGGGGGTGAGGAAGTGATTCCCCTCTCAGCAATATATATAGAAATAGCGGAGTGGTCCGACCATGTAATATCATGTATTGTGGTTGTTTCAATATTTTGTAGAAGCCTTTTATCCGTTAAGAATAAGTCTATACGGGAGTATGAGCAGTGTCTGCTGGAAAAAAAGTGTAGTCCTTTTAGTTGCCGTGTAGACATCTCCATGTGTCGAATAGCTCTTCTTTGTGTAATAGTGATTGGAGAGACAAAGTTCCTTTGCCGGACGATGTATCTAGGATCTGGGTCTGGTGTCACATTAAAGTCTCCACAAATCAGAAGGTTGCCATGTTTTAAGGCTTTTGCTTTGTGGAGCACTTTGTTGATGAATCTTATTTGGTGCGTATTCGGAGCGTATAATGTTACGATGGTGTAGGGATTGGAATGAATGTTCCCTGTGGCAATGATGTATCTTCCTGCAGCATCAGTTATGATTTCTTTGGGCTCAAAGGATATGGAGTTTTTGAAGGCTAGGAGAACTCCCCCTGTTTTGCGATGCGGCGTACAGGCCACGTAGATGAATGGGTAGTCCTTGTGAGTGCAATGGGGATTGTTGTGTAGTTGGAAGTGCGTTTCTTGGACGCTTAATATATCCGCCTTATGCTTATGAGCTTCTTTCCATAAGCTAAAGCGTTTAGCTAGGTGATTTAAACCCCTGGCATTGATGGAAAGGCAGGTTATCGTCATTTAATAGACGTGTGTTAGGTTATGAGGCTGTGTTGTGGGGGTACTCACTGCGACCATAGATGTCTTCCTGTGCTGCATGGTTGTTGGTGGAGACGACATATTGTAGCAAGTCCTCTGTGCTGGTTCGGAGGTGTAATTAGTGCTATGAAGCGGTGTATATCACTTAAAAAAGGAGATAAAAAAAAACTGTAAACCAAACGGAAAGTTAACATGAGTAACATAAGAAATGCATCTCACAATTGATCCTCGTGCAGTCGTAGCTGCTATTGGTGTTATCGGGGTAAGGGAGAGATTCTCAAACAGAAACTCAGCCCTGGAGATAAACCTGTAATAACTTGGGTTTTATTTACGAGCTTCCATCTGTCGGTTTCTTGTTAGATCTCTTGTAGGACAATACCTGCCAATCATTTTGTAGGAAAGATGGCTCTGCCGGTTAAGCCTGATGGATAGGCTGGTCCACAATGATGCTCCATCTCTTTAGGGCAGTAAGCCCTTCTTCCAAGGTAGATATTGAGATGGTGACCCCGTTGTGGGTGATAGAGAGTGTGGCGGGGTACTTCCACTTATGGAGGATTTTGTGGTTCCTCAAGGCTTTTGTGACCGTTAACAAATTGCGACGGCGTTGCAGAGTGTGTCTTGAAAGATCTGGGAGCAGTCTGATGTTCACATACTGTTGGGGGATGTTCTCTTGTTTGCGTGAGGCTTGGAGTACCCGGTCTTTAACGTGGTAGAAGTGCATTCTTAGCAGGACATCCCTGGGTATTTCAGCAGGGAGAAAGGACGGTTTAGGGACTCTATGTATCCTGTCCACAAGCAGGTCATGTGCTGATGCTTCGGGCACCAGTGTGTAGAATAGGGTCTGGGCATATTGTAGGAGCTGGTTGGGGGGGATATCTTCCGGAATTCCTCTCAGTTTGAGGTTGTTCCTCCTGGACCTGTCTTCTAGGTCAGCCATTTTGTCTTTTAACCACGTGATGTCTTCCCCCTGGGCTGTGTGGGCCTCCACCATCACATTGTATGCTGAGGTGTATTCCTCCATCTTGTTTTCCACCTGATGTACTCTATGGCCTATGGCTTGTACCTCCCTCTGACACTCTGTTATCCCCCTGACCATGTCTGCTTGTAATGAGGAACGTAGTGACAGGAGCATATCTTTTAGTAATGTGTCTGAGACCGGCCTGTCTGCGGTGGGGAATTCCCTGATAGGATCCCCTTCAGTGCTGCTCTGGAGTGTGGGATTACTGTGAGGCCCGCTCACCTCCATCCCCTGCATGCTGCCTTGTCTGATGCGGGAGTCCCTCCGCGGCTTCGATTTGGCCGGGCTTCTTGTGGAAGGGCTGGATGGGCTTGAGGAGGACACACTGGGTGGGTTCGGGGAGCGGAGAGGGACAGATGCCTGACCTTGTCTGCCGCTGTGCGTGTCAGGCCTAAGCTCCGTCCTGTCATCTGCCGTTCCGCCGCCATTTTGAGGGCCGCGAGCCGCGTAGTAACTTGTCATTTTTTGCGGCTGTTGTGGATTTTTGCGGCGTCTGGTCATCCACGATGTGTGCAGCGGGCCCCCACCTGTTGGAAGGTAGTTCCATTGGTCGTTAGGGGTGCTGGAAGTCTCTGATGGCTGTGGATTATCTCCTGAGGTGAGCGGAGCTCCGGGATTACACGTCCATCTTAGAGCCCGTTCGGCCACGCCCCCAACCTTCCCCTGATGTCTCATTTTTGAGACAGAGTCCTCAATCTCCATCACTGCAGCCTTAGCTACACGGGATGAATGAACAGGAAGAGCACATCCTCCCTGTTCATTCACAAACCAAAGCATAGTAAACACAGTTATAAATGAACACAGTAAGTGATCAGTACCAATCACTAACTATTTTCATTCAGAAAAGTTAGGGGCCAGTAAATTATGAATTTACCAGCCCCTTCCCTGTTTTACAATCCTGAAGCAATCCTGCGCTGCAGCTAGTGGGAGAAGAGGCGAAGCCGGCAGCGCTGTGGGAGGGGGTACCAGGGGAGCACATACAGTAAGTGGCCCAGGCAGCAGGAGGAAGTAGAACCTGGATAGGAGGAGTGGGAGGGGCAGCATATACTGGAACAGAGCCCCTGTATTTTCCTCCAGCAGCTGCAGAATGCCGACGGGAGGGAAAGGAGGAGAAGCAGTCTTTCAGAGGCTGCAGGAGGGAAATACATGGATCTGTTCCAGTGAATGCTAAAGTGTAAAACCTAGTGTGAAAAGAAGGCCTCACGGTCCCCTAGAGCATATGCAGGTTCACCATTGCGATCATCAAAGCTCCACCAACGCCACTCCTCATTCTGATGCCCTAAAGCGGCTCTCTAAGCAGCCTTATGCTGGTGCCAGCCCTGTTAATAGTTAATCCTCGTCTTTTCAGATCAGCTATGGAGCCACCGATTACCCATTAAGTGACAGACTCCTTTACCCGCATGTATTCAGGACCGTTCAGAATGATTATGTCTATTATTTAACAATTGCCAAACTAGTGAAACATTTTGGCTGGAATTGGGTTGGAATACTTTTTTCAGACAATGATACCGGAGAGAATGAAGCGCAAATTCTGAAGAGAAATTTGGCTTTCCAGGAGATTTGTGTGGCTTTTGAAAAAAGAATGACTGTGAATTCCGCTACAATGGATCAGTGGAGGGACACACTTAGTAAAGTGCATTGTAAAGTTTTAATACTTTGTGGTTCCTTCACAAGCAATGCTCGGGAATACCTTTATAAATACTCTCAGTTCAATATAAATAATATGATTATCCTTCCCCCAGGCTGGACTTCAGGTGAAATCAAGATGATAACCGTTTTGACAAGTTTTATAACAAGTTTGTCTTTACAGTCTGATCCGCAAATTCTTATTGATGAAAGTCCGTTTGATGACAATCTATTGTCAAGACATTCACAAATTGAACAGCTGATGGATAATCTGATCATTACAATTTACAATATAACATCAACTCAAAATGGGAAAAATATTTATTTACAAAACTTTACTATTTTTAGTCAGAGTTTCATAAGAGTCTTTTTTCCACAAATTAAAAGAAGAATGCTTTGGAAAGAATCTCTACGAGTGTATATTGCAGTAAAAGCTATGGCTGAAGCTATACATTTTTTTAACAAGTTTAATCACAGTTTTAATATTAACAGATTTAAGCAGGTAAAACAGTATAGTGCAATAGTCTGTAAATCGTTTTTTAGATTTTTTTTTTTGTATAGAAATGTAAGAAGGTACTTTGACCAAACATTTTGGGTTTGTTATAATTATTCTACAGGATTTATATAGTGCCAACTGTTTGAACAGTGCTTGGCAAAAATAAGGGAAACTGTACAGTTACAATATAATTCAATGCAAGGGGGTGAGGAGAGCCTTGCTCATTAGAGCTCACAATCTAAAAAAGAGGCTGCAAGTGATACAAAAGGTAATAACTGTATTGGATGAGCTAAGGAGAAAATAAAAGTATAGTTTTCAGGTGGTGGCAGGATAGGCTTCCCTGAACAGATGAGTTTTCAGGGATTGCCTGAAGGCGGACAGAGCAGGAGATAGCCAGATGCATTAGAATGTTTCAATGGATGAAAGAGTCTCTGAAGTAGTCTTGGAGGAGAGCACAGGAGAAGGTGTTGAGGGAGATAGAGAGCAGGAGGTCTTGCGGGAGTGGAGAGGATGGTTTGAATGATATTTTGAGATGAGGTTGTTGATGTAGCTCCTCAGGGCAGGGCTCTTGTTAGTAGTTAGAATTTTAATTGTTAGATGAGCGCAAGCCAGTGGAGAAAATGGCAAAGAGGGTTGGTGGTTAATGATTTGTTGGTTAGGTGCATACATCTTGCAGCAGCACTATAGCTGGGATAATAATGAAATATGAGTGGTGTATCCGCGCAACGGAACAGAAAATTAAAAAAGTGGAGAAAATGGAAAAAAATGGAAACAATGGAACAAATCGCATAAAGGACTGCTGCCTCCACAGATGTGATTTCCACCTAGGTGGAAAAAACAGAAGGTAAGTGAAGGGTTAGTGTGTGGGTGTGGCGCTGTCCTAATTTATAGAAATACTTGGTAAATTGTGTGTAGCCAAATCCCATATGTAAAGTTGCATATAAAGTATTTACCAAAATTGCAAATAAAAAATTCAACGAAAATAAAACCAAACATAAAACAGCAAAGTGACCCCCTTTGGAGTGTGTAGGTGTATCGTTGTCTTAGTTTAAAAAATACTTTGTAAATCGTGTGTAGCCAAATCCCACATGTAAAGTCGCATGTAAATTATAAACAAAATATAAACAAAATCGCATATAGCAAATTTAACGGCTAGGTTGGCCCCCTTTGAATTGGGGGAGGGGGAAGGGGAACAGGGGATGAAATCAAAAAATGACTTTAGCCAAAGCTATTCCATCCACATAAAAACCCCATATAGTGATTGACAAACATAACATTGCTGAATAATTACATAGGTTAAATCATGACTAGTGCTTAGTGCAATTTAAGTGAAAAACTTGACATCTTTGTAAAACAAGGCAGGTATTTGTATTAATCTTGGTGACCAGGTGCTCGTGTCTTGTGATCATGCGGACACTCACCAGCTTCTTTAACCCCTGCGGGGGTAATGCGCAGTCACAGTGTATGCCACTGTGCGGCAATCCACAGGCTGTTTCTGGGTCACGGTGACGTTTTAGGCATAAGAGAAGAAAGAGGAGATTCCATAGCGTAAAACCATAAAACACTCTTTATTGAACGCAGATGACAGAATGGTACTCACATTTAAGCAGTTTATAATAGGCAACCAAATGTCATCAAAACAGAAGAGCGTCAGATTTAAGTTGGTGATCCTCTGGGAGATGATGCAAAAGCGTCAAAATAGGCCAGGCCCTACGCGTTTCATCATAGGGACGTTAGCGGGGATAACCTGTGTAGCATTAGGCCAATGAGGGGGAAGGTGTTATAGTCGAGGTGAGGGATACTAAGAAAGTGAATTTGTATGTTGGTGGTGTCATTGGCAAGAAGGAGTACATTTTGGAGATATTGGAGATTAAGGTAGCAAGATTTGGACAGTGATTGGCTGTGGAATCTAAAGGAGAGGTCAGAGTCCAGGATTACACCTAGCGTGCTGACATGAGGGAATAGACTAATGATTGTGTCATTTATCTTGAAGGAAAAGTTTGGGGAGGGGACACGGTCGAAGGAAATATATGTTTTTTGCAACTTTTAGCATCTGACCACATCTGAGGGCTGCAAAGGGAATTGGTTCTGAGACTTCCCTCTGCCAGACTTTGTGATCTCATGTCTGAACAGGGAAAAGGTATCATTTTTATCATATTTTACTAAGTGCAGGTCCCACTTTGGCCACTGTCTGAATAGTAGCTTCACTGAGGGCCCCAAGAACACAAATTGTATCAACTTCCGGTTCCGGCGCTGCATGGAGTAGCTGCTTCTCACACCAGCTCCCGTAGCTAGACTCCAAAATCAGCATAAAAAAAACGGCAAAACCCGCTCCACACACCGGCAGCCTCTCCCCTCATGCCTGGCCACAACATGGATCGATTTGTGGAGAAAACGGCCCGCTAAAGTACGCGGCCACGACGGGGCGACCGGCAACCCCGCAAATTGAGGCCCCGGCTTCAGCCTACATGGACCCTCTCACAGAAACAGTGCCTGACATGGAGGTAAGCGGTGACCTGCCCCCCCCTCCTCACAGCATGACACTGCCCCACAGCACACTGGCGATCAACACACAGAGCTCATTGCCCAGGCTGTGGCAGCTCTCCTCTCCCCCATGATAACAGCCTCTGTGGAGAAGGCAGTCAGTGCAGGCATGCAGAAGCTCCAGGCCCAATTACGGGAACATGCCTCCAGATTAAATGAGGCTGAGCACCGCATAACTAACATTGAGGAGGAACTCTACCAGGCACAATCTACAGAACAGGCCCCAAGACAAACAAATATATTCTAGAGAAATTAGACAATTTAGAAAATAGGTCCAGAAGGAGCAACCTGCGTTTCGTGGGCATCCCAGAATCATTGCAACCTTCAGCACTCATGGACCTTTGTGCGAGGCGCATACCCGAAGCACTAGGCCTCCCAGGCCCCTGCACTGTGGAACGCACCCACCGTATGGGAACCTTTAACTCTGATCGCAAATCGTCCCGACCGATTATCACAAAATATCTGAACTACTCAGACAAAGCTTTCATCCTACAGCAATACAGACAATCCAGATCTCTTCAGATCGATGGAATGAAGATCCTGATCTTCGCAGACTACTCCATAGAAGTATCCAAGAAAAGGAAAGCATTTCAACAAATATGCATGGAGCTGCATCAGCAACAAATCAAATTTACCTTAGCCTTTGTGGCTCTCTTACGGCTCAAGGCCCCCAATGGTGACCAGTACTCCTTCCATGACCCATCTGAGGCAGGGACCTTCCTAAGATCGCTTCGCACAGGACCGCACCTCAGCCCCACATCTAAAACAGCTCCCATCAACCATGCTCTGGACTAAAGGAGCCCACGCAAAGACTCACCAAAATGATTCAGAGCCTCTGAACCGGACCAACGTCGCTCCATGCCTCATTGAGAGAACCCTTCCAACGGCACTACAGCCTCCGTTACTAATGCTCCTCAACTGGCCTTACGGACCAGTCCAGGCAGAGATGATTCTCACCTAATCCTCCCTCCACATTATTCTTTACCCCTCATCATATCCCCCATGTATTGGTAGGCCGGTCCTTTATACTGATAAGCACAATGTTAATATAATATTGCTTGTTCAATGTTTTTTTGTTTTTTTTTTAACTCTTAAAATGCAGCTTTCTACCTTGGCCTCCCTGCATAGATCAGACCACACTCCCCGTCCACAACTCGAGCTGCCAGCATAATCCACCCTCCAATATGCGGGTTCAGAAGATGCAGTCAATGGGTCTTGTAATGAGACCTGGACTACACAGTGACTTCCATGTGGAAAAAAGCGAAATTTCTCAATAATGTTGTATTGTTTTTACCTTTTACCCCCTTCCTCCTAAATCTTTTCCTCCCCCACGTATTCCCATCCCGTGGTTCATTTGCACCAACAGACCCTAACTCAGCACTCTCATATAGCGTAGACTCTCAAACATCTATGCACCCAACAACCCCACAAAACAGTTTTTTAGTGAACTAACGACCTGGCTCCTTTGCGACCCACACCTTCCACACATAATTGGCGGGGACTTTAACACAACCCTACACCTAATTGACAACATATCTTCTCCCAAACGCCCATGACCCCTCCAAGACCCCAGTGCTCCGACACATCTGGCCTCCACTATGGACGCCCTCCATCTTCATGACATTTGGCGCCTCCATCACCCAACTGATAGAGAATTCACATTCTTCTCTAACCCCCATAATGTCTTCACTAGAATTGACTACCTTTTCTGCTCAGACAACCTTGTCCCACTGATATCTGACGCTGATATACACAACATTGTTATATCCGACCACGCACCCATCTGGGCAATGCTGGATAATCCTGACCTACACCCAAGTCCCAAACTATGGCGCTTCCCCTCCTACCTTCAAAATAATTCTGACTTCCAACTGTACATGGAAAACACATGGTCTGAATACACCTCGACCAACGCACCACATGCAGACAACCCAAATCTGTTCTGGGAAGCAGGCAAAGCCTTCCTCAGAGGACACATTATCTCTTATGCGGCCTCTTTCAAAAGAAACACATTTAAAAATTACAAAACAGCCAGCTCCCGATTGCACCAAGCTCAACGTTCCCTATACACAGATGACTCCCCTGACAACAGGAAGATATGGCAGGTAGCTAAACAATCCTTTGATACTTGGGCTGAAACCCTGGAATTAACCAAAAAAGCGCACATGGATGCCACCCTCCACAAATTCGGCAACAAGGCAGGTAAACTACTTTCAAGACTATGTAAGGGCCCCCACCTCCTGACCTATATTACATACCTACATACCTACGAGACGCATCAGGTACTATCAAAACCTCACAAAAAAGCATAAACGAAGCCATGTTACACTACTATTCCTCCTTATAGGCGACTGACCCTATAGACAACCTGACAGCACTTTCCTTTCTTGAGAAAATAACCCTCACACAAATCTCTCCCTCCCAATTGGATGCTCTAAGCACACCCATCTCACTTCCTGAAATATCAACTGCCATTTGGAACCTAGCCTCTTCTAAAGCCCCAGGTCCAGGCGGTTTCACGGGCGAATTCTACAAATCCCTACAATCAATCCTAGAACCTACCCTACGCAACGTCTATCATCACATATGGACAGGCGGCCCCTACCTACCCACGGGTAACCAAGCCATCATTAAACTATTAGCAAAAAAGGGTAAGGACCTACAAGAACCAGGTTCCTATCTCACTTTTAAACCTTGACGTCAAGATTCTCTCCAAAATTATTGCCACTAGATTAGCCTCCATTATCCCCTCTCTGATACACCCTGCCCAATCGGGGTTTGTGAAGGGCAGGACTGCCACCATAAACATCAAAAATGTGATGATGGCCCTGGAACATGCAAAATGCAATCTAGAGGGGGACCATGCAATCATCACCCTAGATGCAGAGAAAGCCTTCGATAATGTAAGTTTCGAATGGCTTTCCATGGTCATGATTAGGGATGAGCCGAACACCCCCCGGTTCGGTTCGCACCAGAACCTGCGAACGGACCGAAAGTTCACACGAACGTTAGAACCCCATTGACGTCTATGGGACTCGAACGTTCGAAATCAAAAGTGCTCATTTTAAAGGCTAATTTGCATGGTGTTGTCCTAAAAAGGGTTTGGGGACCCGGGTCCTACCCCAGGGGACATGCTAAAAAAACTTTTAAAAACGGCCGTTTTTTCGGGAGCAGTGATTTTAATGATGCTTAAAGTTAAAAAAAAAGTGAAATATTCCTTTAAATATCGTACCTGGGGGTGTCTATAGTATGCCTGTAAAGTGGCGCGTGTTTCCCGTGTTTAGAACAGTCCCTGCACCAAATGTCATTTTTAAAGGAAAAAATCTAATTTAAAACTGCTTGCGGGTTTAATGTAATGTCGGGTCCTGGCAATATGGATGAAAATCAGTGAGACAAACGGCATGGGTACCCCCCAGTCCATTACCAGGCCCTTTGGGTCTTGTATGGATATTAAGGGGAACCCCAAACCCAAATTAAAATAAGGTAAGGTGTGGGGCCACCAGGCCCTATATACTCTGAACAGCAGTATACAGGCGGTGCAAACAAGACAGGGACTGTAGGTTTGTTGTTAAGTAGAATCTGTATGTCATTTTGAACGGGTACATTTTAAACGTGTTTAGCTCCAGCCAAAAAATCTTTTTTAAGCTTTTTGGAAAACATAGGGAAGGGTTATCACCCCTGTGACATTTGTTTTGCTGTCTTTCCTCCTCTTTAGAAGATTTCACCTCACTTTTTGTCCCAATGACAAATGTTTTTTGAAAATTTGGGGTTTTTTGTGGAACAAGGATTGGAAAGCATCAGTGGAAAGGAGAAATGTTTTTCCCATATTAACTCTTACAGGAGAGAATTTCCCTTCCTAGAGGTAGATTTCATCTCACTTCCTGTTGTCTCCTTCCGTTTGCAAGTAGGAGTCGTTTGTAAGAAATTTGGGCCTTAGGTGTTGTTGTGGCCACAACAACGTAAGACCTCAAAGGGCCCTGCTGTGAAATATTAGAATTGTAATTACATGCCCCTGTTGAACAGGGGCAGAAAAACTGGGCCTTTGGTGGTGGTGGTGGTGGTGCTGGTGCCACAACACTGTAAGTCCTCACTCGCTCTTGGTGGGTGCAGAAATGGGCCTTGCTGTGAAATATTAGATCAAGAATTGTAATTACATGCCCCTGTTGAACAAGGGCAGAAAAACTGGGCCTTTGGTGGTGGTGGTGCTGGTGCCACAGCACTGTAAGTCCTCACTCGCTCTTGGTGGGTGCAGAAATGGGCCCTGCTGTGAAATATTAGATCAAGAATTGTAATTACATGCCCCTGTTGAACAGGGGCTGAAAAATTGGGCCTTTGGTGGTGGTGGTGGTGGTGGTGGTGCTGGTGCCACAACACTGCAACCCATCACAGACACTCTAGTTGGAACGCAGGAACGAGCCCTGCTGCAAAGTATTGCATCAAAAATTGTAATTAAACGCCCCTGTTAAACAGGGGCAGAAAAATTGGGCCTTAGGCAATGGTGCTGGTGCCACAACACTGCAACCCCTCACAGACACTCTAGTTGGAACGCAGGAACAAGCCCTGCTGCAAAGTATTGCATCAAAAATTGTAATTACACGCCCCTGTTAAACAGGGGCTGAAAAATTGTGCCTTAGGCACTGGTGGTGGCGCCCAGAACCAAAAATGTTCTTACAAGCTATCAGCGTAATAATTGAGGAGGAAGAGGATAATTACTCAGGGATAGTCACTCAGCATCAGCATAGGCAGTCTTTGAAGGGATCTGAGATTTCAAAAAAAATTATTCGGTTACATCAGCAATCTCGTGCTTGGTAGCTGGTGGTGATCCAAGACTGATTCATTTTTATGAAGGTCAGTCGATCGACCGAGTCGGTGGACAGACGCACCCTGTGATCGGTTACCACGCCTCCAGCAGCACTGAATCTGCGTTCCGAAAGAACGCTGGATGCAGGACAGGCCAGTAGCTCAATTGCATACTGTGTAAGCTCTGGCCAGTGATCCATCCTCAAGACCCAGTAACCCAGAGGATTTTCGGTGGGAAAGGTGTCCAAGTCTGATCTTGCCCCTAGGTATTCCTGCACCATGTAAAACAGACGCTGGCGATGGTTGCTGGAACCAATCATACGTTGGGGCTGCGGACCAAAAAATTGTCTGAACGCATCGGTCAGACGGCCACCTTCTCCACTGCTCCTTCTTTGACTGACCGAAGCCTCAGCAACACGTTGTCCAGAAACAGGAGTTTGTAACCTCCCAGTCTCTGGGAACGCGTTGCACAGACCTTTCTGCAAGGCCTCCCGAAGATGTTTCATCCTCTGCTCCCTTGGCGATGGCAAGATAAGGTCCGCAACCTTACCCTTGTAACGTGGATCAAGGAGGGTTGCCAGCCAGTATTGGCCCTTCTCCTTGATACCACGAATACGAGGATCCTTACGCAGGCTTTGCAGGATCAGGGAGGCCATGCAGCGTAGGTTTGCTGAGGCATTTGGTCCGGAGTCCTCTGGGTCACTAAGGATGACATGGTCCACAGCCACCTCCTCCCAGCCACGTACAAGTCCATGTGTTTCTTGGGACTGATCCCTTAAAGACTGCTGCTGATGCTGAGTGCCAGGCTCCACCTCCATACTGACACAATCTTCCTCCTCCTCCTCCTCCTCCTCCTCTTCCTGTGTGATCGGCGGGCACGCAGGAACACTGTCTGGATAAAGGGGGCCTTGAGAGCTAAGGAAGTCCTCCTCTTCCTGCCTCTGTTCTGCCTCAACTGCCCTGTCCATTATTCCACGCAGAGTGTGCTCCAACAGGTGGACAAGGGGGACAGTGTCACTGACACATGCACTGTCACTGCTCACCATCCTCGTGGCCTCCTCAAATGGTGACAGGACAGTGCATGCATCCCTGATCATGGCCCACTGGCGTGGGGAAAAAAAAACAAGCTCCCCTGACTCTGTCCTGGTGCCATAGTCGCACAGGTACTCATTGATGGCCCTCTGCTGCATGTGCAGCCGCTGCAGCATGGCCAACGTTGAGTTCCACCTGGTGGGCATGTCACAGATTAGGCGGTTCTTGGGCAGGTTAAACTCCTTTTGGAGGTCCGTCAGCCGAGCACTGGCATTATATGACCGGCGGAAATGCACAAAGACTTTCCTGGCCTGCCTCAGGACATCCTGTAAGCCTGGGTACCTGCCCAAGAACCGCTGCACCACCACGTTAAGGACGTGAGCCAAACAGGGCACATGGGTCATTTGTCCATGTCGGAGGGCAGAGAGGAGGTTGGTGCCATTGTCGCAAACCACCATTCCTGCCTTAAGTTGGCGTGGCGTCAACCACCTCTGAACCTGCCCCTGCAGAGCTGACAGAACCTCTGCCCCAGTGTGGCTCCTGTCCCCCAAGCACACCAGCTCAAGCACCGCATGGCATCTTTTGGCCTGCGTACTTGCGTAGCCCCTTGAACGGCTACGGAGCACCGCTGGTTCCGAGGACAAAGCACAGGAAGAAGCCATGGAGGAAGAAGAAGAGGAGGGGGTGGAGGAGAGAGGTGTGTCACAATCATTAGCATTTTGGAGGCGTGGTGGCGGAACAACCTCCCACACTACTGCACCTTGTCCTGCATCCTTCCCAGCTGCCAGCAGAGTCACCCAATGCGCCGTGAAACTTAGGTAATGTCCCTGTCCATGCCTGCTGGACCATGAGTCAGCGGTAATATGCACCTTACCGCTGACCGCCCTGTCCAGCGAGGCATGGACATTGCCTTCCACATGCCGGTAGAGAGCCAGAATCGCCTTCCGTGAGAAAAAGTGGTGTTTGGGTACCTGCCACTGAGGAACCGCTCATTCCACAAACTCACAGAAGGGGGCAGAGTCTACCAACTGAAAAGGCAGCAGTTGAAATGCTAGCAATTTTGCCAAGCTAGCATTCAACCGCTGGGCATGTGGATGGCTGGGAGCAAACTTCTTTCGGCGGTGCAGCAGCTGGGGCAGGGAAATTTGCCTGGTACAATCTGACGTCGGTGTACCAAAAGCCAATTGCCCAAAAGTACTTGGCTGTGACACACCTAATTCTACACCTTCATTCCTCTCAGTGCAGGTCTCAGAGAGGACTGAAGGTATAGTGGGGTTGGAAATCTCAGCTGATGAGGAGCAAGGAGAGGTCCTCTTTGTTCTTTGGTGTGGGTCTTTTAGATTCGCTTGCCAACGAACTGCATGGCAGGTCAACATATGTCTGGTCAAGCATGTGGTACCCAAGCGGGAGATGTTTTGGCCACGCGAGATACGCTTGAGACATATGTTGCAAATAGCAGCGATGCGATCTGATGCACTTGTCTCAAAAAAGGCCCACACCAAAGAACTTTTTGAATAACGCGCAGAGACTGCAGCGCCCTGCACATGTGGAGCTTTGGGGTGTGATGCAGTCAATGTGCTGTCCTTAGACTGGCCCCTGGGGGGCATCCTGCCTCGTTGGTGATGTGCCGCCTCCTCCTCCTCCTCCTCCTCTCTCCTATCAGGCACCCACGTTGAGTCAGTGACCTCATCATCTCCTCCCTCCTCATTACTGGAGCAAACCTGGCAGTATGCTGCAGCAGGGGGAGCATGACTGCCAGATTGCTGTCCTTCTTGGGCACCCCCTCTGTCCGTGCTCATGTTACTGCCTTCATTGAGCTCAGTATCATCATCAGAGCCTTCCAAACGCTGGACATCCTCCTGGAGCATGTACCCAACACTGTGGTCAAACAGTTCGAGGGACTCCTCAGGAGGACATGGTGGGGCTAGGGAAGGAGTCACTGATGACATTGAGCCGAGGGAAGAGGGCGCTGCTTTGCCAGACAAAGTACCCTGGGCATGGGTGAGAGAGGATGAGGAGGATGATGACGGCTTGGTCATCCACTCGACCAAGTCTTCCGCATGTTGCGGCTCAACACGGCCAGCTGCCGAAAGAAAGGCCAAGCGTGTCCCACGGCCACGTGCTGATGAGGATGCACCGTCTCCACGACCAGCACAAGACACAGAGCCTGCTTGCCCTCTCTTATTGGCTTGTGACTGTCTGCCTCTCCTTCTTGGCCTTCCAGACATACTAATGGCCTGTAGCTGCACTAAGCTGGGATATATATATATATATATATATATATATATATATATATATGTACTGATACTGCAGCTAGCAAAATCAACTGCCTGCCTGTAGTATGAGAACACCACCAACCTTCTACAGGTAGCTTTAGCTGAACACTGTGAGGTGGACGCACCCCACTAACTTGTAGGTTTAGCTGAACACTGTGAGCAGGACGCACCCCACTAACTTGTAGGTTTAGCTGAACACTGTGAGGTGGACGCACCACACTAACTTGTAGGTTTAGCTGAACACTGTGAGCAGGACGCACCCCACTAACTTGTAGGTTTAGCTGAACACTGTGAGCAGGACGCACCCCACTAACTTGTAGGTTTAGCTGAACACTGTGAGCAGGACGCACTGCACTAACTGTAAATAGTCTAGCTGCCTGACTGTGGTACTAATAGGATCAAAAGAACACCAGTAATTTTCTTCAGGTAGCTGTATATACTGTAACAAGACAAGCCTGCCTATCAGTAAGAAGATAACAGGAACGGATCTAGCTGAACACTGTGAGCAGGACGCACCCCACTAACTTGTAGGTTTAGCTGAACACTGTGAGGTGGACGCACCACACTAACTTGTAGGTTTAGCTGAACACTGTGAGCAGGACGCACCCCACTAACTTGTAGGTTTAGCTGAACACTGTGAGCAGGACGCACTGCACTAACTGTAAATAGTCTAGCTGCCTGACTGTGGTACTAATATGGTCAAAAGAACACCAGTAATTTTCTTCAGGTAGCTGTAAATACTGTAACAAGACAAGCCTGTCTGTCAGTAGGAAGATAACAAGAACGGATCTAGCTAAACTGAATACAGTGTATATATATACTGTATATGCAACACCTGGGATGCATATATATACACAATACACTGTAAGTGCAGCTAACTGACTGACTGTTCTGCCTAATCTATCTAACTCAAATCAAATGTCACTGTCTGTCTCTCTCTCTCTCAATGAACGCCGGAACACACACTACACAGGTCCGCCGTGCAGGCGGCCTTATATAGTGTGGGGCGTGTACTAAGTCCCCTGAGCCATAATTGGCCAAAGTCTCCTTGGCTTTGGCCAATTACGGCTCTCTGTTCAGGCGGCGCTGTGATTGGCCAAGCATGCGGGTCATAGTGCATGCTTGGCCAATCATCAGCCAGCAATGCACTGTGATGCCGCAGTGAATTATGGGCCGTGACGCGCCACACGAATTTGGCAAGAACGGCCCATATCGTTCGCAATTCGGCGAACGGCCGAACAGCCGATGTTCGAGTCGAACATGAAGCTCATCCCTAGTCATGATCAAAATGGGATTCTCTGGCCCTTTCACTCACCTTATCAATACCATGTACACCGCCCCGGCGGCTAGGCTTGTAGCAGCAGGACTCCTTTCTGGTGAATTCGGTCTCCACAAAGGCACGAGACAGGGATGTCCCCTATCCCCACTCCTTTTCAAAATTGCATTGGAACCCCTGTCCAGGTACCTTTCCTACATAGCCCCATTACATGGCATCAATATAGGCAAACACAAATTACGATCATTACTCTTCGCAGACGATGTCCTTATTTTCACAGTGAATCCTGCCTCTGACATGCTCATGATTAAATACATTTTTGAGCAATTTAGATTATGCTCGGGCCTTCGCATCAATTACAATCAAAGTCCCATAGGCACTCATTCCAAACCTCCCTGGGCCCACCAATCCATCTTCACTGTCGCGAAATCCCACATCACCTACTTAGGAGTAAAAAAAGGGAAACTTCCCTCCTCTCTCTACCAACTTAACTATCCCCCCCTACTCACGAAAATCTCTCAGGAACTTGATAACTGGATGGATCTCCCCCTTTCACTTCTGGGAAGATGCCATCTGGTGAAAATGGTCAGTTTTGCCTGCCTACTCTACCTGCTTCAAACCATTACTTTGCTTCTGCACCATAAAGACACAAAATTCCTCAATACTGCCATCTCTAAATTCCTTTGGCGAAACAACCGACCACGCATAGCCTTCACAAAGGTATATCTTCCCAGACACGAAAGGGGTATCAGCCTCCCAAAATTCAAAACCTACAATTTAGTCTGTCTACTGACGATAGGTCTGGACTGGGTAGCCCAAAAGTCTCGCTACTCCAATTATCACCTGGAAAATGCAATGGTACACCCATACTCCTTGGTAGCCTTCCCCACTGCAAGTGGAAATCCCTTCCACCGCCACTTCAGCACAACCTCCTGCTACGGGACCCTGCAATTGCCTGGAGAGGGGTCAGGAAAAGCCTCAAACTCTCACCCTTCATATCTAGCCATCTTCCAATACAAGGAAACCCAAGCTTCCCTCCAGGTCTGGAACATCGACCCTATGTTACATGGCAGCGCAATGGCCTCACAAAATTTTCTTTACTATGTGACTTGGAGACTGGTCACCCTATCTATTTCCAAATTCTCGCTCCCTCCTTCAATGCCTTCCAATATGGACAATGCATCAGCTTTCTGAAAAATGCCTGCAGAGATGACCGTAAACGGTTCAAACCATCTTTCACGGATATCCTTCTCTCAGAGGACTCATACAAAATTTCGGACATTTACCAACCTCTTCTTCGGAAAACCACTCCCCCTCTAACAGCCTCATCAGCGGCCAACTGGGCAAAAGATTTCCTGGATACTGAGCTGGTGGATAAAATACTACAAGACCTTAATGCCATCCACAAATTGGTTCCCAACGAGTCTTCAAGGGAAACCCAATTGAAAATTGTTCACCGGGCTCACATCCCCTTTCTCTCGACCAAACAAGGCCAAACCTCCTCTATCTGCCCTCTCTGTCAACACCCCAGGCCTTCCCTGACACATTCCTTCTGGTCGTGCACTTATATTTCCATCTTCTGGGATCAAGTCCTATCCTACATCTTTTAAGTAACATTGCTGAAACTGCCCAAAGACCCCCTGCTCCTTCTTTTTGGCCACTGGGATCCCAGATGCTGCCCTGGTCACTCAATTCTACTCCTTCTGGCAAAGGCTGGTCCCTGATATGCCTCCTACTTGCCAGAAGATCCATTCTGAAAAACTGGATCTCCAACGCAGGGCCAAACACCTCACAAGTCAAAAGAGACCTCTTACAACTACTATTCAAAGACAAACTCAACACAGACTTATCGCATGAAAAGACCAAAACACCTTTCTACCACAAATGGCAACCTTTTATGGTCTCAACACTCAATCCTATGGATCAGGCGAAACTCGAGGAGCTTTCATTCTCATACTACGGGCCTCCCTCAACACCGTAAGTGAGGCTGCTTTCTCCAACTGAAAGACCCACCACAACATAAGGTACTCACCTTCTGAAGAGACACAAAACCTTGCGCGAGATCATCTCTTGCCTACCAAGAGATGATCCCTTCTCCTCCTTCAAACAACATAACGGAGAATGCTACCCTCGATACCACAGCCACAACTTGAAAGTCTACCCCCGAGATACTTCTTTAGCAAGAACTTGGTGCTCATCCCCTCCCCCACCCCCTTTTTTTTTCCTTTCCTTTCCCCTCCCCACACCTCCTCCTAGATCATTCATTGGTATTCTCGTGGTAAATTTAGGAACCCTTCTCTTTAGATCCATCCAGTTACCCCCCTTTTTTTTAATCCGAAGGATACTACTTTTGATCTGCCACAAGACACATTGTTACTGTTATGTACTTTGATACTTTCTTCATAACTGCTTTTTCTCTGTACAAAAATACTGATAATGTTGTTATACTCTGTACGTAGCATCTTTCAATAAAATCTAATTTAAAAAAAAAACAAAAAAAACAAACTGTATCTTTTTAGTAGAAGAATAAAGTTGGCCATACACCAGAGCAGGAATAGGCTTAACTTTGAGCTGTAAGTGACCTTGTCAGCACCTTGACAAACTTCTACTGAAACATCAAAAAAGGTGAATGGCCAATTGTACATGTATAGATTTTTCTACACTGAATCTATACTGCTGGTCATTTCTCTACACTGGTCATATACTGCATGGCTGTCTATTATAGTAGCTGTCATTGTAGATTCGTCCATCCATGCTGTTTGGAGTGTAAATCTGTGCATGTATACAAAAAATAAAAGATTAGAGGATCCCAGTTGACAACAGTTTCCAGAACGTGGACTTTAGGTCTAACATAGAGGCTTTTATGCTCCAGTTCTGGCTGGCGGACATGTAGGGCCCTCTCAAACATAAACATTTTACACATTAAAGCATACGCTTAAGAATTTGCACAAGCAACACATTGTTCACTATTAGAGACATGCATTCCTGTTATCTTTATCAAATTGACAGACCTCTAGACTTCCAAATCCCTTATTGTAGAACAAGAAGATTAATTTGCTCCATGATCCACATAAAAGGTTTTCTAAGAACATTTACACATTAAAGTATACACTTAAGAATTTGCACAAGCAACACATTGGGGTTGATTTACTAAAACTGCAGAGTGTAAAATCTGGTGCAGCTGTACATGGTAGCCAATCAGTTTTTAAGTCCAGCTTCTTCAATTAAGCTTTGACAAAATGCAGAGCTGCCAGATTTTGCACTTCCAATTTTAGTAAACCAACCCCATTGATCACTATAAGAGACCTCTCATTTTTCAAATCCCTTTTTGCAGATCAAGAAGATTAAGCCCGGGTTCACACATGTGCATTGCGAATTGAAGCTCTGGTTTCAATGTGAAGATAAAAATCAGTTGTTCAGAGGTTCCTCTGCATTTAGCTGCGGATCAGTGAGCAGGGAGAGGGGGGAGAGGGGGGGGAGGGGGTGTAGTGAGGAGAAGTAGAGAATTTGTGTTCAGAACGGAATGCATCTGTGAATCAGATGCGTTCCCATAGAAGATAATGGGCTTGTAATTCGCACCGCAATGCCCAGAAAACGCACACGTTTTTTGTGCAATGCGCAGTGCGAATGAAACGCACGTATGTGAACTAGATGCATTCAAATGAATGTATTTTAAAATGTCCTGCGAATTGGATGCAGTGTAAGCCACATCTAATTCGCATAGGTGTGAACGGGGGCTAACTGTTTCCATGTTACAAACAAAACATGTTCTAGGAATCTAGAGAAGAACCATGTGTTCTAACATCTTTCTTCAAAACAATCTAACATTACCTTTTGAACACTGTTATGTTATGTAATCATTAGCAAAATACATAGAATTATACTTCTTTATCAGAACTTTTGAGGTAGATAGATCTGCTCATGTATTCACACATATCATACAGTGCCTTGAAAAAGTATTCAAACCCCTTTGAAATTTACCACAAAATTTATCATGTTACAACCAAAAACTTACATTTATTGTATTGGGATTTTATGTGATAAACAATACAAAGTGGCATGTAATTGTGAAGGAAAATCATAAATGGTTTCAAATTATATTTTTGTAAATATGTGAAAAGTGTGGCGTGCATTTGTATTCAGGCCCCTTTACTCTGATACCCCTAACTAAGATCTAGTGGAACCAATTGCCTTTAGAAGTCACTTAATTATTAATAGAATCCACCTGTGTGTAATTTAATCTCAGTATAAATACATATGTTCTGTGAAGACCTCAGAGGTTTGTTAGAGAACCTTAGTAAACAAACAGAATCATGAAGGCCAAGGAACATACCAGACAGGTCAGGGATAAAGTTGTGGAGAAGTTTAAAGCAGGGTTAGGTTATAAAAGAATGTCCCAAGATTTGAACAACCCCCGGAGCTCTGTTCAATCCATCATCCGAAAATGCAAAGAGTATGGCACAACTGCAAACCTACCAAGACATGGCCGTCCATCTAATCTGACAGGCCGGGCAAGGAGAGCATTAATCAGAGAAGCAGCCAAGAGGACCATGGTATCTCTGGAGGAGCTGCAGAGATCCACAGCTCAGGTGGGAGAATCTGTCCACAGGACAACTATTAGTCGTGCTCTCCACAAATCTGGTCTTTATGGAAGAGTGGCAAGAAGAAAGATATTGTTGAAAGAAAGCCATAAGAAGTCCCGTTTGCAGTTTGTGAGAAGCCATGTGGGGGACACAGCAAACATGTGGAAGAAGGTGCTCTGGTCAGATGAGACCAAAATTTTACATTATATGTTAATACTTGGCCAATTATACACCCACAGCCACTTTATTAGGTACACCTGTTCAATTGCTTGGTAACACAAATTGCCAATCAGCCAATCACATGGCAGCAACTCAATGCATTTAGGCATTTAGACGTGGTGAAGATGACTTGCTGAAGTTCAAACCGAGCATCAGAATGGGGAAGAAAGGGGATTTAAGTGAGTTTGAATGTGACGTGGTTGTTGGTGCCAGACGGGATGGTCTGAGCATTTCAAAAACTGCTGATTTACTAGGAGTTTCACGCACAACTTTGAGTCATAAAGTGGTTGAAAAGGCAGAAGGTTTTTTATCTTAATACATTCTATGCATTAGGATAAAAAGCCTTCTGTGTGCAGCAGCCCCCCTCAGCCCCTATAATACTTACCCGAGGTCCATCTAGATCCAGCGATGAGGTCAGGCCAGTCAAGTTCCTCCACTCCAAACTTGCTCAAATATATGTCTTTATGGTCCTTGCTTTGTTATGGTCATTTGTTATGGTCATGTTGGAACAGAAAGGGGCCATCCCCAGACTGTTTCCACACAGTTGGGAGCAAAATGTGCAAAATGTCTTGGTATGCTGAAACGTTAAGGTTTCCCCTCACTGGAAGTAAGGGGCCAAGCCCAACCCCTGAAAAACAACCCCACACCAGAATCCTCCATTCACCAAATAATTTGGACCAGTGCACAAAACAAGGGACACGAGTACCCCACGGTACATTGAGACTTTATGGGCGAACAGAAATAAAATCATGTATCATAAAATATTATTTATTTAGAAAAGTTATTTTGTTTTAAAACACATGTATAGTGACAAACATAGCAGCAGTTTGTACAGTAGATTTTTATGAAAAAACAGAAAATACTTGTGGTGAGTTATTATAAATTCCAATAAATGTAGATTTTCTCCTTTTGGCCTGACATGTTTCAGGAAAAATATCCCTTCCTCAGAGGCATTATAGGACAAGGTACAAATACATTCAACATTGAATTGTAAAGGATTTTCATACAAGTACTTTAAAATCAGAATTTCATAGGAAGGTAAGTTTGCCGCTGTCTGTCCATCAGAAGGCGATGAACCCTGTCTAGGCTCGGAATAGCCCTCACAAAGGTCCCCATGAAACAGCCCTCATGGTTCATTACAAAAACCTTAGAGTGAGTGTGTGGGCAGACGTAGCTGGGACATTGTTAGTCCTATGAGGCAAAATCTAACAACGTCCCAGCTACATCTGCCCACACACTCACACTAATGTTTTTGTAATGTACCATGAGGGCTGTTTCGTGGGGACCTATTCCGAGCCTAGACAGGGTTCATCTCCTTCTGATGGACAGACAGCGGCAAACTTACCTTCCTATGAAATTCTGATTTTAAAGTACTTGTATGAAAATCCTTTACAATTCAATGTTGAATGTATTTGTACCTTCTTCTATAATGCCTCTGAGGAAGGGATATTTTTCCTGAAACATGTCAGGCCAAAAGGAGAAAATCTACGTTCATTGGAATTTGTAATAACTCACCACGAGTATTTTCTGTTTTTTCATATAAATCTACTGTACAAACTGCTGCTATGTTTGTCACTATACATGTGTTTTAAAACAAAATAACTTTTCTAAATAAATGATATTTTATGATACATGATTTTCTTTCTGTTCGCCCATAAAGTCCCAATGTACCGGGGGGGTACTCTTGTCCCTTTTGTAGGGTCTCTATCTAACAAAAGTTTGGGATGTTGGCAGCCAGGGATGAGCCGAACACCCCCATGTTCGGTTCACACCAGAACATGCAAACAGGCAAAAAATTTTTTCAAACACGCGAACACCGTTAAAGTCTATGGGACTCGAAAATGAATAATTAAAGTGCTAATTTTAAAGGCTTATATGCAAGTTATTGTCATAAAAAGTGTTTGAGGACCTGGGTCCTTCCCCAGGTGACATGGATCAATGCAAAAAAAAGTTTTAAAAATGGACGTTTTTTCGGGAGCAATGATTTTAATAATGCTTAAAGTGAAACAATAAAAGTGTAATATCCCTTTGAATTTCGTACCTGGGGGGGGGGGGGGTCTATAGTATGCCTGTAAAGGGGTGCATGTTTCCCATGTTTAGAGCAGTCTGACAGCAAAATGACATTTCAAAGGAAAAAAAGTAATTTACTGTAAAACTACTCGCGGCTATATGAATTGTCGGTCCGACAATACCCATAAAATTTCATTGATAAAACGGCATGGGATTTCCCACAGGGGAACCCCGAACCAAAATGTAAAAAAAAATGGTGTGGGGGTCCCCCTAAATTCCATACCAGGCCCTTCAGGTCTGGTATGGATTTTAAGGGGAACCCCGCACCAAAGTTTAAAAAAAATGGTGTGTGGTCCCCCCAAAAATCCATACCAGACCCTGATCCGAACACGCAACCTGGCAGGCCGCAGGAAAAGAGGGGGGATGAGAAAGCGCCCCCCCTCCTGAACCATACCAGACCACATGCCCTCAACATTGGGAGGGTGCTTTGGGGGGTGAGGGAGGGTGTTGATGAGGATAAGGGCCTCATCCCCACAACCCTTGCCTGGTGGTTGTGGGGGTCTGCGGGCGGGGGGCTTATCGGAATCTGGAAGCCCCCTTTAACAAGGGGACCCCCAGATCCCGCCCCCCCGTGTGAAATGGTAAGGGGGTACAAAAGTGTTAAAAATTACAAGAGACAGTTTTTGACAATTCCTTTATTTAAATGCTTCTTCTTTCTTCTATCCTCTATCTTCTGTCGTTTTTTTCCTCCATCTTCTTCTTCTTCTTCCTCTGATCCTCTGCTTCTTGCTCCGGAGTTCTCATACGGCATCTTCCTCTGCGGCGTTTTCTTCCCTATTTCGTACTCGGGCCGCTCCGCATCCATGATGGGAGGCTCCTGCTGTGTGACGCTTCTCGTCTTCTGATGGTTCTTAAATAACCGAGGGCGGGGCCACCTGATGACCCCACCCCCCTCCGTTGCACGGGGACATGACGGGACTTACCCGAGGCTTTCCCCGTGACGTCAGAGGGGGCGGACAGGGAAGTCCCTGTGCGTCAGAGGGGGGTGGGGTCACCGGGTGGCCCCGCCCTCCGTTTTTTAAGGACCATCAGAAGACAAAGGCGTCACATGGATGCGGAGCGGCCCGAGCATGAAGAAGGGAAGAAGACGCCGTGGAGGAAGATGCCTAGCGAGAACACCGGAGCAAGAAGCAGAGGATCGGAGGAAGAAGAAGAAGATGGAAGAAGAAACCGAAGGAAGATAGAAGATAGAAGAAAGAAGAAGCATTTAAATAAAGGAATTGTCAAAAACTGTCTCTTGTCATTTTTAAAATTTTTGACACTGTTTTTGTGAAATGGTAGGGGTACTTTTGTACCCTCTTACCATTTCATACAGGGGGAGCCGGGATCTGGGGGTCCCCTTGTTAAAGGGGGCTTCCAGATTCCAATAAGCCCCCCGCCTGCAGACCCCCACAACTACCGGGCAAGGGTTGTGGGGATGAGGCCCGTGTCCTCATCAACATGGGGACAAGGTTCTTTGGGGGAGACCCCCCCAAAGCACCCTCCCAATGTTGAGGGCATGTGACCTGGTATGGTTCAGGAGGGGGGGCGCTCTCTCGTCCCCCCTCTTTTCCTTTTGCCTGCCAGGTTGTGTGCTCGGATAAGGGTTTGGTATGAATTTTTGGGGGGACCCCACGCCATTTTTTTAAAAAAAATTGGCGCGGGGTTCCCCTTAAAATCCATACCAGACCTGAAGGGTCTGGTATGGATTTTGAGGGGGACCCCCACGCCTTTTTTTTTGGGGCATGGGGTTCCCCTTAATATCCATACCAGACCTGAAGGGCCTGGTATGGAATGGGACCTCCACGCCATTTTTTTTTTTTTAATTTTGGTTCGGGGTTTCCCTGTGGGGAAATCCCATGCTGTTTTTATTAATGAACTTTTTTTTTTTAACAATATGTTTATTGAATTTTTCACAGGGTATCAGTACAGATGGTTGATGTATTAGCAAGGTTACATAGATTAGTATACAGTGCGGTAACCAGTGTCATTCTGTAACAAATGTATATAGCGAATACATAGACTTTAGGTTGAAGTTTGATGAGGGGGGGCGCCATCTCCAATCTCCGGCACCCCATCTGGGTACTTACTGTGCCATGGGACTAGAAGCAGGGCCACCAATCATCCATTTGTCAGAACTAGGTTAACTTGTAGAACCAGTAACTTTCTAGGTACGAAGAACTGAAAAACTGAAGAGCAAAAGCAACTTGTGGGCCTACTTGCAATGAGTATATTACATGTTTGCAAGTCCCATCCTGAGTAGTAACTGAGAGACGTGTCCCTAAGCGGAGCGGTGCCTGGGTGTGGGGGTTTCTACTTTCTTTGCATATTAGATTTACGGGATTGTAGCAATCTACGGGGGTAAAGATATATAACATTAGATATGTCACAAGGTAAAAGAAGAAGACAATCAGGGTAGTGTTGCACTCTTCGGGTCGGTGATCCAGGGATCCCAGTGGAGACGAAAGGTTGCGGTGTACATGTTGGCCTTAGCAAAGGAGAATTCCATTAGGAAGTGGTTGTTTAGTAGAGCGATGAGTTCCGATCTAGAGGGGGCTTGTGAGGCTTTCCATTTTTTTGTTAGAGCTAATCGTGCTGCAATAAGTATATGTGTCGCAAGGGTTCTGACATTCTTGGGCCAGTTGGGGACGTTAAGACCCAGGAGTAGGTCCAGTGGGGATAACGGCAATGGGATTTTGCAGAGCTGTGAGACCTCCTTCCAGTACTGGTGGATGTTAGGGCAGTCCCACCATATGTGTCGCAGGGTGCCTTTGCCTGAGCAGTTTCTCCAACATTGAGAGGAGGTAGCCGGGTAAATATTTGCCAATCTGGCTGGGGTGTAGTACCACTTGTGGAATAGTTTTTGTGTCGATTCCCAATGAGATATGCATTTTGAGGCTTGAAGAGGGATGGTCAGGGCTTTGTGCTACAATGGGGGCTTTGGTGGCGAACTTGTGAATGTGGACCAAAATGTGATGGATGAAGAGGTGTGACCTTCGGAGAGCGTTGTTAACAGCTTGTGAATCCATGCAATGCCTTTAACTGCTGGGTTTGGGGTATTGTAAAAATTCAGGATGTCAATCATTTGGGAGTCACATGCTGTGAGATCAATTTTAGCGATGATAGAGCGGATCCTCATATACAAGAAAGATGTATTAGCAGGGAGGTCAAAAGTTCGTTGAAGATGTGGGAATGGGTGGGGTCCAGATGTGGAAATGAGTTGTCCCAAGTTGGTAAGTCCTTTTTGTATCCATACCTGGAGGGATAAATTAGGAGAGATCAACTCTAGTGCTTGGAGGTTTATTTTAGAAAGGATAGCTTTGGGTATGCCCTTGGATTTGTTTGCAGTGGCTGACCACACTCGCATGGCTGCGGTTACCGTAAGTAGGAAGTGTCGATGTGGTTGCAAGTTGAGTAGCACAGCAATTAGTGTGTGTTGTGGGTTCGCGTTGAGGGCCATGGTTTCGATTTGTGTCCAAGTCTTGGTCGATGTGGGCGTCCACCATTCCCGAAGTTGATTCAGTATAACTGCTTTGTAGTATGCGTGGACGTTGGGGGCTCCCATTCCCCCATTTCGTACAGGGGACAAGAGGATGTCTTTTTTGAGTCTGGGATGTTTATGTTGCCAAATATGTGTATTGAGTATCCTTTGTATCTGCGCCAGTTGCTGGGTAGCATAGGTATTGGGATCGTGTGAAACATATACAAAATATGTGGCAGTAAATACATTTTGACTTGAGCTATTCTACCCGCCCAAGAGACAGTATAGTTACACATATCTTTTGAGATGCGCATAAGTTTTTCCTGTAGGGCGGCATAGTTTAGTTGAAGCATAGATTTACTGGGGAAGGTTAGTTGAATACCCAGGTATGGTAGTGAGGAGTTTTTAGCCCAAGTGAAAGGAGTGGTTGTCGAGATATGATGTGAAGTTTGAGGGTCTATCCCTAGGTTCAGCATGGTGGATTTGCTGTGATTTATTTTATATAGAGAGATTGAACTAAATTTTTCCAATGTTTTTTGGATATTGGGAAGGGAATATCTGGGATTTGTGAGGGTAATAATAACATCGTCCGCGTATAGACCAATTTTATGTTCAACAGTCCCCACAGTGATGCCCGATATTGCTGGTGTGGATCTAATGGCTTGTGCAAGTGGTTCCATCACCATGGCAAAAATCAGGGGGGAGAGTGGGCACCCCTGCCTAGTGCCATTAGTGATGAGAAAGGGGTCTGATATTATGCCTGAGGTCCATACTCGGGCGCTAGGGGAAGAGTAAAGGTTGAGTATAGCCTGAAGGATATTCCCTGTCAGTCCGAACTTGAGCATTACCTTCTCCATGTATTTCCAGTGCACCCTGTCAAACAACTTCTCTGCATCCAGGGAGAGGAAGAGAGAAGGCGTTTGACTGTGTTCTACCCACTCGATCAAGTCAATAAGGAGTCTGGTACCATCGGAGGCCTGCCTGCCAGGCACGAATCCGACTTGGTCCGGGTGTATGATGAGGGGGATGACTTTGGATAATCGTTGGGCTAGTATTTTTGCATATATTTTGGTATCAGTATTCAAGAGTGAGATCGGACGGTAGTTGGCTGGGTTATCAGGAGATTTGCTTGGTTTGGGTATGGTGACAATGAGGGCCTCCAGGGCTTCTGTGGGGATTTTGCCTGTATTAATGTCCTGGTTAAAGGTGGTGCATAAGTGCGGGGTGATCACGTCCGAGAAGTGTTTGTAATATTAGTTCGGGAATCCATCCGGTCCCGGGGCTTTGTGTAGGGGTAATCGTTTGATGGCCATGCGGATTTCCTCGGGGGAGAAAGGTACAGAGATAGATTCTAGTTGCTCAGTGGATATTGAGGGAAGGTGAATAGAGGAGAGAAACTCGTCTATGTCTGCTAATTTTGGCTTGGATTCTTGATTTAGGTCATTGAGATTGTAAAGTTTGGCGTAAAAGGTACTAAATTTGTTTGCTATATCTAGAGGATTATGAACTTTTTTACCTTGGGAGTTGGATAAGTACTGTATCTTATTATTGGCCCGGTGTTTTTGTAGTTGCTTGGCCAGGAACGCACCTGACTTGTTGGCTGAGGAGTAATATTGCAGCCTAAGACGTTTAACGTAGTAATCAAACCTTTTGTGGAGGTGTTCGCTAAGATCGTATCTTAGGTTTTTGAGGTCTAGGGACAGTTTGGGAGATGGATTTTGTTTGTTGGCATATTCTAAAGCTCTGATCTGCTTTAGTAGGGTTTCTGTGATGGCCGTTTGTTGTTTTTTATTTTGTGCTCCATATTTAATGAGGAGGCCCCGTGAGAAAGCTTTATGCGCATGCCAAACTATGGATTGGTCAGTAGTAGAATGTACATTGATATCAAATGAGGTCTCAATCTCGGATCGAAGCTCATTTTCAAAGGATGGGTTGGTGAGGAGGGATGTGTTTAGTCTCCAAATATTATGACTCGCAGTCTTTTTGGAATTGAATAATGTGATGGATATGGGTGCGTGATCCGACCATGTGATTGTACCTATGCGTGCTTCAGTGATTGATTGGAGGAGAAATTTATCTGTGAGGAACATGTCGATCCGGAAGTAAGACTGCTGGGGGCTGGAGAAGAAGGTGTAATCTCGCTCTGTGTCATGGGCACATCTCCACAGGTCATAAAGATCTTCTTTATGTAGAAGTGAGGACAAGGCAGAGGGCCTACGTTTAGTAGGGCTGGATGTGTCTAGTAGGGATGAGCTTCGTGTTCGAGTCGAACCCATGTTCGACTCGAACATCGGCTGTTCGGTCGTTCGCCGAATTGCGAACGATATGGGCCGTTCGCGCCAAATTCGTGTGGCGCGTCACGGCCCATAATTCACTGCAGCATCGCAGTGCATTGCTTGCTGATGATTGGCCAAGCATGCACTATGACCCGCATGCTTGGCCAATCACAGCGCCGCCTGAACAGAGAGCCGTAATTGGCCAAAGCCAAGGAGGCGGCCCTGTGTAGTGTGTGTTCCGGCGTTGAAAGAGATAGACAGAGAGACAGTGTCATTTGATTTGAGTTAGATAGATTAGGCAGAACAGTCAGTCAGTTAGCTGCACTTACAGTGTATTGTGTATATATATGCATCCCAGGTGTTGCATATATATATATACACTGTATTCAGTTTAGCTAGATCCGTTCCTGTTATCTTCTAGACTATTTACATTTAGTGCAGTGCGTCCTGCTCACAGTGTTCAGCTAGATCCGTTCCTGTTATCTTCTAGACTATTTACATTTAGTGCAGTGCGTCCTGCTCACAGTGTTCAGCTAGATCCGTTCCTGTTATCTTCTAGACTATTTACATTTAGTGCAGTGCGTCCTGCTCACAGTGTTCAGCTAGATCCGTTCCTGTTATCTTCTAGACTATTTACATTTAGTGCAGTGCGTCCTGCTCACAGTGTTCAGCTAGATCCGTTCCTGTTATCTTCCTACTGACAGGCAGGCTTGTCTTGTTACGGTATTAACAGCTACCTAAAGAAAATTACTGGTGTTCTTTTGATCCTATTAGTACCACGGTCAGGCAGCTAGACTATTTACATTTAGTAAAGTGCGTCCTGCTCACAGTGTTCAGCTAGATCCGTTCCTGTTATCTGCTAGACTATTTACATTTAGTGCAGTGCGTCCTGCTCACAGTGTTCAGCTAGATCCGTTCCTGTTATCTTCCTACTGACAGGCAGGCTTGTCTTGTTACAGTATATAAAGCTACCTGAAGAAAATTACTGGTGTTCTTTTGATCCTATTAGTACCACGGTCAGGCAGCTAGACTATTTACATTTAGTGCAGTGCGTCCTGCTCACAGTGTTCAGCTAGATCCGTTCCTGTTATCTTCCTACTGACAGGCAGGCTTGTCTTGTTAAAGTATTTACAGCTACCTAAAGAAAATTACTGGTGTTCTTTTGATCCTATTAGTACCACGGTCAGGCAGCTAGACTATTTACAGTTAGTGCAGTGCGTCCTGCTCACAGTGTTCAGCTAAACCTACAAGTTAGTGGGGTGCGTCCACCTCACAGTGTTCAGCTAAAGCTACCTGTAGAAGGTTGGTGGTGTTCTCATACTACAGGCAGGCAGTTGATTTTGCTAGCTGCAGTATATATATATATATATATATATCCCAGCTTAGTGCAGCTACAGGCCATTAGTATGTCTGGAAGGCCAAGAAGGAGAGGCAGACAGTCACAAGCCAATAAGAGAGGGCAAGCAGGCTCTGTGTCTAGTGCTGGTCGTGGAGACGGTGCATCCTCATCAGCACGTGGCCATGGGACACGCTTGGCCTTTTTTTTCGGCAGCTGGCCGTGTTGAGCCGCAACATGCGGAAGACTTGGTCGAGTGGATGACCAAGCCGTCCTCATCCTCCTCATCCTCTCTCACCCATGCCTAGGGTGCTTTGTCTGGCAAAGCAGCGGCCTCTTCCCTCGGCTCAATGTCATCAGTGACTCCTTCCCTAGCTCCACCATGTCCTCCTGAGGAGTCCCTCGAACTTTTTGACCACAGTGTTGGGTACATGCTCCAGGAGGATGCCCAGCGTTTGGAAGGCTCTGATGATGATACTGAGCTCGATGAAGGCAGTAACATGAGCACGGACAGAGGGGGTGCCCAAGAAGGACAGCAATCTGGCAGTCATGCTCCCCCTGCTGCAGCATACTGCCAGGTTTGCTCCAATGATGAGGAGGGAGGGGATGATGAGGTCACTGACTCAACGTGGGTGCCTGATAGGAGAGAGGAGGAGGAGGAGGAGGAGGAGGCGGCACATCACCAACGAGGCAGGATGCCCTCCAGGGGCCAGCCTAAGGGCAGCACATTGACTGCATCACATGTGCAGGGCGCTGCAGTCTCTGCGCGTTATTCAAAAAGTTCTTTGGTGTGGGCCTTTTTTGAGACGAGTGCATCAGATCGCACCGCTGCTATTTGCAACATATGTCTCAAGCGTATCTCACGTGGCCAAAACATCTCCCGCTTGGGTACCACATGCTTGACCAGACATATGTTGACCTGCCATGCAGTTCGTTGGCAAGCGCATCTAAAAGACCCACACCAAAGAACAAAGAGGACCTCTCCTTGCTCCTCATCAGCTGAGATTTCCAACCCCACTAGACCTTCAGTCCTCTCTGAGACCTGCACTGAGAGGAATGAAGGTGTAGAATTAGGTGTGTCACAGCCAAGTACTTGTGGGCAATCTGCTTTTGGTACACAGACGTCAGATTGTACCAGGCAAATTTCCCTGCCCCAGCTGCTGCACCGCCGAAAGAAGTTTGCTCCCAGCCATCCACATGCCCAGCGGTTGAATGCTAGCTTGGCAAAATTGCTAGCACTTCAACTGCTGCCTTTTCAGTTGGTAGACTCTGCCCCCTTCCGTGAGTTTGTGGAATGTGCGGTTCCTCGGTGGCAGGTACCCAAACGCCACTTTTTCTCACGGAAGGCGATTCCGGCTCTCTACCGGCATGTGGAAGGCAATGTCCATGCCTCGCTGGACAGGGCGGTCAGCGGTAAGGTGCATATTACCGCTGACTCATGGTCCAGCAGGCATGGACAGGGACGTTACCTAAGTTTCACGGCGCATTGGGTGACTCTGCTGGCAGCTGGGAAGGATGCAGGACAAGGTGCAGTAGTGTTGGAGGTTGTTCCGCCACCACGCCTCCAAAATGCTAATGATTGTGACACACCTCTCTCCTCCACCCCCTCCTCTTCTTCTTCCTCCATGGCCTCTTCCTCGGAACCAGCAGTGCTCCGTAGTCGTTCAAGGGGCTACGCAAGTACGAAGGCCAAAAGATGCCATGCGGTGCTTGAGCTGGTGTGCTTGGGGGACAGGAGCCACACTGGGGCAGAGGTTCTGTCAGCTCTGCAGGGGCAGGTTCAGAGGTGGTTGACGCCACGCCAACTTAAGGCAGGAATGGTGGTTTGCGACAATGGCACCAACCTCCTCTCTGCCCTCCGACAGGGACAAATGACCCATGTGCCTTGTTTGGCTCAGGTCCTTAACTTGGTGGTGCAGCGGTTCTTGGGCAGGTACCCGGGCTTACAGGATGTCCTGAGGCAGGCCAGGAAAGTCTGTGTGCATTTCCGCCGGTCATATAATGCCAGTGCTCGGCTGACGGACCTCCAAAAGGAGTTTAACCTGCCCAAGAACCGCCTAATCTGTGACATGCCCACCAGGTGGAACTCAACGTTGGCCATGCTGCAGCGGCTGCACACGCAGCAGAGGGCCGTCAATGAGTACCTGTGCGACTATGGCACCAGGACAGGGTCAGGGGAGCTTGGTTTTTTTTCCCCACGCCAGTGGGCCATGATCAGGGATGCATGCACTGTCCTGTCACCATTTGAGGAGGCCACGAGGATGGTGAGCAGTGACAGTGCATGCATCAGTGACAATGTCCCCCTTGTCCACCTGTTGGAGCACACGCTGCGTGGAATAATGGACAGGGCACTTGAGGCAGAACAGAGGCAGGAAGAGGAGGACTTCCTTTGCTCTCAAGGCCCCCTTTATCCAGACAGTGTTCCTGCGTGCCCGCCGATCACACAGGAAGAGGACGAGAAGGAGGAGGAGGAAGATTGTGTCAGTATGGAGGTGGAGCCTGGCACTCAGCATCAGCAGCAGTCTTTAAGGGATCAGTCCCAAGAAACACATGGACTTGTACGTGGCTGGGAGGAGGTGGCTGCGGACCATGTCATCCTTAGTGACCCAGAGGACTCCGGACCGAATGCCTCAGCAAACCTACGCTGCATGGCCTCCCTGATCCTGCAAAGCCTGCGTAAGGATCCTCGTATTCGTGGTATCAAGGAGAAGGACCAATACTGGCTGGCAACCCTCCTTGATCCACGTTACAAGGGTAAGGTTGTGGACCTTATCTTGCCATCGCCAAGGGAGCAGAGGATGAAACATCTTCGGGAGGCCTTGCAGAAAGGTCTGTGCAACGCGTTCCCAGAGACTGGGAGGTTACAAACTCCTGTTTCTGGACAACGTGTTGCTGAGGCTTCGGTCAGTCAAAGAAGGAGCGGTGGAGAAGGTGACCGTCTGACCGATGCATTCAGACAATTTTTTGGTCCGCAGCCCCAAGGTATGATCGGTTCCAGCAACCATCGCCAGCGTCTGTTTTACATGGTGCAGGAATACCTAGGGGCAAGATCAGACTTGGACACCTTTCCCACCGAAAATCCTCTGGGTTACTGGGTCTTGAGGATGGATCACTGGCCAGAGCTTGCACAGTATGCAATTGAGCTACTGGCCTGTCCTGCATCCAGCGTTCTTTCGGAACGCACATTCAGTGCTGCTGGAGGCGTGGTAACCGATCACAGGGTGCGTCTGTCCACCGACTCGGTCGATCGACTGACCTTCATAAAAATGAATCAGTCTTGGATCACCACCAGCTACCAAGCACCTGATGCTGATGTAACCAAATAATTTTTTTTGAAATCTCAGATCCCTTCAAAGACTGCCTATGCTGATGCTGAGTGACTATCCCTGAGTAATTATCCTCTTCCTCCTCAATCATCACGCTGATAGCTTGTAAGAACATTTTTGGTTCTGGGCGCCACCACCAGCGCCTAAGGCACAATTTTTCAGCCCCTGTTTAACAGGGGCGTGTAATTACAATTTTTGATGTAATACTTTGCAGCAGGGCTCGTTCCTGCATTCCAACTAGAGTGTCTGTGAGGGGTTGCAGTGTTGTGGCACCAGCACCAGTGCCCAAGGCCCAATTTTTCTGCTCCTGTCTAACAGGGGCGTGTAATTACAATTTTTGATGCAATACTTTGCAGCAGGGCTCGTTCCTGCGTTCCAACTAGAGTGTCTGTGAGGGGTTGAAGTGTTGTGGCACCAGCACCAGTGCCTAAGGCCCAATTTTTCTGCCCCTGTCTAACAGGGGCGTGTAATTACAATTTTTGATGCAATGCTTTGCAGCAGGGCTCGTTCCTGCGTTCCAACTAGAGTGTCTGTAAGGGGTTGCAGTGTTGTGGCACCAGCACCAGTGCCTAAGGCCTAATTTTTCAGCTCCTGTTCAACAGGGGCATGTAATTACAATTTTTTTTTTTTTTCCATAAAGATTTTATTCAGTTTAAAGACATACATAAACAGAACAAGTCCGATACATACTTTTTATAACAAAATGTATATATGACATCAAAATGGCACTCTTTAAAGATACTAAAGGAGACATTCTGATACATAATGAACAAGAATTGAACTTATAAAATACTAATAGTGTGTGGGGGCAGAGGATCTCTTTCTCATTTTTTCACCTTCCCCCCCTCCCCCTTTGGGTGCTGACCAAATAAGGGGACAGACAAGTGGTTCATTCTTGACTAACAAATAATGCTATGTGTATCCGTATGAGGCTAACCAGGTATCAAAAGGAGGGTACCATACCGTAGAGTAAAGCATGTATGTTCGTTTAGCATCTTATAAAAAAAATATATCTAGCAACAGAAAGAAATAGAAGGAATAGAGAAAGAAAAGTGCAGACAGAAGAGGGGACTAAGGAAGAAGGGATAAGGAGTGGAAGGTAAGAGCGAGAGGGGAATCTATAGGGGGGAAGAGCAAAGCAAAAAAAAAAAAAGGGAAAGAAAATTAAAGTGGACCCACGCCTGCCCCCCCTCAACCCCACCCCCCGGGTACCCCATCCGAGAGGGAAAAAAAAAAAAAAGGAAAAATGGGGGACCCTTAGAAGCCATCTAACCGCTCCGCGAGGTGTATTGACGGTATCTCTCGGTAGTAGTAAAGTGTGTCCAGCAGGCCCAAAGCGTAGAGAATTTATGAACTCTGTCTTGTGCGATATGAATCAGTTCCTCCATCTCTTTAATATTTGATATTTTTGTGAACCATTCCCTGATTGTTGGAGCACGAGTGGACTGCCACAATTTGGGTATACAAAGTTTGGCCGCGTTGACCATATGCATGGCAAGAGATTTAAAATAGTCCCTTCTAGGGATAGAAGTATGATGTAGGAGAAATTGGGCTGGGGTGTAGTCCAAATTAAATGTCGTGACGTGTGTGATTATACTGTGAACCTCCCTCCAAAAAGGTTGAAGGATCTCGCAACTCCACCACACGTGCAGCATAGTGCCTATCTCCGTGCCACACCTCCAACAGGTGTTAGGAATGGCAGGCGAGAACTTGTGTAGACGAGAAGGGGTTCTGTACCATCTAGTGATCACTTTATAGCAGTTTTCTTGGATAGCCACATTTAGCGACCCTTTATGTGTGTAGTCATGAATAGTGTTCCAGTCTTCCGTCGTCAGTGGAGTGTTCAAGTCTCTGGTCCAAGACAATTGTGAGGGAGTCGGGGTCTCGGTAGGTGCTTCCGATATCAGGGTGTGTAGGAGAGAAATTAAGTGTCTCTGCGGTATTTTGCGATGGCATAAGGTCTCGAAAGGTGTGAGGTGTCTTGTCCATTTTGTCAGCGGGGCCTGAGTCTCCAGGAAATGTCTAATTTGTCTGTAGGTCCAGAAGGAAAAGGAGGAAGTTCTAGAGAGCGCCCTCAGTGTTTCTAAGGAGATTGGTTTTCCACTGGAGAAAAATTGTTGAGCCAACACGTCCTCAAAGGGCCATTCCTGTTTGAGAAAGCTGCTGGATATCCCAGGTGGGAATTCTGGGTTTCCTCTGAGGGTCGTTAGAGGGCTTGGGGAAGAAGTAGAGTTGTCGCTTAGTAAGGACTTCTTGTGAGCTAAAAGAGATGGATAAATTAGCGGGTGAGACAAGACGGGGTGTAACCAGTTTTTGGAGGGGAGCCAAGGAAGGAGATGTAGCGACCCAGAAACAAAGGCACCTTCAAGGAATACCCATGACTTGAGAGGGGCATGGATATTCCAATCTGCGATTCTTGTAAGATGGCAAGCCATGTAGTACTTATATAAATCAGGCAATCCTATCCCTCCCTTCGATTTGGCTAGCGTGAGGCGTGCGTATTTAATGCGAGGAGGAGAATTTCTCCAAAGGAAGGCAGTACAAGCCCTCCGATAGGTCACAAAAAAAGATGCCGATAACGAGATCGGGACTGCTTGCATTAAGTAAAGTATACGAGGTAAAATTATCATCTTGATCAGGGCAGAGCGACCAAACCATGAAACATTTAAACCTGACCACTCCTTTAAGAGTTTTTTGGGTCTTCATAATTGCCGGATGATGGTTAACAAGGTAGAGATCAGATAGCCGGGTAGGAATTTGGATGCCCAGATATGTGATCACATTCCTTTCCCATTTAAAGGGGAACATGTCCTGGCAGTGGGTCATTTCCTGGTAAGGAAGTGTGATATTTAGAGCATGGGACTTGGAATAATTAATTTTCAGGTTAGAAATTTTCCCAAATGATTGTAAGTCTTTGAGGAGGTTCGGTAGGGAGATGCGGGGCGTTTTTAGTGATAGGAGAATGTCGTCAGCAAAAGCTGCTACCTTAAACTCCCTCTCCTTCACTGTTATCCCTTGTATGTTTGGATTATCTCTCAGTCTGTTGAGGAGGGGTTCTAAAGTCAAAATATAAATTAAAGGGGAAAGGGGGCATCCCTGGCGCGTGCCGTTGCTGATAGGGAAGGCGTTCGACAGGTGGCCATTAATCCTCACAGCTGCAGAGGGATCGGAGTATAGAGCCATTACATGCGACAGCATGCGGCATCCCAGCCCGATAGCTAGGAGGACCTCCCGCATGTAGTCCCAAGCCACCCTGTCGAACGCCTTCTCAGCGTCTAATGAAAGGAGAAATCCCTGGGTCTTAGATGTTGTGAGCCAGTGGTGTAGATTCAGCGTGCGGATGGTATTATCTCTGGCTTCTCTGCCAGGGACAAAGCCCACTTGGTCCAGAGAGATGAGGTTGGGAATGAGGGGCGATAATCTGTTGGCCAGGATTTTTGCGTATAATTTGACGTCAACATTTAAAAGTGATATCGGTCTGTAATTTGCGACCAATTCTGGGTCCTTACCTTCCTTAGGTATTACTGTTATGTGAGCCGTCAGCATGCCCTTTGGTCTAGTCTGGGGGTCTGAAAAGGCATTGAAGGTCTCTATAAGGTTAGGCGTAAGGGTATCAGCGAAGGCTTGATAATACTGGAGCGTAAAACCATCTGGGCCTGGGCTTTTGCCCACTTTCATTTGCTTCAAGGCCGTCTCTAGTTCTGTCGTCAAGATACAATTCTCAAGGTCAAGAGTCTGTTGGGGGGTAATTGGTTTTGGACTGTACTGCGAGAGAAAATCTTTAATAAGTGTAGAGCGAGTTTCAGGAGTGGTTTGAGTCAAATGGTTGGTCTGTAGATTATAAAGGCCAAAATAGAATTTCTCGAATTCCTTGGCTATTTCTTCATTCTTGGTCCGGAGAGTTCCCCCAGGGTCCCGAATGTGGTGAATTATAGATGAGCTTTTAGAATTTTGTATTGACCGAGCCAAGAGTCGGCCACACTTGTTGCCCTGCTCATAGAAAACTCTCTGGCCAAGAATGTATCTTCTCTTGACACCTCTGTCTAACTCCTCCAGCAACTGAGTGCGTGTGTGTGTTAAGCTTTGAAGCGTGGATTGTGCTTGTGTCAGTTTGTGGGTTTTCTCTAAAGATTTAATTGTATTCAAAAGGGAATTAATAGTTTCTTGTTGTTGTCGTTTAGCTTTTGCAGCTAGTGAAATCAGTTCCCCTCTTATAACACATTTGTGGGCTTCCCAGATAGAGATTGGTGAGATTTCTGG
Source organism: Aquarana catesbeiana (assembly GCA_037953035.1). NCBI lineage: Eukaryota > Metazoa > Chordata > Amphibia > Anura > Ranidae > Aquarana > Aquarana catesbeiana. The sequence continues at coordinate 572,239 of JBBHAA010000790.1, read as the reverse complement.
GTTCATGTTTTCAGCGAAATATTGTCGGAGTCTTGTGTGAATGTGCTCTAGAACAACTTCATCCTTAAGTAAAGAAGGATTCAATCTCCAGATCTTAGTTCTGAAATCTGTATCAGGGAAGGACAAAATAAGTGTTACCGGGTGGTGGTCAGAGAGGAACATGGGCTCTATAGTGGACTGGTGGAGGGTGGGCAAGTCAGTCTGGGAAATAAAGAAATAATCTATCCTAGAGTACTTCTGATGTGGGGCTGAATAAAATGTGTAGTCCTTGACTGAGGGATACAAGGTACGCCAAGCATCATGGAGGGCTAAGTTATGGAGCTGCGTTTTAATATGTCTTAGTGCTCTGTATGTTATGGTAGATGTACCCGAGGAGGAGTCTAGTATCGGGTGTAGAGGGACATTAAAATCCCCTCCCAACACAACCAATCCTCTCCGAAAAGAGGTTAGGAGGTCACATATATTCCTAAAGAATGCCACTTGATGGTCATTAGGGCAATAAATGTTGGCTAGGGTGATTGGTTTGGAAGCGTAGGTCCCCTTAAGAAAAATAAATCTTCCTTCCGGGTCTATGAGGGAGTCTGTTAGGTGAAAGTTAGCATTTTTAGCGATAAGTATCGAGACTCCTTTGGTTTTAGCCTCAGGATTCGTAGCGTGGATTGCAGTGCGGTATATGTGGTTGGAGAGTTTAGGGGTTGCATCAGAGCGAAAATGAGTCTCTTGTAAAAAAATAAAATGTGCTTTGTGTTTAGTGAGAGACATTAGTACTTGCGACCTTTTTTCCGGTTGGTTTAGACCCTTAACATTAAGGGAGATACATTTCAATGTCAGGGAGCAAGCTGCTGCTCTTTTTGAATTCATAGTTAATTTGAATCAGTTCAGTCACTCTACCACCGTTATCTTGTGGGTCAGAAAACCTCCGGGGGATGGGTCTGGGGAGCCCACGCGGGTCCAAGAAAATAGAGGGTAAAGTGGAATCGTCCACTGAAGAGAATTAAAGTTAGACACCAGGGGTAAAGGACAGAGCAGGCAAAAAAAAAAAAAAAAGGGGGGAGCAAATAGGAAAGTAAGTTAGACCAGAGGTGGAAATAGAGTATCTATTCCACCTGGAGGAGGAAAATCTGGGGTGTCAGCTAACGTCCACGATTGGACTGCTGTGTGGGGGTGAGAGAATGAACGGAAACCACAGGTCGTCTACGACCCAGGAATCTGGTATGTTGGTCTTAAGGGTATGTATAGAGAGCCTACTACATAGCAAGAGTGATATCATAAGTGAGCCAAGATTCAGCATGTTATTATCTATGTTATTAACTCATAACGATAACAATAATACAGTAATACAGGATCCGGTATAACAATTAAAATAATAAAAACAATAACAATAATACCGGTCGGAACAAGCAATCTGTGTTGAGTAGGGATGAGCCGAACACCCCCCTGTTCGGTTCGCACCAGAACATGCCAACAGGAAAAAAGTTCGTTCGAACATGCGAACACCGTTAAAGTCTATGGGACACGAACATGAATAATCAAAAGTGCTAATTTTCAAGGCTTATATGCAAGTTATTGTCATAAAAAGTGTTTGGGGACCTGGGTCCTGCCCCAGGGGACATGGATCAATGCAAAAAAAAGTTTTAAAAACGGCCGTTTTTTCAGGAGCAGTGATTTTAATAATGCTTAAAGTCAAACAATAAAAGTGTAATATCCCTTTAAATTTCGTACCTGGGGGGTGTCTATAGTGTGCCTGTAAAGGGGCGCATGTTTCCTGTGTTTAGAACAGTCTGACAGCAAAATGACATTTTGAAGGAAAAAACTCATTTAAAACTACCCGCGGCTATTGCATTGCCGACAATACACATAGAAGTTCATTGATAAAAACGGCATGGGAATTCCCCAAAGGGGAACCCCGAACCAAAATTAAAAAAAAAAAATGACGTGGGGGTCCCCCTAAATTCCATACCAGGCCCTTCAGGTCTGGTATGGATATTAAGGGGAACCCCGGCCAAAATTTTTAAAAAAAAATGACGTGGGGTTCCCCCTAAATTCCATACCAGACCCTTCAGGTCTGGTATGGATTTTAAGGGGAACCCCGCGCCAAAAAAAAAAAAAAAAACGGCGTGGGGTCCCCCCAAAAATCCATACCAGACCCTTATCCGAGCACGCAACCTGGCAGGCCGCAGGAAAAGAGGGGGGGACGAGAGTGCGGCCCCCCCTCCCTCCTGAACCGTACCAGGCCACATGCCCTCAACATTGGGAGGGTGCTTTGGGGTAGCCCCCCAAAACACCTTGTCCCCATGTTGATGAGGACAAGGGCCTCATCCCCACAACCCTGGCCGGTGGTTGTGGGGGTCTGCGGGCGGGGGGCTTATCGGAATCTGGAAGCCCCCTTTAACAAGGTGACCCCCAGATCCCGGCCCCCCCCCTGTGTGAAATGGTAAGGGGGTACATAAGTACCCCTACCATTTCACGAAAAAAGTGTCAAAAATGTTAAAAATGACAAGAGACAGTTTTTGACAATTCCTTTATTTAAATGCTTCTTCTTTCTTCTATCTTGCTTCATCTTCTGGTTCTTCTGGCTCTTCTGGTTCTTCCTCCGGCGTTCTCGTCCAGCATCTCCTCCGCGGCGTCTTCTGTCTTCTTCTCCTCGGGCCGCTCCGCACCCATGGCATGGGGGGGAGGCTCCCGCTCTTCTCTTCTTCTCTTCTTCTTTTCTTCTTTTCTTCTTTTCTTCTCTTCTTCTCTTCTTCTTCATTTTCTTCTCCGGGCCGCTCCGCAATCCATGCTGGCATGGAGGGAGGCTCCCGCTGTGTGACGGCGCTCCTCGTCTGACAGTTCTTAAATAACGGGGGGGGCGGGGCCACCCAGTGACCCCGCCCCCCTCTGACGCACGGTGACTTGACGGGACTTCCCTGTGACGTCACGGGGAATGCCACAGGGAAGTCCCGTCAAGTCACCGTGCGTCAGAGGGGGGCGGGGTCACCGGGTGGCCCCGCCCCCCCTTATTTAAGAACTGTCAGACGAGGAGCGCCGTCACACAGCGGGAGCCTCCCTCCATGCCAGCATGGATTGCGGAGCGGCCCGGAGAAGAAAATGAAGAAGAAGAGAAGAAGAGAAGAAAAGAAGAAAAGAAGAAAAGAAGAAGAGAAGAGCGGGAGCCTCCCCCCCATGCCATGGGTGCGGAGCGGCCCGAGGAGAAGAAGACAGAAGACGCCGCGGAGGAGATGCTGGACGAGAACGCCGGAGGAAGAACCAGAAGAACCAGAAGAGCCAGAAGAACCAGAAGATGAAGCAAGATAGAAGAAAGAAGAAGCATTTAAATAAAGGAATTGTCAAAAACTGTCTCTTGTCATTTTTAACATTTTTGACACTTTTTTCGTGAAATGGTAGGGGTACTTATGTACCCCCTTACCATTTCACACAGGGGGGGGGGCCGGGATCTGGGGGTCACCTTGTTAAAGGGGGCTTCCAGATTCCGATAAGCCCCCCGCCCGCAGACCCCCACAACCACCGGCCAGGGTTGTGGGGATGAGGCCCTTGTCCTCATCAACATGGGGACAAGGTGTTTTGGGGGGCTACCCCAAACCACCCTCCCAATGTTGAGGGCATGTGGCCTGGTACGGTTCAGGAGGGAGGGGGGCCGCACTCTTGTCCCCCCCTCTTTTCCTGCGGCCTGCCAGGTTGCGTGCTCGGATAAGGGTCTGGTATGGATTTTTGGGGGGACCCCACGCCGTTTTTTTTTTTTTTTTTTGGCGCGGGGTTCCCCTTAAAATCCATACCAGACCTGAAGGGTCTGGTATGGAATTTAGGGGGAACCCCACGTCATTTTTTTTTTTTAATTTTGGTCGGGGTTCCCCTTAATATCCATACCAGACCTGAAGGGCCTGGTATGGAATTTAGGGGGACCCCAACGTCATTTTTTTTTTTAATTTTGGTTCGGGGTTCCCCTTTGGGGAATTCCCATGCCGTTTTTATCAATGAACTTCTATGTGTATTGTCGGCAATGCAATAGCCGCGGGTAGTTTTAAATGAGTTTTTTCCTTCAAAATGTCATTTTGCTGTCAGACTGTTCTAAACACAGGAAACATGCGCCCCTTTACAGGCACACTATAGACACCCCCCAGGTACGAAATTTAAAGGGATATTACACTTTTATTGATTGACTTTAAGTATTATTAAAATCACTGCTCCTGAAAAAACTGCCGTTTTTAAAACTTTTTTTTGCATTGATCCATGTCCCCTGGGGCAGGACCCAGGTCCCCAAACACTTTTTATGACAATAACTTGCATATTAGCCTTTAAAATTAGCACTTTTGATTTCTCCCATAGACTTTTAAAGGGTGTTCCGCGGCATTCGAATTTGCCGCGAACACCCCAAATTGTTCGCTGTTCGGTGAACTTGCGAACAGCCAATGTTCGAGTCGAACATGAGTTCGACTCGAACTCGAAGCTCATCCCTAGTGTTGAGCATGACTACTACCAGGGATCACCATAGTGGTATCCAATGCCAAAGTTAGAGTACATCCTAAAATTTTTACCTTGCTATTAAAATTAATGTTAATAATAATAATAATATTATTGATCTTATCTTACCCTCCTAATCACTATCAGTAGTTTAGAGTAATTTAGAGTAAATTCCTGGGGGGGGAATAGGTTTTTGGAAAAGGCTGAGGGGAGGGACGGAGGGGTAGGAGCAAGGGAGAGGGAGGGGGGGGGGGGAGGCAAAGGGGAAAGGAGTGTGTAGGTATGGGGAAGGTGAGGAAGAGTGTGGGGTGGGAAGGGGATGGTAGATGGTGGGCTGAGGGGGTAGGGAGGCACTTAATATTGTTAAAAGGTTGAGTTTTAAATTTTTTCGTTCAGCCCTTTGTTCCCATTTAGACTCCCAGGGGGATCGAAAACCTGTCGCCCTAGGCTGAAACGCTTCACAAGGTTTCTCTAGACCTAATAACATAATTCCAGGGTCACTTCTTGCCCCAATATTTCCCAAGTTTATGGAACAGCTAACTGCACAGGTACATATTTGTGAATGCTATACCATCAGGTAATTATCTCTAAGAAACCCTTTATGTTCAGCGTTAAAGGTAAAGAAACGGAAACAGGATTATGTTTGTACTTATCCCCCTGGTTCTTACTTCTTGCTCGAGCAAGCAGTTAAAGGTTCTAAGGCAGGTGGAAAGATCAATGTCATCTGTCACGATCGTGGTAGAACCTAGGGGATAAAACAAAGGCTAAAGTTGCTCCTTGAATGGAGCCTGTGTTAGATAAGGAAGAGCCATAAGTTTGCTTTCCACGGAGCCCAACAATGTGTGGTGGGGTAGGTAAGACGTCAGTAAAGCATATGTTTCTTCTTCTCTCGCGTTAGGTGGAACACGGTCCAGGTGTGTGCTATGTGCACCAAAAAAAAAACCAACAAAAACAAAAGCAAAAAGCAAAACACATTGCTATGTCTATGGCCGCGTCGCGTCCAAACTACCCAGTGAGTGAGGGATACATGTTGGGGGACTTAAGAGCGCGGGCGTTCGATGTAACGTTAGGAGTGTACGGAGTATGTCCGGGGATCAGCTTCCCTTAGGAGGTGGTGATGCAGGTAAGATGTCTCTGAACTTGAGGTCATACTCACAGGCGGTAATCCATGGCAGTGTCGTGGTGTGCGGTTCATGCTTCCTGTAGAGCCCTTCTCCCTGGAGGTGAGGCGGGGGAACTTGGACCTCGCTGGTACAAATCCCGACGAGACGATCTTGGGGTTGGAGAAGATCTATCTGTTCGGTGTCTGCGCGATCGCTGCCTTTGTGCTTTAGGGGAGGGGTTGAGCGATACCGGGAGCCACGGTTCAGCTGGAAAGTAGAAAGAGCCCCATTCCGGTAGTTCAATGTTAGGAAGGTCGAGTTGGTCGCAGAAACTTTGTAGATCTTCCGGGGTGCGGAGTAAAGCAGAGCGTCCCCTGGCGGACGCAGATAGGGCGAAGGGGAACTTCCAACGATATTGTATGTTTCGGGAACAGAGAGCATCCAGCAGGGGGCGCAAAGCTCTCCTGTTTTGTAAAGTTATTTGGGACAGGTCCTGAAATAATTTAATTTCTGCGCCATTATGGAGAATGCAGCCTTTCTCCCTGGCTTTGCGGAGGATCTCCTCCTTAAGTGGAAAGTTAACAACACAGCATATTATGTCCCTTGGTGGTTCATTTTCACGGGGTTGGGGACGTAGAGCCCGGTGTGCCCTTTCCATTTCGATCGGTGAGTCTGCGGGTCGATCTATCAAATCATTAAAGATTGTGCAGATTGTTTGTTGGATCGAACCCGGATCTGTGCTTTCAGGTACACCCCTTACCCTTATGTTGTGCCTCCTGCCTCGATTATCGAGGTCTTCGATGTGTCTGTGGAGGTCATACATGTGGGAAAGCTGTGCGTCGTATGTGTGTTGGACCTGTCGAATGGCTGCTGCATGTGTCACGGTGGTTTGCTCAACATCATCTATTCGGTGTGCCATTACCTGTAGGTCTGACTTTAAATCAGCAATCGCTGCCGTGACGGTATTCTTTATATCTGAGGCCACCTTCTCTAAATCGAGTAGGCTAGGAGTATGTGAATTCCCTTTCGTGTCTCCATGCTGGGAATTAGGCGAGGCCGGGGATTGGGCCTGTACGGCCGCGTGGAGTGGTTGTTTTTGGGTCCGGAACAGCTCCGGTATGTTTCTGCTAAGCTGGGTACCTGGATCCATGGTTGTACGGGTTACCGAGGAGCTCCGGGTGGATCTATTCATGATGGCTCTCAAATGTAGGCAGTCTATTAGGTTAGATTCTATTCCCGGGTCGCAGGAGCTCACAAGTTATGCTGCCATCTCGGTCTCCGGCCAGGCCACGCCCCCGTAATTACAATTCTTGATCTAATATTTCACAGCAGGGCCCTGTGAGGGCTTACAGTGTTGTGGCCACAGCAACACCTAAGGCCCAAATTTCTGCTGAGTATATAGGGCAGGACCCTACTTTCAAACATCTAACTTACAAACGACTCCTACTTGCAAACGGAAGGAGACAACAGGAAGTGAGATGAAATCTACCCCTAGGAAGGGAAATTCTCTCCTGTAAGAGTTAATATGGGAAAAAAAATTCTCCTTTCCACTGATGCTTTCCAATCCTTGTTCCACAAAAAAACCCAAATTTTCAAAAAACATTTTTCATTGGGACAAAAAGTGAGGTGAAATCTTCTGAAGAGGAGGAAAGACAGCAAAACAAATGTCACAGGGGTGATAACCCTTCCCTATGTTTTCCAAAAAGCTTAAAAAAGATTTTTTGGCTGGAGCTAAACACGTTAAAAATGTACCCGTTCAAAATTACAAACAGATTCTACTTAACAACAAACCTACAGTCCCTGTCTTGTTTGCACCGCCTGTATACTGCTGTTCAGAGTATATAGGGCTTGGTGGCCCCACACCTTTCCTTATTTCAATTTGGGTGTGGGGTTCCCCTTAATATCCATACAAGACCCAAAGGGCCTGGTAATGGACTGGGGGGTACCCATGCCGTTTGTCTTACTGATTTTCATCCATATTGCCATGACCCGACATGACATTAAACCCGCAAGCAGTTTTAAATGAGATTTTTTCCTTTAAAAATGACATTTGGTGCAGGGACTGTTCTAAACACGGGAAACACGCGTCACTTTACAGGCATACTATAGACACCCCCCAGGTACGATATTTAAAGGAATATTTCACTTTTTTTTTTTTTTACTTTAAGCATCATTAAAATCACTGCTCCCGAAAAAACGGCCGTTTTTAAAAGTTTTTTTTGCATTGATACATGTCCCCTGGGATAGGACCCGGGTCCCCAAACCCTTTTTAGGACAATACCATGCAAATTAGCCTTTAAAATGAGCACTTTTGATATCGAACGTTCGAGTCCCATAGACGTCAATGGGGTTCTAACGTTCGTGCAAATTTTCGGTCCGTTCGCAGGTTCTGGTGCTATAATGCGGAAGTAGGTCAAATAGTAAATAGATTATACGTTCGGTATGATCGCGTAAACACTGTTAGGAGAACCGAAAAGAAAAAAAATAAGAATAAAAAGAGAAGTAATATATATCTCTGTAGGAACAAAAAGTAAGTAAAACAATTATAACAGTGTGCTTAGCACACTATAACCTTAGGGGGTGGATGTGTTTCAGAAACTGCGCCCATCAGGGATCCTAGTGGTGCGGAGTACGACGATACCACATGTGTGAGACTTTTACACAGCGTGGCCACATACAGAGGCCCAACATGCAGGGGAGCACCTTCAGGCATTCTGGAGTGCCCAGGCCAATTCTGACATTTCTCTCCTACATGTAAAAATCATCATTTATTAGCTAGAAAATTACATAGAACCCCAAAACATTATATATGTTTTTTTTAGCAAAGACCCTAGAGAATACAATGGCGGTCGTTGCAACTTTTTATCTCACACGGTATTTGCGCAGCAATTTTTTTAACGCTTTTTTTTGGAAAAAAAAACTGTTTTGTGCTTTACAAAAACCAAAACAGTAAATTTAGCCCAATGTTTTTGCATAATGTGAAAGATGAAGTTACGCCGAGTAAATAGATACCCAACATGTCACCTTTCAAAATTGCACGCGCTTGTGGAATGGCGCCAAACTTTGCTACTCAAAAATCCCCATAGGCGACGCTTTAAAATTTTTTACTGGTTACATGTTTTGAGTTACAGAGGAGGTCTAGGGCCAAAATTTTTGCGCTCGCTCTACCGATCGCAGTGATACCTCACATGTGTGGTTTGAACACCGTTTTCATATGTGGGCGGGACTTATATATGCGTTCGCTTCTGCATGCAAGCACACAGGGACAGGGGTGCTTTAAATTTTTTTTTTTTTTTTTTTTATTGTTCATTTTACTTTATTTATTTTTGTTTGATGCTTTTTTACAAAAAAAAAAATTTTGACCACTTTTATTCCTATTACAAGGAATGTAAACATCCCTTGTAATTGGAATATGGCATGACAGGTCCTCTTTACAATGAGATATGGGGTCAATAAGACCCCACATCTCACCTCTAGGCTTGGAAGCCTGAAATAAAAAAAAAAAAAAAAAACGATCCTGGCTTCGATCGTAGCGGTGAGTCGGTAGAAGCAGCGGAGTGCGGCGGGAGGGGGGACATCCCCTCTCGCCTCCCGTAAGAACGATCAAGCAGTGGAACAGCCGCTATGATCGTTCTTATGGTGTAGGGAATCGCCGGCTGAAAAAGCTGATATCTGAATGATGCCTGTAGCTGCAGGCTTTATTCAGATATCCCCGCACAAAGTCAAGGACGTTGTATGACAGTCGGCGGGCGGGAAGTGGTTAAAACGTATTTTTTTTTTTTTTAACACAAAGTTGTCCATTTATACAATATTTCTAACACATAGCATGTACACAAAGCAAAAATGACACCCCAAAATAGATTCTCCTGCTCCTCCTGAGTACGGCGATACCACATGTGTGAGACTTCCACAGCCTGGCCACATACAGAGGCCGAGTACAGCCGAGCGTGGCTCAGCATGGCAGGGTATGGCTGGGTATGGCGGGGTATTGCAGAGTATGGCGGGGTATTGCAGAGTATGGCGGGGTATTGCAGAGTATGGGGGGTATTGCAGAGTATGGGGGGTATTGCAGAGTATGGGGGGTATTGCAGAGTACAACGGGGTATTGCAGAGTACTGCAGGGTATTGCAGAGTATTGCGGGGTATTGCAGAGTATTGCTGGGTATTGCGGAGTATTGCGGAGTATTGCGGGGTATTGCAGTGTACTGCGGGGTATTGCAGAGTATTGCGGGGTATTGCAGAGTATTGCGGGGTATTGCAGTGTACTGCGGGGTATTGCAGAGTACTGCGGGGTATTGCAGAGTATTGCGGGGTATTGCAGAGTATTGCGGGGTATTGCAGAGTACTGCGGGGTATTGCAGAGTATTGTGGGGTATTGCAGAGTATTGTGGGGTATTGCAGAGTATGGCAGGGTATTGCGGGGTATTGCAGAGTACTGCGGGGTATTGCAGAGTACTGCGGGGTATTGCAGAGTATTGCGGGGTATTGCAGAGTATTGCGGGGTATTGCAGAGTACTGTGGGGTATTGCAGAGTATTGTGGGGTATTGCAGAGTAATGTGGGGGTATTGCAGAGTAATGTGGGGGTATTGCAGAGCAATGTGGGGGTATTGCAGAGTAATATTGGGGTATTGCAGAGTAAGGTGGGGCATAGCAGAGTATTGCAGAGTAGTGGGGATGGCTGAGCATGGATGGATGGATGGCTGGATGTCTCTGTGCAGTGCTGTGGGCACTACACAACCAGCCCACAGCGCTGCAGCCATCCATCCATCTCCCTCTCCTCCACAGTGTACCGATCGGTACACAGGAGGGGAGGAGAGGAACCGGCGTCATCAGACGCCGCCGGTCTGTTTACATGTGATCGCGCCGTCATTTGACGGCTCGATCACATGGTAAATGGCCGCGATCAGCGGCCATTTACCGGGATCCGTGATGCGCCGGGTCCTGAGGACCCGGCGGTCACGGATGTGTTCGGGTGCGCGCCCCAGGGGGCGCGCGAGAGGGGAATTCTGAGAGGACGTCATATGACGTCCTCCCAGAGTTAAGCAACCGCCCTGCAGCCGTCATTCGGCTATGGGCCGGTTGTTAAGTGGTTAATATTGTTCCTTCTGGAACGGTCTTCCAAATCTGCTAATTTCAGCTTCATGTGGTGTATTTCAGACGCATGATGTTCATGTGCGTCTAGTAATTCATTGTGTGCCCTGACATGGTCCTGCATGTTATCCTCAAGCACAGTCGTTCTCTCTGTCAGGTGATCTACCCTTCCATGTATCTGAGATACAGAGAGTTGCAGTTCTCTGTGTAGGTCTCTCTGCAGGGTAAGGAGCATGGCTTTCATCATTGATTCTGTCACAGGGCTGTCAGAGACAGGGATGGTTGAGAGAGCTGGAGTGTGTACTGTATCAAGATCTCTGTCAGCCCATTGATGCCTTTTGTACTGTGGCTGCTTGCTGGGGGAGATGGCTGGGGAGGAGGCCAGTCTCTTACCTCTATCCGTGCCCTGTTGTGAGGAAGAGACATCAGGCGATGGGAGGGTGTCCATGTCCTCCTTGTGTGAGCGATTGAGTGGCTGGGAGATGAGATCGTCATGTAAAGAAGCTGTCAGCTGTGTCTCATTGTGTGCAGCGCGGGACGCTTCTGAGGTGAAGCTCCCGGCGCCATCTTGGGCCTCGTTCATATCGGCGGAGGGGTAGTAATTTGTGAGGCGGCGAGGTGCTGGCGGCTTATTCCGCCTCCTAGACATGCCCGGGATGGTCCTACTGTCTTCCCCCCTCCGTGTGATCGGAGCGGGGAACGGATTGTGGCGTAGAGGGCTTAGGCGTCCATCATGGTCCGCGTCAGGCCACGCCCCCCAATCAATGAACTTTTATGTGTATTGTCGGACCTACAATTCATATAGCCACGAGTACTTTTTAATGACTTCTTTTCCTTTGAAATGTCATTTTGCTGTCAGACTGTTCTAAACACGGCAAACATGCGCCCCTTTGCAGGCATACTATAGACACCCCCCAGGTACGAAATTTAAAGGAATATTACACTTTTATTGCTTCACTTTAAGCATTATTAAAATCACTGCTCCCGAAAAAACGGCCGTTTTTAAAACTTTTTTTTGCATTGATCCTTGTCCCCTGGGGCAGGACCCAGGTCCCCAAACACTTTTTATGACAATGCCATGTATATAAGCCTTTAAAATTAGCACTTTTTATTTCTCCCATAGACTTTTAAAGGGTGTTCCGCGGCTTTCGAATTTGCCGCGAACACCGGCGAACTTGCGAACAGCTGATGTTCGAGTTGAACATGAGTTCAACTCAAACTCGAAGCTCATCCCTGTTGGCAACACTCTAGTGAGAATAATAACAATTCTCCTTGTGGTTCACCACTTATATTCAGTGTACAAAACAAGGTCATAAAGACATGGATGACCAATTTGGAGTGGAGGAACTTGACTGGCCTGCACAGAGTCTTGACCTCAACACGATAGAACACTTTTGGGATGAATTTGAGCGGAGATTGCGAGGCAGGCCTTCTCTCCCACATCAGCGCCTGACCTCACAAATGCGCTTTTGGAAGAATGGTCAAACATTCCCATAGACACACTCCTAAACCTTGTGGACAGCCTTCCCAGAAGAGTTGAAGCTGTTATAGCTGCAAAAGGTTGGCCGACTCAATATTGAACCATACAGACTAAGACTGGGGTGCATGTAAAGGCAGGTGTCCCAATGTTAGGCGCCCGTCTTCTCCTTGTGGCCTAGGCTCTTGAGATGGCTCAGTGGAGGACCACGCCGGCGGTTAATCAATTACACATACACACATCAGGTATGCTGAATGATTACAATAGTTTATTGAATGATTTGCTGTTTTATGCTGTGCCTCTACAAGACTCTGCCCCATTTGGGGGCCAATCAAAATGATACACATAAATGTTCATTAGCATATTTAGTAATTTCTTAATCTTGTGATTTTCCATATATTAGTAATGTCTTCATCTTGTGACCCTAATGTTAACCCCTATAGTTCAAGTCATTACAGTTCAAAAGATTCCTTACTTTCTGTTATCGTCTGCTGACCATGAGATGCCCAGCCACAACTTCCTAAAAAAAGCTAATTCTGGCCGTTGTTGGCCTTCTCATACCCAGCAACAGTGTACAGAGATAAAAACCACAGACAGATGTTTCCTAAGATGAAGGCATCAGACAGGAATAGACAGACAGGGTGATATTGCAATGAGATAATTCAGTCATTAAGTAATACTTGTCATAAGACAGTTTCTCTAAAATGTACCAAAAAAAATCTTTTTAAATCACTAAGCAGATAAGCATTCCTGAACTTATATCCTCAGGGTAAAATCAATAATCAATCATAATGCAATGTAATATGGAATCTCCTTACAATCCTCCCTTTGACCATTCGATATAATCGAAATGGTCATTCTACCTTTTCGTCACGCCTTAAGGATTCATATCCCCCGGCCTCGTTTTCCTGGTTCTCGTACCATACCGTGGGATCTCTGGAAATGGAAGTCAGCTTCATGGTTTCGGAATGTGCTTCGCTACCCTTTTTGCAGAGGCATTTGAGTAACATGAAGCATGCATACAAGAACAATATGAAAAGCAGTATGGTAAAAATTGTCATTGCAGTGTTCTTTAACCATGAAGTGAGACCTCCCAAACTGAACCCGGTAGAGAAAGGGTCCCATGTTTTCCCAATATCCCTTGCATCCTGTTGTAGCTTGTTTACCTCTTTTCTGTGTTGTGCAATAATGTCATAGTAATCAGGGATCTCGATACTCGTGTTGTGTATCCAAGTGCAGCATTCATAGTCCTCAGTAATTTCACAGAGGCCAGTGAGGGCTGCACTCATGCTTTCTATAGCCAGGTCATGTAACCCTAGTTGTTTTCTAATTGCTCTGGTTTCTAGGTTTAATTTTGAGATGTCATCAGAGTCCTTTTCCAAGATCTCATCAATGATTGAGGTGTAGTTATTTAGTTTCTTCATCAAATCTATTCCCCAACCTGTCCAGGAAGGAAACCAAGCCCAGGTCATATCTTTTTCTAGGAAAATTTCTCTCTTTCCAAGATGTTTTAGAGGGTATCTTGGGTGGGTGCTAGCTTTAAGTAGGTGTCCTTGCCCATTATCCCCAACTACTCCCATTACAGGAACTATTTTAGCAAGGTAACACCATCCCTGGGGTTCTTCAGGAATCCATGGGTAACAGAGCTTGCCACAACAGATGTAGGTTGTGTTACCTAGTGCCAAGGGTCGTTGACTAACAATGGTCCTTGCACCCTTTGAATGACCAGATGCCATCAGCAGAGCTAGTAACTGTGCGACCGTGGAGTGGGAACTAGAATTAAAAAGGTCATAGATGGTAGCATTTATCACAGGGTCTGAGGTGCGAAAAAGTGAGTTATCGGTAAGGGAAGCCATGGAGACATTAAGTTTTGACCATTTGCACACCTCAGCTCCCCTGGAAATGTTTCCCAGTATGAAACACCAATCTGGAGCATGGCTTCTACCCACGATTTGAAAACTGAGGGGCTTATTGGGACTTTTCCTTATGACATTGGCAAGAACTATGGGGGGAGTTCCATTCAAAAAAGGAGTGATGTTTAAGGGAATGGCCATCAATGGGATTCTGGCTGTACTGGGGTGGAGTTTGCTACATATCCAACATTTCTCAAAACCAGACTTTTGTGCATAACTGTACTTAAACTTCAACAACAACATCTTGTCAGTGAAACCTGAAGGGGGTTCAGTGGGGGATATACTTCTTTTATATTTTAAACTAGATGTATTGGCTGTCTGGGCATTTCCACATATCCCTTCTAGTGACCCTAAATCTTCTGGATGGTACACACAATTTGTTATTAACCAAGTAGGTATGAATACTATCAGAATCAGACATGTCCAGAAGCATAATGTTTTTCCTGACACAAAGGTAGAAATCATTTTGTCAGGTACTGTGTACAAAGTTCTGTTACTCGTTTCTTCCTGTTGGTGGGGGATTCGTCTCGTCGGTCCGAGAGATTTGTTTTATGCCTTCTTGAATGTCCTTCAAATCTGGTCGCTGTTCCTGGTCAGAGGAGTCTTGGGATGCTGGAGGAGGGTCAGGGGTCTGGGGTTGCTGTGGACACTTCTTTAACCGGCTGGCGTGGATCCAGGTGTTTCCTAGATCGGTCAGTACAGCAGTTCTGGAAACCTTCTCTATCTTCCAAGGTCCAGAGAAAATGGGTCCAACCTTCTTTTTGTGTGCCAGTTGTTTCACCAGTACTTTGTCTCCTGGGATGAAGGGATGAGTAGGTTCTGTTGAAAGAGGAGAAAAGGTGACAGAGACTTGTTCGTTCATATCCTGTAGCATACTTACCAGATTTTTCACGTACATTTCCTGTTGAGAATAGATGTTAATGTCAGTGTTTTGATCTATGTTTGCAGGAACTCCCATCAAAATCTCAAAGGGCGAGAGTTTTGTTCTAGCATGTGGTGTTGTCCTGATCTGATATAGGACAGAAGGAAGGTAATCCAACCATGCTTTCATGGTGCCCCCCGTAGCCTTTTTTAACTTGTCTTTAATGTTCCTGTTCATTCTTTCCACTACTCCTGCACTTTGTGGGTGGTAAGGGATGTGCAACTTCCACTGTAAGCCTAGCAGCTTAGCTAAAGTCTGTGTAACAGAGGAGCTGAAGGCAGGCCCTCTGTCTGACCATATGGCCGTTGGTATTCCGAACCTACAAACCCAATGGTTCAGTATGCATTTGGCAGCAATTTTAGCAGTCTCACCTGTACAAGGAATTCCTTCAACCCAACCTGACCATTTGCATACGATCACGCAAAGGCATTTCAAATTGCCTTTTTGTTTGGGCATGTGTGTGAAGTCTATTTGCAAATCTGTTAGGGGACCCAGGGGTGGGGGCAGGTGGCCATGTAATCCATGATTTTTCCCTTGGACATTGTTTTGTGCACAGGTCAGACAACTGCTGGTGAGGAGTTTTGCCTGTTTACTTAAGTTATTTGTACAGAAAGACTTTGTGTATATGTTTGTTAGGGCGGTGGTACCTATATGTCCTGGACCATGGAGATAGGAAAGTATGAGAACACTGCTTGATTCTGGTATGCCCAATATCTTCCCCTCTTTTGACCAAAGACCTTCTTGGTCCTTGGTCAAGCCATCCTTGACCCAAAAAGAAACATCCTCTTCTGTAGCTAATCCCTGTATTTGTGCCACAACGGTTTTGAAGTTGGGTGATGTAAAATGTTCTTTGAAGAACATTGTTGTGGGGGCTGGCTGACCAATGTATAGGGCAGCGGCTTTTTTTGCTTCTCTGTCTGCAAGAGCGTTTCCTTTGGAAACTCTGCTGTTATCCGATGAATGTGCCTTTACCTTGATGACCGCTATCCTCTTTGGGAGAAGAATCGCTTGCAGGAGTGCTTTAATTTGCGTAGAGTTAGCGATTGGCTTGTTGTCAGCGGTTTTAAATCCTCTATTCGCCCAGATTACGCCATAGTCATGCGTGACCCCAAAAGCGTACCTACTATCTGTGTAGATGTTTACCTCCTCATCAGAGAAAAGTATGCAAGCTCTTGTGAGCGCCTCCAATTCTGCTACCTGTGCCGAGGAGGGTGGTAAGGCTTTTGCTTCCAATACCACGTCAGGGAGTTGGACAATGGCGTACCCTGTCAGGAATGTTGCATCGGAGGGGCGAGAACAACTGCCGTCTATGAAGACGTCCTGTACTCCTGGTAGGGGAATGTCAGTGAGATCTGGGCGAGGGCTGGTTATTGCTGCAACCTGTTCAACATAATTGTGCTTCTGATCAGGGTCTTGTGGCAGCCTGAGCAAAGAATGTAAAAGACGGACAGTGGGATTACTTGGTGGTGCGTGTTTGAGGGTGAGGTTATCAGTATTCAGAAGTGTGATCTCATACCCACTAAGCCTTTGTGCTGTCATATGCTGTGTGTTCATGTTTTGCAGGAGGTGAGTTACTGAATGAGTAGTGTAGAGAGTCAGTTCATGGCCTAATACTGATTTGTTAGCCTCCTGAACTGCCATAGCACAAGCAGCAAGGTTTTGTAGACAAGATGGCATCCCTTGTACTTGGGTAGGCAACTTTTTTGAGAGATAGGAGACTGGTCGGTACCCGGTTCCATGTTGCTGTGTCAAAACCGCAGCAAAAGAATTTCCCGATACCACACAGTATAATTGAAAGGGTTTGCCATATTCTACCAATCCCAGGGCGGGGGCCTGAGTCAGACTTTGTAACAAGGCCTGAAAAGCACAGAGCCTTTCTGTTGTCCAATCTACTGTCTTTGGGGCGGTGGACAAGGTAGCCTCCCTCAGAATGCCATCATAATATGAACAATCTGGGATCCATTGGCGGCAATATACGATTGCGCCCAAGAATGAGAGCAAAGTTGCTTTGTCTCTTGGAGGACTGAGAGCCTGCAGGGCTGCGGCACGTTTGGGGGATACCAGCCTGGTTCCCTCCTTCAGAATGCATCCCAGGTATTCTACCTGACTTTGACACCATTGTATCTTCTTCCGTGATGCTAGGTGGCCAGACCTGGCCAGGTGATGTAACAGAGATGTGGAATCGACCGCACAATCTTCAGCAGATCGACTGCACAGGAGCAAGTCGTCCACATACTGTATTAGTACCGACCCGCGCTCAGCAGTCCATGACTTAATTGTCTCATTAAGGACCATGGAGAAGGCTGCTGGACTGTCCACATACCCCTGCGGTAATCTTGACCAGGTCAACTGTTTTCCCCTCCCCCATGAGAATGAAAACATGGGCAATACCCCATCATCGATCGGGATGCTAAAGAATGCGTTCACCAGGTCTACTACTGTGTAGCAAAGGGAATCAGCAGGTATTTTCAAAAAGATGAAAGAAATATCTGCTACCAAAGGTGGCAGAGGTATAACCTGCTTGTTAACGGCCCTTAGGTCCTGTACAAGCCTCCATTCCCCATTCGCCTTTTTCACAGGGTAGATTGGTGTATTCCAGGGGCTTATAATGTGTTTCAGAATCCCTTTTGCTATGTAATCATTGATTAATGGTGTGATGCCTTCAATTTTTTCAAGTGGCAGGGGGTATTGCTTGTGATATTGTACTTCAGCGTCTGGACGCATTTGTGGTGTGTAAGGTGTACAGTTAATAAAACCCACACTCCCTTTGTTGTCTGCCCATATAGCATGTGTTTCTAGAGTGGGTGGCAATGATGCAAAGAGTCCCCTGAAAGTGTGTCTCTTTGGAGCATGTAAATCGCAGAACGGTGAGCTGGCAGTAAGGGAGCCCCCTCTGTCAAATTTAATGGTGATATTCAGTTTTGAGAGTAGGTCCCTCCCCATTAAAGATACTGGACAATCCACAAGGACAGCAAAACTCTGGGTACACAGTTCCTGCCCTTCTGGAGTGGCCACGGGCAATGGTGGAGTGATGGGGTGGGTAATTGATGTCCCATTTATACCAATAGAGTTTCCCTCAGTGCAGTGCGGTGAGTCATATATGGCATCATTCAAACTACTGAATGTAGCCCCTGAATCCAACAATAGACATATCAGGTGATTGTCTACCCGCAATAGTACCTGCGGAAGACTTTTCCACGATGAATTGTAACACACAAGGCTGAGGGACGGGACGTACTCTTGGCATCCCTATTGTGGTGTCCGCCGAGCGGATGGCCACTGCATCGGGATGCGTGGGGGTGGTCTGTTAGGCTGAGGCTGGTATTGGGGTTGTGGTGGGGGTGGTTGGGGTTGTGGTGGGTGAGAATACCTGATATCCTGAAGGCGACGGGGGGTGGTGTTAAGATTCCTACCTCTTCCTCTTTGGGCGTTTGTTCTAATTCTGTAGGGACATTGGGACTTCCAGTGCCCCAGTTCCCCACAGTTAAAGCACCCCTGGTCTGGTGGGTAACCCTGGTCTGGGGGATATGATTGCATTGGTGGATAAGGTTGCATTGTCATTATGTGGGTGGGCGGGGTCCCACCAGTTGGCAGAGTCTGGGTTGGTGTCAGGGAGGGAAAAATGCCACCCTTCTGCTCAAATACCCCTGATGTTTCTCGTGACCTAGCATCTTTCATAAATTCATCTGGGGGTTGTTCTGCCCACTTTGGATTAGTGAATTTAAGCAACTGTGTCACCTTCGTATCGCCACCAGCCATAATGGTGGTGGTGAACAATTGGGGGTTGGCGTTATCTACTGCTTTCCACAGACCATATACCCGGGTACAAAATTCATAGAACTTTTCCTTCGGTCCCTGTTTTGCTAGGACAAGTTCCTGAAGTGCAGATGAACCCTTGTATATAGTAGACCAATGATTCCCCATACCTTTCCAAAAAGATACCCAATCTTTATTTTCTTCTATGTGGGCTGTCCATAAGGCATCTACGGGATGCCCTTCTGGACTGTCAGGGTCAACTATACTAAGAATCCCTGCTATATCTTCTTTATCCAGGCTCGTCCCTGCACTGTATTTTGCAAGGAAAGCGCCAGCCTCCCTAGGGCTTTTCTTTGGGCTGGGGCATAACTCCTTTATTTTTGACAGTGTGCCTAGGGGTAGGGGAATATGGACTACCGTCTCCCCTATATGCATAAGTGGTGCTTTAAAGGTGGCACCTAGAGTTTCCTGTTCCATTTCCATTTCTCTTTCCTCAGTAGAGGATTCACCCTGCTCCCTTTCCTCCTGTGGGGGTTTCTGGCTTATGGCCGGTTTAGTTTGGCTTCTGAGTGTGGTGGATGGCTGTGAAATTATCTTTTCCTTAGCTTCCTTAATCCTTCTTGCCTCTTTCTCTAGTTTCCTCTCGTATGCCTCTAAATCTTCCCTTTTCCTTTGTATCCTTTCTTCCTCTTCCTGCTGTCTTTTATTAAATTCTTTCTGTTTCTCCTCCCATTCCTTTTCCCTGGGGCTTAACTTCCTGACTCCTTCCTCTTCTCCCTCTTCCAGGGACATTCCATCCCTTTCTTCCTTAGTTATTGCAGAATACTCTCTTATTTCACCCTCCCTCTTATCTAGCTCTCTTTTGTAATTTTCTAGCTCTTCCTCTCTCTTAGACATTTTCTCCTCTAATTACTCCTTTCTCTTCTTAAGCTCTTTTAACTTCTCTTCTAATTCCCTTTCCTTCGGATCCAACCTCCTAATCCTTTCTTCTTCCCTCCTACGTATACCTTCTGCCCGGACTTCCTCTTCCCTGTTCCTACTTTCGTTTTCCCATCGTGTAACTTGTGCCTGATCAGCTGCCCCATATACCATGGTAGCCAATACTGCTGGATCCAAAGATGGATACAGCTGAAGACATGGACCCAATGTTCCATCCTCTTGTTTAACCATCACATAAGGGGGGGGTGCTTCGGGTTGCTGTGATAGGGCGGGTGAGTTTACAGGTTTTGGTGTGGGGGCTTTAGTTACATACTTTGTTTTATACTTGGCTAAGCATTTGTTCCATGTTTTGTAACAATCTTTCATGTATTGGGTGTCTTCCCACTTCCCAGGTGGGTAAGAGTGCTTGTGTACCTGACACACCTTGCTCACTTCCTTCCAATCATCCTCAGAACAGGGACCTAGTGGCCCCGGGTCATGTATCCCCAATTGTTGGCATCTCTCTCTGACCTGTGTCCAAAACGGTTCTACCTGTGGCCCCGGTAGTGTGTTTTTAACGTACTCATAGGGGGATGGGTTGGCCATGGTCTGGGTTGCCGCAGAATTCCCCATCCAATAACCTTGGTAGTGTGTGTCTAGTACAGGGACAGAGATGAAAGCAACCTGTTTGTGCTATAATCTGTTCCCTGACTTGGGAGTAAGTCCCTTGGTCTCTTATGGCAGTGGGGCTGAAATAGCTATGAAGGTTAACCCTTAGTACTCGGTATAGAGTACCCCTTCTTGTGGCAGGATAAACCCCCCTTGCACCAAGTCGGTATGAAAACCCGGTTGGTCTAGTGGTGAGCAGGATCCACGTCCTGTCAACACTAAGGAACAGTAAACCAAAGGTGCAATGTGGGCAGGCGGGCGCTATCTCACTACAGTCAGGTTCTTGCCCTATGTGGTTCATTTAGTGCATATATGTGTAATGCTTTAACAAAAAAATCCTCTAAATCAATACAGTACTTTACATTCAGTTGTCATACACATATATATCATACACTTATCTCTAATTCTCTAATTCTCTATACACTCTAACTACTGTATATACTTACGGTGGTACCTAAAAGAAAACAAGCAAAATCTTATATACAGTGGCAAAATAAAGTTACATTATATGAACATGTTATAATAAGTGCACTTTTCAATATTTTCCCCAAAAATTGGGCGTCCACTCAGCCACTCCTTATACTACGGGCGTATTCTATACTTCCCGAGTTTTAAACACACATATATCTACCTAACACAGTCAGACCAACCTAGTCAGACTATTTTAAACAAAAAACCAAAAAACCTGCGAGCCCTTCTTAACCCTCCAAGGGACCAGCCTAGTCCGTTGCGAAGGCACAGTTATGTAAATAGGTGGGTATACAAGGTTATTTGAACATGGCAAGCATCAACACCAGTTACCAAAAAATAGGTAAAAAGGAGTAAAATGACTTACCTGTTCAAACACACCCCACTTCTGGTACCAAAACTGTTAGGCGCCCGTCTTCTCCTTGTGGCCTAGGCTCTTGAGATGGCTCAGTGGAGGACCACGCCGGCGGTTAATCAATTACACATACACACATCAGGTATGCTGAATGATTACAATAGTTTATTGAATGATTTGCTGTTTTATGCTGTGCCTCTACAAGACTCTGCCCCATTTGGGGGCCAATCAAAATGATACACATAAATGTTCATTAGCATATTTAGTAATTTCTTAATCTTGTGATTTTCCATATATTAGTAATGTCTTCATCTTGTGACCCTAATGTTAACCCCTATAGTTCAAGTCATTACAGTTCAAAAGATTCCTTACTTTCTGTTATCGTCTGCTGACCATGAGATGCCCAGCCACAACTTCCTAAAAAAAGCTAATTCTGGCCGTTGTTGGCCTTCTCATACCCAGCAACAGTGTACAGAGATAAAAACCACAGACAGATGTTTCCTAAGATGAAGGCATCAGACAGGAATAGACAGACAGGGTGATATTGCAATGAGATAATTCAGTCATTAAGTAATACTTGTCATAAGACAGTTTCTCTAAAATGTACCAAAAAAAATCTTTTTAAATCACTAAGCAGATAAGCATTCCTGAACTTATATCCTCAGGGTAAAATCAATAATCAATCATAATGCAATGTAATATGGAATCTCCTTACACCCAATACTTTTGGTAATATATTGTATATACTCAGAAGCTTTGGACAATAATTTTAAACTATCAAACATAGGAGCACTTGCCTCTTAATCCCTTTTGGTCTGGATTTAGCATCATGGACAGGACACGTGGCTGAGACTTTCTCTCTCTCTCTCATCATTTTCTCCTCATTGGGGATTTTCAAAGCCAACCTCCAATAGACAGGAAGTGCTAATATATAATTACATTTAACAGTGTGATATTAGTAGCTAATAGTAGAAGGCAGCAAATCCCTTGATAAATAAAACAAAAAACATTAAAATTCAGTACACTAAAAATGTATTCCAAATCTCCACCAGTGCTCTCATACTAGTGAACTTGTGCAACAAATTCAAGTGAATGAATAAATAAACATATTATACTACAATAAATGATGAAATTTAATTTAATAAATAACGTGATCTTTGTGATATCTTTAACGTATAATCTAAACACTGCTACGTGCTCCATACATTATTAGCACTTCATCAGAGATACGTGCTTCTCTAATTCTTCACTTGAATTTGTTGCACACGTTCACTAGTATGAAAGCATTGGTGGAAAATTGGAATTCATTTTTAGTATACTGAATGATTTTTTTATTTTATCCATATGGCGCTGCAATTGTTTGATGCATGATGTATAGGGTTGTGCTGACGTTTAATGCAGCTGCAGTAAAATGTTTTTTTTGTTTGCATGGTTTGCTTTATTTATCAATAAGCGCAAAGTATTTATATATAATCCCTTCATATGTAATAAATATCTGTGATCATTTGCAAAGTGATATTAAAGGTTTATTAAAAAATCAACAAAAAAAAAACGTGTTATACTTACCTGCTCTGTGTAATGGTGCACAGAGCAGCCTGGATGCTATTCTTCTAGGCACCTCCCCTTTGACCAGAGCCCTGAACAGCAAGCCGATTACTATGGGAGCACTGGTGTGTAAAAAATCAAATATCTTTATTAAGTTAGACCAATATGTATTCTGCTATATATTTTTGTTAATAAAAAAACCCCAATAAGCGTATATTAATTGGTTTGCGCAAAAGGTATCATGTCTACAAACTATGTGATATATTTTTTGGTATTTTTATTTTTACTAGTAATGGCGGTGATCAGCGATTTTTTAGTGGGACTGCGATATTGCAGCGGACAGATCAGACACTAAGTGACACCTTTTGGTAACTAGTGACACCAATACAGTGAACAGTGCTAAAAAAAGTACTCTCACTGTACTAATGACACTGGCAGGGAAGGGGTTAACATCAGGGGAAATCAAAGGGTTAAGTGTGCTCCCAGGGGGAGAGATCACTAACTGTGCGGGGGATGGCTTAACTGGAGGAAAACAGAGATCCGGGTTTCTGCTTAGCAGAAAAACAAGATCTCCATCTTGCTCTCTGACAGAATGGCGGTCTGCCCTGTGTACATTGTGTAGACTGCCATTCTGCTTCTCCTGTAAATGACCTGCGGGTCCCGGCGGACATTGCGTCCGCTGGACCCCGCTGATTGGCTCCCGTCGTGTCCAATTACAGCGGGAGCGGGGTCGCGGACGGCACGCATCCCCAGACCCAGGAAGAAGAGACAACGTACAGGTATGTTGTTTCACGCCGCCCGGGCAGCCCTGCCGATGTAAATATGTGGTGGGCGCTCTGGAAGCAGTTAAAGTGGTAATTATTCCTTCCCAACCGGCTCCCACACATATATGGCAGCAGGTTGGCTCTCCTGCGCAAATCACCGTATATGTATGGTGGCTCTTTTAAGAGATATAGCAGGCACACACGCGTGCCTGCTACACGGATGGGGACCCGATGTGCATGGCTGGCGGGCGCGAGAGAAAGAACGGGGATTTGTGTATGTAAACAAACAGATCCCCCTGACAGGGGACGAGAAACAGATCATGTGTTCCTACTAAGTGGGAACAACGATCTGTCTCCTCCTCTAGTCAGTCTCCTCCCCACACAGTTAGAAACACCTCCCTAGGGAACACATTTAACCCCTTGATCGTGTCCTAGTGTTCACTCCTTTCCTGCCAGTGACATTTATACAGTAATCAGTGCATTTTTATAGCACTGATCGCTGTATAATTGTCAATGGTCCCAAAAATGTGTCAAAAGTGTCCGATCTGTCCGCCGCATTGTTGCAGTCCCGCTAAAAATTGCCATTACTAGTAAAAAATAATTAAATAATAATGCCATAAATCTATTCCCTATTTTGTAGACGCTATAACTTTTGTGCAAACCAATCAATATATGCTTATTGCGATTTTTTTTACCTAAAATATGTAGTAGAATACATATTTGCCTACATTGATTAAGAAATTAGTTTTTTTTAAACATTTTTGGGGGATATTTATTGTAGCAAAAAGAAAAAAACATTTTTTTTCAAAATTGTCACTTTTTTTGTGTAAAGCGCAAAAAAAAAAAAAAAAGAGCAGAGGTGATCAAATGCCACCAAACGAAAGCTCTATTAGTGGGGAAAAAAAGGACGTCAATTTTGTTTTGGTACAGCATCGCATGACCGCGCAATTGTCAGTTAAAGCGACGCAGTGCCATATAGAAAAAAATGGCCTGGTTATTAAGGGGGCAAATTCTTCCTGGGCTGAAGTGATTAAACCTAAAAGTAAAAACATAATATATTGCAGCTTACCAATCATTAGATGTGGTGCAGCTTCATTTGTTTTCTTTTCTTTGGCTTCCCCTCTCCTTTGTTTTCACCTGGTGATCTGGCCATTAACACGCCTCCTATATTAGAGCGCCTCCCACTTTGGTTGAAGGATCACAGGGGGCACCTTTTCGAATTTCCGAAATTTCGAATTTACGAATATTTGGAAAAATTTGGAAATTCGACAGATCGGAAATTCAGATATTTCTGAAATAACGAAGCTGTCTAAATTAGTTAAAAAACAAATTTGGTAATAAACAAATTGCACATTTCTAGTATGTAATAGAAACAGAAAAGATTTATATAAAATATATATATATAAATATGTATACTGTATATTGCGTTGATAAAGGTAGATGGAGAAACAAGGGAAAGCAACATATAAATTGTTTGAACTTCAGTTTTAACTTGTTTGAGGTTTTTCTGTCCTCCAGCTGCATAAATATGTGAAACAAATAAAAAATCCATATAAGACGGCAGACAGAATGACCTTCTTTGATGAAAACGGTGAATTTCCTTTCCACTACCGAATAGTAAATTGGATGAAGTCTAACCGCCAATTTAGAACAAAGTCTACTGATGTTGGTTCATACACACCATGGGCTAAAGAAGAAGACCAACTTCATATTGACCCCAACAAAATAACATGGGATGAAGACAGAAATACGGTGAGGAGGAGAACATGTGGCACTCACATTTCATGACATTGGCCACCGAATGGACAGTTTTCTCACCAGATGTGTAACAATTATAGTCATTCAATGACATTTCATAATGTTACCCATGAACTTTATTGCTTCAAATATTATATTAGCCTTATCTGCCCTTCACATATAAGTATAAATAACACAGAAATTAACCACTTACCTACTAGACACTTTTACCCCCTCCTGCCCAGGCCATTTTTTAGCTTTCAGCGCTGTCACATTTTGAATGACAATTGTGCGGTCATGCTACACTGTACCCATATGAAGAAAAAATGATTATATTTTTTATAGAAATAGAGCTTTCTTTTGGTGGTATTTAATTACCACTGTTTTGTTTTTGTTTTTTTGCTAAATAAACCAAAAAAAAAAAGTGAAAAAAAAAAAACAACAAAAAAAAAAATTTTCATAGTTTATTATTAAATTTTGCAAACAGGTAATTTTTCTCCTTCACTGATGTGCGCTGATGAGGCTGCACTGATGGGTGACACTGGTAAGCAGCACTGATGGGCACTGATAGGTGGCACTGATGAGCACCGATGAGGCGGCACTGATGGACACTGATAGACAGCATTGATAAGTGACACTGATGAGGAGGCACTGATGGGCTTTGATTGACAGCACTGATGGGCACTGATTGGCAGCACTGATGGGCACTGATAGGCAGCACTGATGGGCACTGATAGGCAGCACTGATAAGTGACACTGATGAGGAGACACTGATGGGCACTGACTGACAGCACTGATGGGCACTGATAGGCAGCACTGATGGGCACTGATTGGCAGCACTGATGGGCACTCATTGACAGCCCTGATTACCAGTGCTGATCCCCGTTTAACACAAGCCGGTTATTGGCTCTCTTCTTCTCTCTTCACAATGTCAGCGTGAGGAAAGAAAAGCCCATAATCAGCTTGTGTTTACATCCTGTGATCAGCTGTCATTGAACACAGCTGAACACATGGAAAAGGACCACTGTGATTGGCCCTTTACCCCGATCTATGATCATCTGAGTCCCATGGACTCAGGAGGATGTCCATGAATGCCCTCCCAGCAAAGTAAGCCTGCGCTGTAGCCATCTATAGCGTGGGCAGGATGTGGTTAAAAAAAGAAAGTTAAATATTTTTAGGGATTGATTGCATAACCCCATTCAACCAACAGGCTTAATTGTTCCTTATAACTGTCTGTAGGATCCGTAACAAGCCTCTTATAAGTCAACTGGTCACCCAGTAGGTCGGTAAGCTGCCTGAGGTAGAATGTTTTGTCCATAATAACCACCCCTCCTCCCTTGTCCGCCGGGCGTATAATGTTGTTATTTATTTCTTCCAAAACCCTAATGCCCTCTTCAATATAGTCTGGATTGACCTTCTCCTTCACAGTTAATTGTTCTATATCCCTCAACACCAGATTCTTAAAAACCTCAATATAGTAATTATTGGAGTTTTGGAGATTGGAAATAGATTTATTCTTCAAGCCACTGTCAACTTTCTCTGAAGGGGCACTAATCCTATTTTTAGGTGCTGCTGGGTGACTTAAGAAATATTTCTTCATATTGAGGGTTCGTATAAACTTGTGTGTATCGATATACACTTCAAATTTATTCATACTCTTCTTGGGTGCACATTTAAGACCCAAGTTAAGTATGTTAAGTTCTTTTTGGCGCAGTGTTATCTCACTTAAGTTGTAAATACCTGTGTTTATGTGTCCCTCATTCTTTTTCTTGGATTGTTGGAGTCGCCCTGCTCGACAACCCCTTCTTCTCTTTGAGGTGGTCTCACCTCCCTGTTCCCTTGTTGTTGTGGGCCACTCCTCCCTCCTCTGTTGTTTGACGAATGGCTCTTTCCTCTCGGTGTCCCTCCTCCCTCCATTTGCCCACTATAGTCCTCATCCAAGGGGAGATACCTATTATAAATAGGGGTTGGATTCCTTCCATCATAATAATAATTATATGGAGGATAATATTGATGCCCATCATGGTCTTGTTGTGAACGGTGTCCAATTGCATAATTATTTCTAAACTGCTGGGGCATACGCACTTCTCCCTGATTGTAATTCTGTTGGTGTCCAACCCTCGAATAATGAGGTGAGCTAGGTGAATGCTGATACTCAACATACTGGTCACCCCTATACTGTTGAGGGCCTTCACTTCATGTTTGTATAGCTGCACCCTGTTCACCTCTACCCTTCGTCCCCACCTTTTTAGTTAGATCATTTTTAGGCCCATTACTCATATTATTTTTTCCTTTGTTTTCCACAGGGATCTCATTATTTCCTATATTGAGATTCTGCCATGCATAGACTTTATTGTTTCTAAAGTCAGCCGAGTTCCTATTGTATTTCCTAACCTTCTTTTTTTGTGTGTACCGATCCACCTTTTCAAGTTTCTTTTTCATATTATTGTTGAATTCCTTAATTTGATTGGATTCACTGATCGGTTCTAATTTACTCCGAATAGCATTAATATATTCATTGAGTCTCCCTAGTTAAAATCTGTTTTCTAGTTAAAACCAAAGCCTGAAGCTCTTTCCCTACTCTATTAAAATATTCCAATGATTCATCCATAAAACACTGGTCATCAAGACCATCCTGGGGGGGAACATCCCACCTCAGGCTTCTAAAAATCAGCTTTTCTTTTTGGTAATGTTCAAAAGTAAATACATCCCACCAGGTTTTAACCTGTTTTTCAAGCAGGTTCTCTAAATTTTTTAACATGCCAAAGACATCCTCCTCATAATCAGTCATCTCCTGAGTTGTTGAGAAGATAGACTCAGGATTAATTTGTCTGTTCGACAAAAAATTAATGGCTTCCATAGCTGCAAGTGATAAAAATAATATGCAAACTACAAATACAAAATTGGGTATACAGAAGATCAGCCCACTTCTATATTCCCAACACTGCGCTCATGGAACTCATAAACCTGCATAAATAAAGCAGCCACTTAGTAAGAGTGAGTATGAAAACAAAAATTTGATCCACCATAAACTGACAGCCCCCAAAATGGTGAAACAAATAGCAGCACTAAAATAAATGAAGTGCATCAACTGAATGATTACAACATAACAAATGTGATATTAGTGAAAAATAGGTAATACATTACCTAAAACACAGTGCTTAAAAATAAATGTCCTGATAATTGAAAATAAAGTAAACAGCTGATCAAATATGTGAATAAGTGATCCAAAAAAAAGGGTAAATAAAGTCTTTTAAAGTGAACAACCAAAAAGTGTAAAAATATGGACCAAGTCCAAGAAAATGGTTAAAGAAAATGTTGCTGTGCAAAATCCGTGACATGATATAGTGAAGACCTTTGGTTAAATAAATCTTCCACCACACCTCTGTGTCCGTGATCTCACTCCCCTTTAGAGGACAAACTCACCAGCTGTCTTTGCCTTACACTCTCGTGCTCGGCTAGATCGCTTTAACCACACAGAAGGGGGTAAATACTGATCACCGATATTCCAGCACTAGCATCCAGAGTGTATTTTGCTGTGATGATTTTCTCTGCCTGATGTGATCTTTTAAGATGTGAGTTTAATGGTGGAAGAGTTTTATATGATTTTATAATAAACCTATTATGGTATCACACTATTTGGAGCACTTCTTTTTTACATGTGGAGAGAGTATTATTGGTGAACACTCTGGATGTTGGGCTGGAATATCGGTGATCAGTATTTACCCCCTTCTGTGTGGGTTAAAGCGATCTAGCCAAACACGAGAGTGTAATAGGGCATACACACAGTCGGACTTTTCAGCTACAAAAGTCCAACAAACGCCGACGAACCAAATCAGGCGGACAATCCGATCGTGTGTGGGCTTCCCCGGACTTTCAGCGGACTTTTCCAGTCGCAAATCTGACAGATTTTAGATTTGGAACTTGCTTCAAATCTTTACGTCGTAACTCCGCCAGACCCAGAAATCCTCTCGTCTGTATGCTAGTCCGACGGACAAAAACCGACGCTAGGGCAGCTATTGGCTACTGGCTATCAACTTCCTTATTTTAGTCCGGTGTACGTCATCACGTATGAATCCGTCGGACTGGTGTGATCGTGTGTAGGCAAGTCCGGTCATTAGAAAGTCCGCCAAAAGTCCGTCAAAAGTCCGTCGAAAGTCCGTCGAAAATCTGTCGAAAGTCTGTCGGACAGGCTGTCGAACTTTTGTAGCTGAAAAGTTTGACTGTGTGTACGCCCCATTAGGCAAAGACAGCTGGTGAGTTTGTCCTCTAAAGGGGAGTGAGATCACGGACACAGAGGTGTGGTGGAAGATTTATTTAATCAAAGGTCTTCACTATATCACGTCACGGATTTTGCACAGCAATATTTTCTTTAACCATTTTCTTGGACTTGGTCCATATTTTTTTTACACTTTTTGGTTGTTCACTTTAAAAGGACTTTATTTACCCTTTTTTTGGATCACTTATTCACATATTTGATCAGCTGTTTACTTTATTTTCAATTATCAGGACATTTATTTTTAAGCATTGTGTTTTAGGTGATGTGTTACCTATTTTTTACTAATCTCACATTTGTTATGTTGTAATCATTCAGTTGATGCACTTAGTTCATTTATTTTAGTGCTGCTATTTGTTTCACTATTTTGGGGGGTTTCAGTTTATAGTGGATCAAATTTTTTTTTCATACTCACTCTTACTAAGTGGCTGCTTTATTTATGCAGGTTTATGAGTTCCATGAGCGCAGTGTTGGGAATATAGAAGTGGGCGGATCTTCTGTATACCCAATTTTGTATTTGTAGTTTACATATTATTTTTATCACTTGCAGCTATGGAAGCCTTTCATTTTTTGTCGAACAGACAAATTAATCCTAAGTCTATCTTCTCAACAAATCAGGAGATGACTGATTATGAGGAGGATGTCTCTGGCATGTTAAAAAATTTAGAGAACCTGCTTGAAAAACAGGTTAAAACCTGGTGGGATGTATTTACTTTTGAACATTACCAAAAAGAAAAGCAGATTTTTAGAAGCCATAGGTGGGATGTTCCCCCCCAGGATGGTCTTGATGACCAGTGTTTTATGGATGAATCGTTGGAATATTTTAATAGAGTAGGGAAAGAGCTTCAGGCTTTGGTTTTAATTAGAAAACAGATTAAACTAGGGAGACTCAATGAACAAATTAAAGCTATTCAGAGTAAATTAGAACCGATCAGTAAATCCAATCAAATTAAGGAATTCAACAATAATATGAAAAAGAAACCTTAAAAGGTGGATCGGGACACACAAAAAAGAAGGTTAGGAAATACAATAGGGAC
This sequence comes from Aquarana catesbeiana, assembly GCA_037953035.1. Lineage (NCBI taxonomy): Eukaryota > Metazoa > Chordata > Amphibia > Anura > Ranidae > Aquarana > Aquarana catesbeiana. Next base: position 541,746 of record JBBHAA010000790.1, on the reverse strand, counting down.
TCGGCTGACTTTAGAAACAATAAAGTCTATGCATGGCAGAATCTCAATATAGGAAATAATGAGATCCCCATGGAAAACAAAGGAAAAAACAATATGAGTAATGGGCCCAAAAATGATCTAACTAAAAAGGTGGGGACGAAGGGTGGAACATATAGAGGTGAACAGGGTGCAGCTATACAAACATGAAGTGAAGGCCCTCAACAGTATAGGGGTGACCAGTATGTTGAGTATCAGCATTCACCTAGATCACCTCATTATTCGAGGGTTGGACACCAACAGAATTATAATCAGGGAGAAGTGCGTATGCCCCAGCAGTTTAGAAATAATTATGCAACTGGACACCGTTCACAACAAGACCATGATGGGCATCAATATTATCCTCCATATAATTATTATTATGATGGAAGGAATCCAACCCCTATTTATAATAGGTATCTCCCCTTGGATGAGGACTATAGTGGGCAACCCAGCCACCAACAGGGATCCTCACCTTTTTTAGGACATCGAGGGAGAGGGGGGAGGGGTGGAGGGACACCGAGAGGAAAGAGCCATTCATCAAACAACAGAGGAGGGAGGAGTGGCCCACAACAACACGGGAACAGGGAGGTGAGACCACCTCAAAGAGAAGAAGGGGTTGTCGAGCAGGGCGACGCTAACAATCCAAGAAAAAAGATGAGGGACACATAAACACAGGTATTTACAATTTAATTGAGATAACACTGAGCCAAAAAGAACGTAACATACTTAACTTGGGTCTTAAATGTGCACCCAAGAAGAGTATGAATAAATTTGAAGTGTATATTGATACACACAAGTTTATACAAACCCTCAATATGAAGAAATATTTCTTAAGTCACCCAGCAGCACCTAAAAATAAGATTAGTGCCCCTTCAGAGAAAGTTGACAGTGGCTTGAAGAATAAATCTATTTTCAATCCCCAAAACTCCAATAATCACTATACTGAAGTTTTTAAGAATCTGGTGTTGATGGATATAGAACAATTAACTGTGAAGGAGAAGGTCAATCCAGACTATATTAAAGAGGGTATTAGGTTATTGGAAGAAAGAAATAACATAATTATACGCCCGGCGGACAAGGTAGGAGGGGTGGTTATTATGGACAAAACATTCTACCTCAGGCAGCTTACCGACCTACTGGGTGACCAGTTGACTTATAAGAGGCTTGTTACAGATCCTACAGACAGTTATAAGGAACAATTAAGCCTGTTGGTTGAATGTGGTTATGCAATCAACGCCCTGAACCTCAAAGAAAAGAGATATCTGGTCCCTAGCACCTGTAGGATTCCAGTAATTTATATGTTACCTAAAATCCATAAGGATGCAAAGCACCCTATTGTTAATGGGATAGGTTCGGTCACGGCCAGGCTTGGAGAGTACCTAGACAAATTTCTTCAGCATTGTGCAGGAGTTAGAGATCCTCTTTATGATTTTCTCTGTATAGTATATATGAATGGGGAGCCAAGAGATTGACAAAGCCAAGAATTGGATTTGTGTACACTTGCCTGAGTGCGTAGGCGGCGGGCGCCAGTGAAAGCCATGATCAGAAGAACAAGTGGGAGGAGCCTACCCTACTTGATACCGCGTGGGACGCGTGTATGTGTTTGGCGCCAGAGGAAGAGAGAAACCTTGTGATCGTGCTGAGAAGATCAGAGTGTGGCTATGTCTTTTCCGGCGATGCAGCCAAGCATGGGACCGAGAATGTTCCCTGCAAGCACCGTGTTGAATACTGTGCTGACCGGAACCCTGCTTACAGATACTGGAGTTCGTTTGAAGCCGCAGGGGAGGTTTGTTCTGTATACCTCAGGAGATATTGAGGGACTGGGCATGATCTGCCATCGATGTGAAGGACTGGCCATGCATCTTCGTCCATTTGGCCGATGTCCACAATGTGGAGAGTACTTGTTTGTGGTGGAGCAACCTACCATGTCGCCCCATGCTTATCGGATAGATTGGGCAACAGGTATCGCCACAGTAGAAGCTGCTACTGCTACAGAGAGATAACGGCAGGCCACCACTTTGCCTGTTGTTACTGAAAAAGTTCCGGAGAGAGACACTGCTGTTGCCGTCTCATCAGGGGACATTACTGTGATTTCTGCGTCCACTACACCTACTCCTGTTGTGCCTGTTCAGAGGAAGGTGGGATATGTGAAGGCTTCCCGCGGTCGTGGTCTACCTCAGAGGTTACCTGAACCGGAGCTACCAAAGTCCACGTCAGGAACGGGTAAGCCGCTGATGGGGAATGCATCTGGGACTGTAAATAAGTATCTGCCAGCGGAAGAGTTGGGAGATTCGGAAATAGAATCGATGTCGGATCTTTCCGGTGATGATGACTTATTTGAGACTATGTCACAAGAGCTGTTGTGGTCACAAGGCAAAGACGTCGCCTCTGCTATGACTTTCCCTGAATGGACAGCCCTGAGTTCTGGGAAGACGTCACCCTGTGTGGAGCCGCACAGTACTGTTACTGAGACTCTACCAAAAGTTACTAGTTCACTACAGACACCGGCTGGGTCTATGGTGAGCAAATCATGGGATTCATGTGTGCCTCCTGGTATAGGGAAAGACAGATCTTTGCCCAAACTTGCACGTTTTCAGAGAATGCTGAACAAGCGTGTGGCTGCAGAGTATGGTTTGGAGTTCCCCTATGTGCCCTAGGACATAATGCAAGTGATTTAACTTAACCGGGAACTTTGGTACAGTGAAGCTGTTTGGGAATACTTGTCTGTGCCTAAGCCTTTCTGAAAGACTGGATGTTCTGTTAAAATGGATGAACGTTTTAGTGGATGTTTTATGCACTGGAACTTCGATCGGCACATCTATACTGACAAGGTGGTCATCTGCAGGCCCGGAAAAGATGACATTGTCTATTTCATTACCACAGTGGATAAAACAGGAAAGACACTGACCTTGCCAGAACCCCGGTTTTATTGGTGATTATGGACAAAAGAACTTTGAAGTTAGATAGTTAGTTAGTGTCAGTGTAAAGAGATCTTCGTGGTCAAGATCTGCATATTCTGTTCAGTGTTTCAAATCCAAGGACTTCTTTTTTGCTAGCCGGATTTCCTCCATTTAAAGAAAATATACAGGGATGCACTCCTTAAGATTATTTTGATAAAAGTAAAAAGGAAGAGAAGCTCATTTTAAAAAAAAAAAAAAGAGATGAGGCTTTGCTCCCGATATTGTACAGTATATGTGTGTGTTTAATATGTTTTCCTTCTCAGGAACTATTGGATCTCCTATCAAGCTGGGAGGCTTTTCAGCTAGATAGATAGTGAGGTTATGTACAGTCATAGGATGGTTTTGTTTACAGATGTGAACATAATGTTTTGTAGATGTAAGTCTTGTAATATCTTTCCACTGTCTTTCTTTCTTCTCTGACTATCGAAGTTATTTTAAAAGCTCAAATACCTACTCCCAGGCTTGGGAGTTACTGTCATTGTTTTTGGACAGACGTTGGGGACAACGTCTATTGTAGTGGGGGGAGTATGTAGTGCTGGTAGATTTGCGATCTACCATCTGATAGGTAAATTTAGTAAATTGCTCGTTAGGGGAAGTTAGATTTGCCTCTGTTCCAGCCTGGCTGACGTTGCATGTATTTCCATACTGGGCCGGTGGGTGTCGTTACTACTGGCTGGTGTTGGAAAGGCAACGTGTCGAAGCGTATGGATGCTCTTCTGTCCCGGAGACAACTCTGTGGAGGTGGTCCTCCGAGTGGGATTCTGGGAGAGGGTATTTGTGGGACAGACGCCATGTTTTGGGGTCGTTTTTACAGCCACCTACTGGCCCTCCTGGCCGACAGGTATGCGTTAGAGTGCTACCTCGTGGTCCTCCGTTCCGAAAGCCCGCATCACTGAGGCGCATGGGTGGGTCCAGAAGCTTGTCTGGGGCCTACCACAGCAGACGAAGAATGGTCCTGAGCTGTCTATCCAGAGTGAAGAAGCTGGACAACCGAGGAGATCCCAGGCGAGGACCCGTCATGGAAGGATCATGCAGAGTGCTGGTCTGGAGAGGGGCCTGGTGACTCGGTTGGAGAACGTATCCTAAAGTAACTTTACAGCATAGTGTTGCCGGGTTTGGCTTAAAGGTTCAAACACTGTGACTGACTTTCACCACAAAACCAATACATCCTGTGGCAGAGGATCGTACGGGTTCATTCCAAGCAAGTCTGTGGCAGAGACGTTTGTTCGTGCTATGTACTGACTGCTAGGCAAGTGAGAGAGGCCTATCCAGGCGAGCAAAGAGTGTGTCCCACGAGGGGAGCGCATTCTACTATAATATTCAAAAATAATCCAAAAAGACTGCGCTAAAAGAAATGACATATGTGGTAACTATACATACATGAATATATAGATAGTGATCATCACTATCTATATATTCATGTATGTATAGTTACCACATATGTCATTTCTTTTAGCGCAGTCTTTTTGGATTATTTTTGTCTATTATGTGCACGCCTCACTTTAGGACTGCAGCTTTAATTGTATAGAACCTTGTTAGCAGTATATTGTTTTGAGGAGCGCGGTAATTTTTGGTGTTTACTATAATATTCAACTCTAAAGGACATTTGTCAAGAATCCTACAGAAAGGTATTTGAGCTTTCCCTGCAGTTTCCCTTCTGCCTCTTTCCTGCTACTTCATTCGTTAATTGTTCAATAAAGCATTGAAAACTTACTCAAGTATTGGTGCTTGTATCGTCCGGAGGTAAACTCAACGGAACCCTAGACCCGGTGCCGGTGAAACAGAAGGAAGGAGAGTGAAGGTAACAAGCCCACTTTAAACCAGCAGCTCTGCTGAGAGTTATTGCTATATATATATATATATATATATATATATATATATATATATATATATATATATATATATATATATTTTTTTTTTTTTTTTTTTCAATATGTTAGGCATCACTATATCACTGTATTCGGTTTGCATTTTTTGGGAATCCTTTGCAGTTTCTTACCTGGAGATCACACCACTAGCAGCACTTCCTATAGAAGGCTGACAACACTAATCAACTTCTTCAATATTATCATCAGCATTGTAAGTATGCCATGAGTACTCCTACAGTGTGAGGCGGTGACTTACTGTGGTCAGCCTAAAATAAGGAAGAGTTGTTCCTGGCAGGATCTCCACACTGTACACTGAGAGACTTGCTGGCAGTTCTACTGAAAAATAGAAATAATATGTAAGGGAAGATACAGATAAGGAGATACAGTAACAGTTTTCAACACACTCTTATTTAATCTCCAATGTTATTTCACACAAGTAAATCATTTTTTTCTCACTTCCTTTTAGAAGCTGGAGTCTCGGTGTGTGGATTCTTGTTTAACCGGATACAGAAAAAAGCCAGGATCTTCAATCCACTCTTGCTGCTGTGACTGTGTGCCATGTTCAGAAGGGCAGATATCCAATATGACTGGTATACCTAATATTTTTATATACATACTGTATATATGTATAAAGTGATATTTACAGATGTGCAAAAGCTGTAATATATATATATATATATATATATATATATATATATATATATATATTGTATATACTGTATATACTATATATATACAGTATCTCACAAAAGTGAGTACACCCCTCACATTTTTGTAAATATTTCATTCTGGGGGCATGGCTTGGCTCCATTCTAAGATGGACGTGTAATCTCAGAGCTCCTGTTCCTCGAGGTCCAGATACCTGACTACATCAGCTCGACAGTGGATCCAGCATGGGAAGCACACACCGGAGTGCTTCAGCAACCCGTTCCCGCTCCCCCAGAGACCGACACACAGCTCAGCCATCATATACCAGAGATATTCTGGACACGGAATATCCAGCCGTGACACGCTTAGAGATCAGAGTCGCAGTCCTCCCTCACCTGCACCCTACCTGTGCACGGAGCCTAGCAGACCTCTGCTCGGTAGCTGTAGACATCAAAAACACACTGTCAGCTGCTATCTCTGATCTTCGCTCTGACATACAGGCCATTGTTCTGAGGGTGGAGGAAGTTGAGGAAACACAAGCATGCCATGACGCTTCACTGTGCCATGTTCAACAAGTAACGGAATCCCATGCCATTCATCTGAGGGAAATAAACCGCCACATGGAAGACCTGGACAACAGCGATAGACGCCGCAACTTTTGAGTAAGAAGCCTCCCTGAAATCATTGAAGCTGCTCAGATCACAGGAGCGGTCAGCGCCATTTTCAACAACCTCCTAGAGAGACCCCATGATACTCCAATAGCCATGGAACGCATACATAGAGCGCTGCGCCTGAGAGGTAAGGACACAGATCCACCCAGAGATATCATTTGCTGCCTGAATGATTTCTTACTAAAAGAAGAAATATTGTGCAAAGCGAGAAGCAGGGGACACCTCACATTTCAGGGCACTTAAATTAAGCTCTTTCAGAATCTATCTAATATTACTCTGAAGAGGAGGAGGGAACTAAGACCACTATTAGATGTCCTAAGATCCAGAGCAATTACTTATCGCTGGAAGTTCCCTTTCTGCCTTTCAGCAACCCATAACAACCACACAGTGAATCTCAGTAGGGATGAGCCGAACACCCCCCGGTTAGGTTTGCCTTAGAACATACTGAACAGGCAAAAAACTTGGCAGAACACTCGAACACTGTTAAAGTCTATGGGACACTAACATGAAAAATCAAAAGTGCTCATTTTAAAGGCTTATATGCAAGTTATTGTCATAAAAAGTGTTTGGGGACCCGGGTCCTGCCCCAGGGGACATGTATCAATGCAAATTTTATTTTAAAAAACGTCCGTTTTTCGGGACCAATTATTTTTTTAATGCTTAAAGTGAAACAATAAAAATGAAATATTCCTTTAATTATCGTGTCTGGGGGGTGTCTATAGTATGCCTGTAAAGTGGCTCATTTTTCCCGTGTTTAGAACAATATCACAGCAAAATGACGTTTCTAAAGGAAAAATTGTCATTTAAAACTGATCGTGGCTGTAATGAATTGTCGGGTCTCGGCAATATAAATAAAACTCATTGAAAAAAAGAGCATGGGATCCCCCCCAGTCCATTACCAGGCCCTTAGGGTCTGGTATGAATTTTAAGGGGAACCCTGAACCAAAATTTGAAAAAAAATTGCGTGGGGGTCCCCCTAAAATCCATACCAGGCCCTTGGGGACAAGTCCTTTATTAAAAAGTAAAAAAAATAAAAATGTCCCATAATGTCCATTCATCTTTTTCTTCACGCCGCGATAGACCGAAAAAGAAAAAAAAATCCGCCACTGATCCTCCTCTATGGAAGGCTCCCGCCGTGTGATACTTCTTCACTGATGACAGTTCTAGTATAACTGAGGGCGGGGCCACCTTGTGACATACCCGGGTGACACCGCCCCCTCTGGCGCCATGGGGACTTTCCCATGGCCTCCCCGTGGTGTCAGAGGGGGGTGGGGCCACCAGGTTACCTAAACGGATGACCCTGCCCCCCTCTGACACCACGGTAGAAGCCGTGGGAAAGTCCCTGTGGCGTCAGAGGGGGGCGGGGTCATATGTTTATGTAGACGGGTGGCCTCGCCCCCTCTGACGCCACGGGGAAGCCATGGGAAATGTCACAGGGTGGCCCCGCCCTCAGTTATATAAGAACTGTCAAAGGCGGATCGGTGGCAGATTTTTTTTTTTTTTGGTCCGTTGGCAGAGCGATATAAGAAGATGAATGGACATCGTGGGACATTTTTTTTTTTTTTTTTAATAAAGGACTTGTCCCCAAGCTGTGTCTTGACGTTTTTAACATTTTGACACTTTTTTTGTCAAATGGTAGGGGTACATTTGTATCCGTTACCATTTCACACAGGGGGGCCAGGCTCTGGGCGTCCCCTTGTTAAAGGGGGCTTCCAGATTCTGATAAGCCCCCTGCCCACAGACATGTGGTGATGAGGCCCTTGTCCCCATCAACATGGGGACAAGGTGCTTTGGGGGCTACCCCAAAGCACCCTCCCTATGTTGAGGGCATGTGGCCTAGTACTGTTCAGGAGGGGGGCACTCTCTAATCCCCCCCTCTTTTCCTGCTGACTGCCAGGTTGCATGCTCAGATAAGGGTCTGGTATGGAATTCAAGGGGGACCCCTACGCCATTTTTGTTTAAATTTGGCGCAGGGTTCCCCTTAATTTCCATATCAGACCCGAAGGGCCTGGTATGGATTTTAGGGGGACCCCCGCGCAACTTTTTTAAAAATTTTGTTTGGGGCTCCCCTTAATATTCATACCAGACCCAAAGGGCCTGGGAATGGAATGGGGGGATCCCATTCTCTTTTATTCAATGAGTTTTATCTATATTGCCGAGACCGGACAATTCATTACAGCCGCGATCAGTTTTAAATGACAATTTTTCCTTTAGAAATGTCATCGTGCTGTGGTACTGTTCTAAACACGGGAAAAATTTGCTACTTTACAGGCATACTATAGACACCCCCCCCAGGCACGATATTTAAAGGAAGGTGGTAACCTTACTAAATTTCTGCTTAATGTACATCATCTCTCATTATTAAACAGAGGCCTCTCTTTCTCCCCTAAGTCAGGGATGAACGAATTTGAGGTCTATAAAGATATTTCTCTTTACCTTAGAAAAGTGATCTTTAGGTACTGGCACTCCTCAAGACATAATGAGCCCCAATTAATTAAATCAAATAAGGAAGAAAGAGATGCTCTAGATGCCCTAGTTTCCCTTTTACAAGAGAATGCTGACTCTGATTCAGATATAGAGACCTCTGATCATCAGTACGAACTGACACGCCCCGCTAATATACCTATTAAATCGGTCAAAATGCCCCCATTGTCCAAGCAAAAATCGATTGAATTCTTCTTGGCGCAAGTCAAGAGGGACCTATCTAAGGTTAATTGGAAATATAGGGGCATTGATAATCTTTCACGGGAGGAGAGGAAAGCCCTAAGGGAACTCGAGGAGGCCCCAGGCATTGCTATCAAGGGCAGTGATAAGGGAGGTAATGTGGTCCTCCTTACTGAGGACCAATATGAGAATGAAGTGAGGAGATTGCTCGGCGATGAGTTTACTTATCGCAAGCTTCATTCAAATCCCTTCCCTGCCATTGTCAATGCCCTCAATTACTTACTGAGCCTTGGCCTGGAAGAAAAGTGGATCACCAGGAAAGAATTGAATTACCTACGGGTCTCGCAGTTCAACACCCCGACATTTTACATCATACCCAAGCTTCATAAGTCCCTACATAACCCACCCGGTAGAGGCATAGTGTCTGCTGTCAATGGTCCCCTGGAAAAAAACTGAAAATTTATTGATGCACTAATTAAGGAACTGGTACATGACCTACCCTCATATGTGCAGGATATTAGGGATGTATTGTTACGACTGGACACTATGGCTCTACCGGAGGGAGCTCTTATAGTAGAAATTGACGTAGAATACCTATATACGTCAATTCCCCATGCCTGGGGTCTTAAGGCCATTCAGTTTTTCCTTGAAAGGAAATTCCCACTCCTTGGACAGCAGAACGAATTTATTGGTGAGATTCTCACCTTCCTACTGGAACATGACTGCTTCCAATTTTTGGGAACTTACTACCAACAGATTAGGGGGACCTCCATGGGAGCCCCCCATACGCATGCCCCCATTTGGACATGTGGGAGGAGGAGTTGGTATATTCGCCACCAATGTACCTCGGCCACAGTCGCATGTGGCTGAGGTACATTGATGACGTGCTCATGATTTGGGATGGCACTGAACAGGAATTGTTGCAGTTCATGGATGAACTCAATACCAATGATCGTAACATCAAACTCACCTTCACGGCTCATCCCCACACTCTTTCCTTTCTTGATCTAACCATAGGAGTTGAGAATGGATTGATTAGTACCAAGACCCATAGGAAGTCCACAGCAGCTATCACTCTTCTTCAGGCTACAAGCGAGCACCCTAAATCTCTGATTAAGGGAATACCAGTAGGCCAGTTTCTAAGAACCCGAAGAAACTGTTCCAACCAACAAGATTTTGCAGCCGAAGCTAGGGACCTTTATGGTAGATTTAGGGAGAGAGGTTATTCCCATTCATGCATTAGGGAAGCCAAAAAGAGGGCTATTCAGACAAATCGACAGAAACTTCTTATTAAAAAGATCCTAAATCTGTGAATGATACACAGGATCCTCTTAGGATCATCACCAAATTTGGTGCCCACTGGGACCAAGTTAAGGCAATATTAAGGCAACATTGGCATATTCTGTCAGAGTCGCCCATCTTGGAAAATATAGTTGGCGTGCGTCCTCACCGCTCGTCGTTCCAGGAACCTTAGAGATTGCCTTATTCATTCAGAATATAAAAGATCACCCACTCCTAACTGGTTACTCAACTTCCACCTTTGAAAGGCATGTTCAGATGTGGTAGGTGCTCGGTCTGTAAATACGCTGAACGTACGGACGTGTTCACCAATTCTAACGGTAAAAAACAATTTAAATTCATAACTTTATCAATTGTAATACTACTAAAGTAATTTACATGCTCACTATGTGGGTAAGACTAAGAGGCAACTTAAAGTTAGAATCGGTGAGCATGTCCAAAGCATTCTTAATAAGGATGATGAGTGCCCCATTCCCTTACATTTCATCAAATTCCACGGTGGGAATCCCACCGGACTCACTTTTAAGGGTATCTATAAACTGAACCTCCCCCTGAGAAGGGGTGATGTCGATAGAATTTTATGCTAGAAAGAAAAAATTTGGATATACAATTTAAATAGTATGTACCCCTGTGTTTTAAACAATGAATGCAACCTCTCTGTGTTCCTTACACCCTAGTCCCGACCAGCTACATTGGGATCCCTCTCCCGGTGTCGGGTCCTTGTCTAAATTCATGTCAGCAATTTTATTTATTATTTAATATTCACTGAATTGTCCAAATTAACCTTCTTTCCCTTCTTTCTTTTCTTTTCCCCTTCCCCTTTTTTTACTTTCTTTTTATTTTTTTCATCTATTTCTTTTTATTCCTATTTTTTTGTTTTCTAGCGCTAGTGCTATATTTTTGTTTAATTTCATCCATCTGTGTTTCTTGATTTTCATTTTCTTTCTGAGGATCTTTGCACCTACAGACCGGCCCGTTGAGATTTTATCCCATTTACCACGATCCAGAGCCATCCTTTCTGCCTTTTGAACTGCAGCATATCAGAGCCATCCTTTTGCTTTTTGAACTGCAGTAATTCAGGTGACTGATTGTCAAGCATAGGCTGAAGAGGTGATACTATCTAGTGGGATTGCTACTAAGAATTTTGTACAGTAGTTTAGCTTATGGCACATATCTGTGGTCAATCACTGTCACTTTATTAGCAATTGTATATATTCTTTGTCAACATACATTTTTTACATATCAATTTTATATGTTTCGCACGTATTTTATAAGTGTTATGTATTCATGATCACAGTGTCACCGAACAGTTCACTTTTCACTTAGTACTACATTCACGGTTGTAGTATTTGCTCTATTGCCAGCGCTGTATGTATTTGTTTTTTTATAATTTAAGTATTAGTACTTTCTTTACAGCAGCGGCAACACATTCACTTCATTTTGTTTAGTCGCCAGCGCTGCATTTATTTTTCCTTTGTGTACTGTATTTTCTGTACATATGGCTGTCAACTAGTTGCGCCGTCGCCGAGACAACCAGACGCCAACGTACTTATGTGGCTCGGCGTCTGGGCTACATAAGGTGACAGTCTCGGCTACGGCGCATGCTCTGAAGAAATCCGAGTGACGGATGAAACGCGTCAGCATGACGCCATCACGCTTCTCATAGCGTATCCACAGACCCACCCACCAGCCTCGGGAACTTTGTTTGTACCTCCGCGAGGTCTTTCAAACAAGCCTGGGAACTGGATGACTGAACTGGATGACTGTATGCACTGCGATACCTACTGCACCTTCCAAGTCAAATACCACATTCCCCGAGCATCACTACCTGGACCTCGCTGGTGACACTATGCATGTGGATGGAAGATAGCCTGACCAGCTACCCGGAGATGGTATGAGCAAGACACGGCTTCTCTACTTGATCGGTGTCACATTTCAGTGCCTACATTTGAGTGAGATCTTACCTTTTATATCCCCAGTATGGGATTAATGCTTTAATTTTCAAGCTTCGCTCTCCCCTAAAGCACTGATGATTTGACCGATACAGCTATATATTTAAGCCTGCTCCAATCCTTCATTATCCACAGCTCTTTATACACAGGAATATAAACACAGGAACTTCCCCCCTTGCTATCTGTTTCCCACGGTACTGAATGTCTATGGTGAACTTTACATACTAGGACTGCAGTCTTCACTGCCCCAGTAGCAAGTTGGTCACTGTCAGTTTCCTTTACTGACATTCACACAGTGGACGTGATTTCCAAATGGCTGCATTACCATCCACCTTCCCCCCACTTGAAATCAGCCTGCACGCTGATACTTACTAGGATAATCAATTTCATGTTAGATGACCCATCAGGAGATATCATCTTGTATTCACATGATAGGAAGTGTGCATGGTCTTTGTTTGTGGTGGCCATCTGTGTTTGTTCAAGACAACGTTGTCTATTTTATGAATTGGTGGTGGTACCTGTTTTTGAACTACATTTTTTGATTGGTGTTTAAGTGAATCATTAATAAACATAATTTACATTTTTGTTAATTGCCTGCTCCTCTTTGATGAATTGCTTTAATTTGGAATTGGCTTCCAATTCCATTTCTTCTACCCCTCTTTTTTTGATTTGCATAATTAATTCAGAGGAACTCATCAATATTACGGCCTGTGTGCCATTGGTGTAAGTAATTATCCTTATTATACACAGGCACAGATACTACTGAACCGCTGCCTGTTGTTACTACATTGTTAAGCAGAACCTTTCAGTTCCTTTCTACCCTTCTGTTGTTTTAACGATATTTAAAGGAATATTTCATATTTATTGTTTCACTTTAAGCATTAAAAAAATCACTGCTCCCGAAAAAACGTCCGTTTTTAAAAAAATGTTTTGCATTGATACATGTCCCCTGGGGCAGGACCCAGGTCCCCAAACACTTTTAACGACAATAACTTGCATACAGTACAAGCCTTTAAAATTAGATTTTTCATGTTAGTGTCCCATAGACTTTAACAATGTTCTGGCGGCTTTCGAATTTGCCCCGAATATAAGATATTAATTAATATTTAATTAATATTTATATCTATTTTTTCCTAATATTTTATGTTATCTTATTATTTTGTACTTGTCTATTCCCCATCAAGTGGATTAGATGCCTTACTTTGTTCCACTTTATGTATTTCAGTATCGCAGCAGACCTGTCTAGCGTCGATTTTCTAATTTTAAATAGGGTTCAATATTGTCTCTCCTAGGCACAACTTGCTATGATATGGCAGTTGTGCTTTTATGCGACACATTTGGATGGGTAGTGAAATTAGTTATTGCGTACCACTGAACGGAGTCCCCTATACTTAATGTGCAGATTACTTCTGGCATTTGCATCGGGGTTTCCCTCATCCAATATGGCGTCTTTCTTTCCAGGCACCTAAGATTCATAACGACGCTTGGTTTTTGTCCATTTAAGTGGTGCGTTAGTACGCCGCCTGTGCTCCATGACGACGTCAAACCTGTGACGAAACGCGTTGGGGAGTGGCGTACTGACGTCGCTGCGCACCACGTCACGCTGTCTGCAAGCACGGGCGTTTGTATTGCAGCCGGCCGCAACAATACTTTTTATGCTGTTTCGCCTATTCGGCGTTTGTATATTTTTATATTTATTTTAAAAAAAACACCAAGCGGGTTTTACCTATGGCTATCCACCATTAATTTTTTCCGAGCCACATCTGATCCACCATTCCCTGAGCCGTATATTAGCCTACATCGGAGGTTTGTGTCTGCTGCCGCTCGGTCCGGGAGATCCTTCCACAGACATAACGGTTGGATGGGACTGGAACCCCATTGAGGAAAAGGCCCTGGCTGGGTGTTAGCCACAGGCATTTTACATCTGTCAGCTGGTAAGCGCACAATCTACATGGTGGTGGGTTTACAAAAAAGTCACATTTGTTTTGCAAGAAAAGTCATGTCCTTTTGGAATTGAACACAAGTCGATATCTACATCAATTTGACAAAGACTGTATTTGGATTTTGTTTGATTCATATATTTTTATATATATTCTTTTTTATTTATTATATTTTTTATTTTTATTCACAATACTCACTGTTTTGAATAACTTTTTTTAGTCAATATTTGGGTAATGGGTTTAGGTATAGAGCTCAGCTAATTTTTCTCCATTTCCAATACTTAACTTCTACCTGGTGCCACCGTCAGCTGACCCTAACTACCATCCACTCCCTGAACCCAGGTGGGTTCCCACAACTTTTATTCTGATTACCACAGACACTTGCACTACTAATGGGCACAAATTGACTTACCAACACAAACCTCTAGCCTGTTATCTACACACAAAGTGAAATAATACTCTCACATCCAAGCTTCTAAGACTCCAGGGGCCTTCGCTCTGTTCATTGCAGACACATAGGCCCCAAATCCATTACTTAATTCCCCCCTCCCCCCTTCCAGGACTACTACCATAGACTGGTTACAGCGTGAATGTTATTGTTATTGCATTTATGTAGAGTTAAACGAGTTTTGTAAAGTTCTATGAACCTTTTATATCATTAAGGGTTTTACCCTGTTACACATTTCATGATTTTCTTGTGCAGAATGTCTCGCACATAAATACTTCATATGCGACTCAATGAAAATACATCTCATAACACTTACACACCCTCACATTACACACTAACAATAATCTTAACAACCTAAGACCCATCTCTTTACTCCCATTTGCCTCCAAACTCCTTGAACGTTTAGTCTACAACTGACTGAGCTACCACCTCATTGAGAATAACCTTCTTGATCGCCTTCAGTCTGAATTTTGCCCACAGCACTCCACAGAAACAGCCCTCCTAAAACTCACAAACGACTTACTAACAGCCAAAACCAACAGTCATTATACCGTAAACTTACTCTTGGACCTTTCAGCTGCCCTTGATATAGGTGACCACCCCCTGCTCCTCAAAAAACGTAATTTGCTTGGTCTCCATGGCTGCACTCTCTGTTGGTTCGAATCTTACCTATCTCATCGCACCTTCAGTGTCACTTACAACTCCACTTCCTCCTCTCCAACTCCTCTTACCGTTGGGGTCCCCCAAGGTTCTGTCCTTGAACCTCTACTATTTTCGATCTACACATCCTCCCTGGGTCAGCTGATAGCCTCCCATGGCTTCCACTACCACTTATATGCTGATGACCCCCAAATCTATCTCTCTGCCCCCGAGCTCACCCCATCAATCTCCTCACGCATCACTGATTTACTAACAGACATATCAGCCTGGATGTCAAACTACTTCCTCAAACTGACTCTATCTAAAACTGAGCTCTTAATATTTCCTCCCCCACGTACCCCTTTCTCTGACTTCTCTGTCAAGATCAATGGCACATCTATCAGTCCCTCCCCACATGCTAGGGTGCTAGGGGTAACCTTAGACTCTGAACTGTCCTTTCAGGCCCACATGCAATCCCTGTCCAAATAATTCCAGAATACGCCCCTTTTTAACTAATGACACCACCAAGCTTCTAATTCACTCCCTGGTTATCTCTCACCTCGACTACTGCAACTCCCTCCTCATTGGATTACCTTTATATAGACTATCCCCCCTTCAGTCCATAATGAATGCCGCTGCAAGACTCATCCACCTTACCAACCATTCAATGTCCTCCACCCCTCTCTGCCAATCCCTCCACTGGCTTCCACTCACCCAACGAAAAAAAATCAAAGTACTAACAATAATTTACAAAGCCATCCATAACTCTGCCCCCAGCTACATCACTAACCTAGTCCCAAAATACCAACCAAGCCACTCTCTTCAGTCCTTCCAAGACCTCTTGCTCTATAGCTCCCTTGTCACCTCCTCCCATGCTCACCTCCAGGATTTCTCCAGAGTTTCACCCATCCTTTGGAACTCCCTACCCCAATCTGTCCGACTGTCCCCTAATCTATCCATCTTTAGACGATCCCTGAAAACCCTTCTCTTTAAAGAAGCCTATCCTGCTTCTAACTAACACTGTTTTACTTCCTCCATCAGCTCACCCCCCACAGCTATTACCTTTTGTATCAATTGACCCTTCTTTTTTAGATTGTAAGCTCTAACGAGCAGGGCCCTCTTATTCCTCTTGTACCAAATTGTAATGTAACTGTAATGTCTGATTTTTTTTTGTTAAGCGCTGCGCAAACTGTTGGCGCTATATAAAACCTGTATAATAATAATAATAATAATAATAATTACACAGACTGAGGCCTCGGTATCATAATCTCACCTCTACTCCCTACACCCACTTACACACACACATAATTTTACTTGTATCCGCGCATACGCTGGCTTATTTGCCTTCTATTATCAAATACTATGCACACTAAACACCCAGACCTCACTGGTATGAGAGTGTCACCCCATCTAGGAACCTCATCCAACCACACCCACACGCAGCGGACTCTAATGCCCTGTACACACGGTTGGACATTGATCGGACATTCCGACAACAAAATCTATAGATTTTTTCTGACGGATGTTGGCTCAAACTTGTCTTGCATACACACGGTCACACAAAGTTGTCGGAATTTCCGAACGTCAAGAATGCGGTGACATACAACACGTACCACGGGACTATAAAAGGGCAGTTCAATAACAAATGCGGCACCCTTTGGGCTCCTTTTGCTAATCTTGTGTTAGTAAAAGTTTGGTGAGAGACGATTTGCGCTTTTTCAGACTCGTGGTTTTCAGATTGTATTTCTGCTGTTCAGTTTGTGCTTGTGGGTTTGTATCTGGTCTTCAGTGCGTGCAGCGAGTTCCCATTGATTTGTCATTGTGTTCTTGTCCATTCGTTACTGATTTTCAGGTCACTCTTCACAGGCCTTGTTGTTCTTTAGTGCGTGCTGATACTTCGTTCTGACTGGCTGACCATTTTTTAGCCATGTTGCGTGTACGTACTCATCGTAGAGTTTGTGCTGAGCGGGGGCTTGGTGTTGGGGTTCTTACTTTGACACAAGCCCAGTCCATGAACAGGGCGAGGAGGAGTTCATGGACCAAGAATTGGTTACTCCAGCATGACCCATTCTGTCACATGCCTTTGCTCCGTGAGATCTGTGAGAATAATCCTGACGATTTCAGAAACTTTCTCAGGATGACGGACCCCGTATTTCACCGTTTGTTGGCTTTGCTGACCCCTTATATCAGCAGGCAGGATACCTGCATGAGGCAAGCCATCACTCCAGGGCAGAGGCTAGTCGCCACTAGGGATGAGCTTTGAGTTCGAGTCGAACTCATGTTCGACTCGAACCTCGGCTGTTCGCAAGTTCGCCGAACAGCGAACAATTTGGGGTGTTCGCGGCAAATACGAAAGCCGCAGAACACCCTTTAAAAGTCTATAGGAGAAATCACAAGTGCTAATTTTAAAGGCTTATATGCAAGTTATTGTCATAATAATGCTTAAAGTCAAACAATAAAAGTGTAATATCCCTTTAAATTTCGTAGCTGGGGGGTGTCTATAGTATGCCTGTAAAGGGGCGCATGTTTCCCGTGTTTAGAACAGTCTGACAGCAAAATGACATTTCAAACGAAAAAAAGTAATTTAAAACTACTCGCGGCTATTGCATTGCCGGTCCGACAATACACATAAAAGTTCATTGATAAAAACGGCATGTGAATTCCCCACAGGGGAGCCCCGAACCAAAATGTAAAAAAAAAATGACGTGGGGGTCCCCTTAAATTCCATACCAGGCCCTTCAGGTCTGGTATGGATATTAAGGGGAACCCCGGCCAAAAAAAAAAATGATGTGGGGGTCCCCCTAAATTCCATACCAGACCCTTATCCGAGCACGCAACCTGGCAGGCCGCAGGAAAAGAGGGGGGAAGAGAGAGCGCCCCCCCTCCTGAGCCGTACCAGGCCACATGCCCTCAACATTGGGAGGGTGCTTTGGGGTAGCCCCCCAAAACACCTTGTCCCCATGTTGATGAGGACAAGGGCCTCATCCCCACGACCCTGGCCGGTGGTTGTGGGGGTCTGCGGGCGGGGGGCTTATCAGAATCTGGAAGCCCCCTTTAACAAGGGGACCCCTAGATCCCGCCCCCCCCTGTGTGAAATGGTAAGGGGATACAAAAGTACCCCTACCATTTCACTAAAAAACTGTCAAAAATGTTAAAAATGACAAGAGACAGTTTTTGACAATTCCTTTATTTAAATGCTTCTTCTTTCTTTTTTCTTCTATCTTCCTTCATCTTCTTCTTCTTCTGGTTCTTCTGGCTCTTCTGGTTCTTCCTCCGGTGTTCTCGTCCAGCATCTCCTCCGCAGCGTCTTCTATCTTCTTCTCCTCGGGCCGCTCCGCACCCATGGCATGGGGGGAGGCTCCCGCTCTTCTCTTCATCTTCTTCTCTTCTTCATCTTCTTCTCTTCTTCATCTTCTTCTCCGGGCCGCTCCGCATCCATTTTGGCATGGTGGGAGGCTCCCGCTGTGTGACACGTCTCCTGTTCTGACGGTTCTTAAATAACGAGGGGGGCGGGGCCACCCGGTGACCCCGCCCCCCTCTGACGCACGGAACATGACGGGACTTCAATGTGGCATTCCCCGTGACGTCACAGGGAAGTCCCGTCAAGTCACCGTGCGTCAGCCCCACCCCCCGTTATTTAAGAACCGTCAGAAGAGGAGATGCGTCACACAGCGGGAGCCTCCCACCATGCCAGCATGGATGTGGAGCGGCCCGGAGAAGAAGATGAAGAAGAGAAGAAGATGAAGAAGAGAAGAAGATGAAGAGAAGAGCGGGAGCCTCCCCGCATGCCATGGGTGCAGAGCGGCCCGAGGAGAAGAAGATAGAAGACGCCGCGGAGGAGATAGAAGACGCCGCGGACGAGAACACCAGAGGAAGAACCAGAAGAAAAAGAAGAACCAGAAGAAAAAGAAGAAGAAGATGAGGGAAGATAGAAGAAAGAAGAAAAAAGAATCATTTAAATAAAGGAATTGTCAAAAACTGTCTCTTGTAATTTTTAACATTTTTGACAGTTTTTTAGTGAAATGGTAGGGGTACTTTTGTACCCTCTTACCATTTCACACAGGGGGGGGCTGGGATCTGGGGGCCCCTTGTTAAAGGGGGCTTCCAGATTCCGATAAACCCCCCGCCCGCAGACCCCCACAACCACCGGCCAGGGTTGTGGGGATGAGGCCCTTGTCCTCATCAACATGGGGACAAGGTGTTTTGGGGGCTACCCCAAAGCACCCTCCCAATGTTGAGGGCATGTGGCCTGGTACGGTTCAGATGGGGGGGGGCGCTCTCTTGTCCCCCCTCTTTTCCTGCGGCCTGCCAGGTTGCGTGCTCGGATAAGGGTCTGGTATGGATTTTTGGGGGGACCCACGCCGTTTTTTTTTTTAATTTTGGCGCGGGGTTCCCCTTAAAACCCATACCAGACCTGAAGGGTCTGGTATGGAATTTAGGGGGACCCTCACGTCATTTTTTTTTTAAATTTTGGTTCGGGGTTCCCCTGTGGGGAATTCCCATGCCGTTTTTATCAATGAACTTTTATGTGTATTGTTGGACCGGCAATGCAATAGCCGCGAATAGTTTTAAATGACTTTTTTCCTTTGAAATGTCATTTTGCTGTCAGACTGTTCTAAACACGGGAAACATGCGCCCCTTTACAGGCATACTATAGACACCCCCCAGCTACGAAATTTAAAGGAATATTACACTTTTATTGTTTCACTTTAAGCATTATTAAAATCACTGCTCCTGAAAAAACGGCCGTTTTTAAAACTTTTTTGCATTGATCCATGTCCCCTGGGGCAGGACCCAGGTCCCCAAACACTTTTTATGACAATAACTTGCATATAAGCCTTTAAAATTAGCACTTTTGATTATTCATGTTCGTGTCCCATAGACTTTTACGGTCTTCACGTGTGCGAACCGAACAGGGGGGTGTTCGGCTCATCCCTAGTCGCCACCCTGAGGTACTTGGCGATGGGGAGAAGCCTGCAAGACCTTAAGTTCTCGACAGGCATCTCCTCCCAGGCTCTGGGGATCATTATCCCGGAGACCTGTTCTGCCATCATCCAGGTCCTGCAGAAGGAGTATATTAAGGTAAGATTTTTATCCTTTAACATCACATTTTATTGTATTTGATGTTTGCTAATGTAATGTATTTATTTCCTTATTCCCTAATTACCATGATTGTAATATGCTGTTAATGTCCCCTTTGTCCTCATGCATGCTGGCTTTATTTTACATTTTTTTGTCCGTCATGCATATTTGCCTTCACTTACCTCCCCAGCATGCTCTCCTGGGCCTATATCCACCTCGTCTAGTCACTTAACAATATATTTTGTCAGCTCCATAGTAGTGCTTTACCCTAAACACCCCCTAAAATGTTTTAAAAAGTTTTTTGTGCTTTAAATTCTGGCAGAGTGCCAGAGGCTTTTTTTTTGGGTCCCCAAATCATTTGGAACCCTCCCTCCCCCCCAACTACTAAGTCAGCTGATACCAATCCTCTATCTGCTGACTTTGCCAAACCCATACACACTATACCCACCTCTTTTGTGGTCAGATTTATGGATGAATTCCCCAAAGCATGTAGTGCAAGGGCCTGCCTGAGTACTTTCAAATGGTACTGTTTAAAGTTTTTGTACCCTATTATCTTGATAGGTAATATCAGAATGTAAAAATGTGCTAAAATGTGTACAGTGTGTATTTATATCTTTGTATTATGACACTTCTTACCTGTCCAGCGGGCTGCCAATAGTGTAAGTAAGGAGGGGTTAACCAAAGTAATACACATTATTTAGGCATTCATCTCTCAATGAAGTGGAGAGGTTACCTGTCCAAAACATCCCTCCCCCCTAAAATTTTGTAAATGGCCCATGAGAGGGGAGGAGGAATCTAGTAGGTGGACCTTATACCTTTGTCTTTAAATACCGTATTTATCGGTGTATAACACGCACCCCAAGTTTAGGAGGGAATTCTAAAGAAAAAAACTTTTAGGGGGGAAGTTTAAGGAAAAAAAACTTACATTTAAATGCCCATCAATGCAGCCTCATCAGTGTCCATCTGCAGCCTTGTCAGTGTCATTGCAGCCTTTTCAGTGTCACTGCAGCCTTGCCCCAGTGCAGAATTGTCAGTGTAGCTTTGCCCCAGTGCAGCCTTGTCAGTGCAACCTTGTCAGTGCCCCTTTTCTCCAGTGCAGAATTGTCAGTGCAGCTTTGCCCCAGTGCAGCCTTGTCAGTGCAGCCTTGTCAGTGCAGCTTTGCCCCAGTGCAGCTTTGCCCCAGTGCAGCCTTGTCAGTGCAGCTTTGCCCCAGTGCAGCCTTGCCCCAGTGGTCAGTGCAGCCTTGCCCCCAGTGTCCATTACATGCTTGCCTTGGACAGATCACCGCCGCCATACACAAAGCGTGTAGTTTTAAATATGGCGCAGCGGAGTTCGGAGGGACTCGGTGACTGGGCGGAGCCGAGATACACATAGCTGAGTGTACTCGGCTCTTCTCGTTGCCGCTCACAGTCACGCCCAGTCCCGCCCTATGATCGACATAACATAGGTCCAATGGCGGGACTGGGCGTGACTGTGAGCGGCGCCGGAAAGAGCCGAGAACACTCGGTTATGTGTATCTCGGCTCCGCTGAGTCACTGTGATCTCGGCGGCGCTCGTTCAGCAACCCCGAGTCCCTCCGAACTCCGCGGCGCCATATTTAAAACTACACGCTATGTGAATGTCGGCGGCGATCGCTCCGATAGATCACAATTAGCAGGGATCGGCGTATAACACGCACCCACGATTTTCCCCTGATTTTAAGGGGAAAAAAGTGCGTGTTATACGCCAATAAATACGGTACTTCTTAAATAAATGTTATACTGATGTTGGCCAAGAATGTTTGTGTCTAATCTGCTTTCAATGTTTATGTGCAAAATGATTAATTTTTGGTTCTTGTTTGACTCCACAGTTTCCTTCCAACCCACAGGAATGGCAGACTGTGGCCTCCCACTTTGCCCAGCGGTGGAACTTTCCTAACTGCATCGGGGCAATTGATGCGAAACACATCCACATAGTCCCACCACCCAACTCGGGGTCATACTATTACAAACTACAAGGGATTCAATAGTATTGTGATGTTGGCGGTGGTGTCGGCTACTTACGAGTTCCTGTATGTGGATGTGGGGAAGAATGGCCGGATGTCAGATGGTGGAGTCATCGCCCACACGGAGTTCTACAGGCGTCTCCAGAATGGCAGCTTGGGCTTGCCACCTCCAGAAGATAATGCGGAAGGACTCCCATTCATCTTAGTTGCAGATGAAGTGTTTGCACTGGGGGACCACCTTATGCAGCCATTCCCTATGAGGACCCTCACCCCAGACCAGAGGGTTTTTAATTACCGGCTGGCCAGAGCCAGAAGAGTGGTGGAGAACACATTTGGAATAATGGCCAGCCGGTTCCGCCTATTTCTTACACCCATACACATGGCGGAATATAAACTGAATCACATCATCCTGTGTTGCTGTGTTCTCCACAACTTTTTAAGGGGAAATTCTTGGAACTATGCTGGCTCAGTTGGGCCTGAGGCAGGAATTAATATAAATGAACCAACCCTGACAGTGCTTGAAGCTGGCCGTCCTGGCTTGCCCCCCCAGAGTGCACGCAAGGTCCGTATAAGATACATGAGACATTTTTTAAATAAAAATATATTTTAAACTGAACAAATGTTTGCTTTGATTTCCTGCTTGGCTTTCTTTTAGCTGTCTCCTCGGTTATCTATTATTAATGGTCTAATTTTTGGGCTTTTTTCTTCAACAGTGCAAATGTAATTTCGTTGACACATGAGGAGACAATCTCTTCTTCGGCTAACTACTAATTATTATGTTGTGGGTCAGCAGATAGGGTGATGTCACCCCTGGAAAAGCCAAATTTTGAAGATGCACACAAATTGCCGAATGTCAACATGTGCTAGCTGCCATCATGGGGGATCAAGGAACGTGTTTTGTAGGTGCAACCCCTTCCTCTCAGCTACTATATTATTCAGGAAGGGGTTGCACCCACAAAACGCGTACATTGATCTCCCGTGATGGCAGGTAGCACATGTTGACACACTGTGTGCATCTTCAAAATTTGGCTTTTTAATACGTCAAAAAATTGTCAATAAAAATAACAATAATATAAAGCTGCAATAAGTTAGGGATTTCTGGGTGTTTTAAATTCTCCCTAAAACATCAATGATGTTCTTCATTTTGTTTTGAACATCATTGATGTCTTGCTTCATGTTTTCCAAATCTCTATTACACCCCATGATCTCCCCGATGAACATCTGGGCACTTTCACTGGTGAAGTGACATTCCTCTTCTACAACATCACGATCACCTAAAATATACTCCACATATGTTGGGACTGCTCCCATATTCAAACTTTTTGGAAAGAAGTACACCAGATAATTACTCATGTCACTACCTACAATCTGGAAAGAACCCCCTCCCAATTTCTAGTACACCACTCATCACACTGAACCTACCACAAATCGTTGGCAATGCACATGATAAATGCAGCAAAACAATGCATACAACACACTGGAAGTCCCAAACTTCCCCTTAAATTAAAGAATGGTTTAACAGAATTAACAGGATCGCTGAAATAGAGGAATTAATCCACGTAGCAAGAGACTCCCCTAACAAATTTGGTATCAAATGGGCATGTTGGAAACATTATCAAACCACATCAGAATACTCCATCCTTTACTGCCCAAACCATTAAAGATCTGAACAAAGATAACTTGAAACACACAACTAAAAACACAACTTCCAAAACTACTGAGCGCATAGTACCACCCTATTTCCATAACACGGAGCAGCAAATGTAAGCCTTGTAGGGATCCCCTCTAGAGGGGGGAAACAAGAGACGGCTGCTACTACTGAAAAATCACACAATACTCCTCAAATTCAAATATCCCCAGGACAACCCCCCCCAATTCCCTTTCCCCTTACTCTACACTCCTCATCTATACAAACCCATGTTATCTGCCCCTTCACCATTCTTAGGAATACCGACTTTAAATGTATAACCCAAAGTTCCCCCACTTCTTCTCCACCTCCCCCCCCCCTCGATCAGTCGGCTATAAACGACTTGAACAGGATGCCAATGACAAAACCCCCCTCATACGTCATACCCGAAGCTCCTAATTCACTACAAGCACAGACCGATCATCACATGATAACCTTCTCAACTGAGAAGACCCCCAAATATATCTAATCACACATCTTGACTCAGGCCAGATACACCTCTAAATACAATTTTTTCTATAGACAAGACAAACATAACATAGAAACCTCTACAGCAGGGGTCTCAAACTCGTGGCCCTCCAGCTGTTGCGAAACTACAAGTCCCATCACGCCTCTGCCTGTGGGAGTCATGCTTGTAACTGTCAGCCTTGCAATGCTTCATGGGACTTGTAGTGGTTGCAGTGAATGTTTGGATATAAGGGTGCAAGTTGTAGGGGGAAGGATAATTTATTATTTTCACAAAAGTAGGTGGTTAAGGTGTTCTGAGAGGTATGTAAAAAGGAGAGGAAGGGTGGGAAGGGGATGGGGGGAGGGGATGGGGAGCAGGGAGAGCAGGAAAAGGGAGGGGGAAGGGGAAGTCTGGGTACCGACCCTCCTCAAGGGGTGGGATTTTAAGGGAAAATTGGCTGAGTTGTGTAGGTGAACATAATAAGCAATCAGCTAAAACAACTATATTTATTGAAAAACAATATAAAAAAGTATATACAATACATAAGTAGACATATAATTAGTTATCCAGTAGTGGCATCAACGATTAATGCGTGACTAGAGCCAACATGTTTCGCAAAATGGGAATTCGCTTCATCAGGGCTAGACACGATGCAATTAATGCATTTACACTGTGTGAACAAGAAATTGTCTTAGATCATAAAGTAACTTAACATCTCTTAACAAATACCAAAAATGACATACAATCGCTCACCTACTATAATTTCAGGACTAAGTTAAAATCACCATTCAATAGACAGCAACTGCGCAGCCGGCCGGTATGAAATGTCACTGGGTGCCAGATCCCAGAAAACAGTGCCTGTAGGAGAATTGGGCCATGCATTCAGGGGGTAAAACGCAGGAACCGCTGCTGAAAATTCAAAATAGTATATCTATCAGAAAACACCACGGGTGATTGGTAAGTCAAGCTATACTACCAATGGTTAATAATTACCAGATTGGTTATACAAAGAATCAATCAAAAATATCAAAAATATACATGGTGCCTTATATTGTATATGAAATAATATCGCTAATGCAGGGGCCCAGCGCAGCGTTACCTTTGGACTTAAGTGTACGTATGAATATACATATCCCCACAGGGCAAGGCCAACAATACATGACAGCTAGCTAAAAAGTCAAGAGCAAACAAAATAAGTGTATCCCCCAGTATACAACCGGATAACCGGTGCGATAATAAAAGAATATAATATCTGAGACGAATAAACTCACCATTGGAAGTAAGAAGGCGAGGGGGGAAGCCAAAACTAGTGCCCGCAAGAATGTTTGAATAGTGGAATATACGGGCGTCCGCCCGTTCAGGATGGATGGCCGCAAGATGTGTCTAACAGACAGCATCAGCGCCTCCATCTTTAAATGCTATGGACCTACCGGAAGCAATAAGGTCAAGATGACCTCCGGCATTGCTTCCGGTCCGGGTGTCCCTGCCATGGTGCGCGCGCACCCTGCAGAGAGGACGCGAGTGCGTTCCACCTAGAATGGTGCGCGCGCATTGCCGACAGCGCGCAAATGGCGTCATGGGCAGCTGGGGGTGGAATAAGGGAAGGCTCCACCCCCTGGGCAGGGACATCCGAATCCTCCCACACAAATGCCAACATACCCGGCCAATTGCGGAGGTGCCAAGGAATGGTGCGGAACAACAAAAGAAAAATAACAAATAATGAAAAATAAAAAATAAAAAATATATACATGTCGGTCAATAGGACCGAATATCTTACAGTGGTCATGTAAATATACTTTAACAATGACAGAACAGCAGAAAAACAGAAAAGTAGGAGGATTTATTGTTAACTGCATGGAAAAAAGATTTTTGTTAAAGAAATATCACCCATACAGGTTTTGGTCAGTTTATTGTGCAGTTATGTCATATAAGGGAGATAGTGATAGGTAGTGGACCTGACTGATAAGGAGTCATTTAGAAAATCTTAATTACGATAGTAAAGTAAACCTAAAGTAATTATTTCTGAGCTCCAAGAGTGGATAGTTATATATTCCATAGATATATATATGGTGTTATATATCTAGGGGGCAAGTACGGGTAAGTACCAGCTTTATTGTATCAACAAATGACAAAACAGTGGAGCAGAAATGAATGTCACATTCATAGTTCCAGTTGGAGTTTAGTCAGGTGAAAATTATTAACACAAAATCTCACAATAAAAAATATATGAACATGCTCAGTCTTGGTATGGGTATATGAAATTATAAGAAGGGGTTGAATGTGAGTGCCGTGTTGAGGCCAGGTGGACTGGTTGCCCGTTGATTATATATCCACCTGGCCTCACGCTGCAGAATCGTTTTATCCACATTCCCACCCCTCTCTGACTCAGGTATGACCTCTAAGGCAAAGAACGACACAAAATTAGGGTCGTAGCTATGTCGGAGGCCCACATGTTTACAGATGGGTGTATACAGTAACCCTGCATCCAAATAGTACAAATGGTCCTGTATTCTTTTGGCGAATGGGCGCTTAGTTTTCCCTATATAGAAGGCACCACAGCGGCACATGGCTAGATATACAATGCCCGCTGTGGTGCAATCAGCGTATCCTTTAGGTTTGTGAAGGCCTCCTCTCGGGAGGGGGCAACTCCGGCCCTCCCTAATCCATGGGCAAAATTGACATTGTCCACACCTAAACGTGCCACTACCACCCTCTGCTCCTGCCGGTGGTCTTGAGGATTGTAGATGGCTATGGACGATCGCATCTCTAATGGAACGTGGTCTCCTATAAGTAATTTGTGGCACGCTAGCCACGTATTTCGAGATGACCGGGTCCTCAGATAGGAAATGCCAGTTGTTGCCAATGAGGCTCCGTATCTCCTGTTGTTGTGATGTAAAAGTAGTAATTAATTTAGTGGTGGGGTGTGAATCTTTCACCTTCTGTTTGAAAATGAGAGATTCACGTGAGTTGAGTTTGGCCCTTTGATAGGCTCTTTTAAGAACTTTTTTGCTATACCCTCGTTTGAGTAGACGATCATATAGGGCCTGCGCCTCTCGCTCAAAGTCCTCGTCTCTAGTGCAATTTCGTCGGGTTCGGAGGTACTGACTGTAGGGTATGCTATTGATTAAAGTGCGGGGGTGGGAGCTAGTAAAATGCAGAATAGTATTACCCGCCGTCTCCTTTCTATATAGTGTAGTGAAAATAGAGCCATCATCTCTGAGGACCAGGCGTAGGTCCAGAAATGAAATAGTCGTTGTATCACATTGCATAGTAAACTTAAGATTGAACTTATTGTGTGAAAGGAGTTCCATAAAGCTTCTAAGTAGCTCCATTGTCCCTGTCCATATGAGGAGGACATCGTCGATGTACCTCCGCCACAAGAGAATATGGCAGAGGTACATCGCCGTCCCCTCATCCGAAAAAAGATGGCGTTCCCAACCCCCCAGGTACAGGTTGGCATACGATGGGGCACACGAAGTCCCCATCGCTACCCCCTGTACCTGGAGGTAGGTCACGCCATCAAAAAGAAAAATATTATTGGTAAGTATGTGTTCCAACAGCTCCAATACAAATTGGCACATATCCCAGCTGTCCGTGTCTCGTTCCTTGAGAAATTCGGCAACCGTTGCAACCCCCAACTTATGTGGTATACTTGAATAGAGGGCTTCTATATCAATGGCTACCAGGATCGTACCTGAGGGTACCGTGAGACCCTCAAGGATCTTTAGTAGTTCCAACGTGTCCTTGAGGTAGGATGGTAGACTTGTGACGTGTGGGCGCATATAGTCATCCACAAACTGGCTCGCAGTCTCTGTGTGGCTTCCTATTCCCGAGACGATTGGACGTCCAGGGGGCTTAGATAGATTCTTGTGGACCTTGGGCAATGAATAAAAGGTCGGTGTTATCGGCCATTTAACCTCGAGGAACTCACGTGTATCTCCATCAATCAGGCCTTGGGAAAATGCTCGATTAATGATAGACACATAGTAAGATCTAGCTTCATTCAGTTTCTGGGGTTCAATCTGCTGGTACCATTCATGATTCTCAAGGATGTTTAAGCACATTGTGATATAATTTTCTTTATTCATCACCACCACGTTCCCTCCTTTATCCGACGGTTTAATCACTAGTTCATCTCTTCTCATTAAGTTTGCCAAAGCTAATCGTTGTGCTGACGACAGATTCCTAGACTTGGATTCTGCAAAATGTATAGTTTCTATTTGTTTTGTGGTCTGTTTCAGGAAGGCCCATACAGCTGGGCATGTCTGGAGGTTTGGGAATTTTTGAGATTTGTTTTTGTATTTTGATGGTCTTATAGGTATTTTGGGGCCTATTTCCTCATCCTCCGACGAGGAACTTTCCGAGTTCCCGTATCCCTCATTTTCATCCAGCAGTTGAATTAGTGTTTTCAGTGCTCTAAAATCTTGTACCTTGAATCCCTTAAATGGGTCTTCCTCTTTATTTAGCATTCTGCCTTTATCGGTATCAAATATATACTTATATGTAAGATTTCTAGCGAACATATGTAGATCTTTTACAAGAGTGAATTTGTCAATTTGTTGTGAAGGGCAAAAACTGAGTCCTAGCCTAAGAACGTCCCTCTCAGTTAATGTGAGTTGGTATGAGGATAGATTGATAATATCTAGTCCCGTCCCAATGTTGGCTGTTTTATCACAAACGAGTCCATCTTTCCGCTGCGTTGGGCCACTGGGGTGGCCGGGGGGTTGGGGGCGTTCCCTAAAGGGACTACGCCCGAATTGATATTACGGCCCTGGGAGGTTTTGGGTACGGCTCCCAGTTCCCGTTGGGAGTCTGCTCCCGTA
The DNA here is from genome assembly GCA_037953035.1 of Aquarana catesbeiana. Taxonomy (NCBI): domain Eukaryota; kingdom Metazoa; phylum Chordata; class Amphibia; order Anura; family Ranidae; genus Aquarana; species Aquarana catesbeiana. The sequence goes on along the minus strand of JBBHAA010000790.1, from coordinate 512,614 downwards.
TTATCCGGCAGGGGTAGTAGTATACTAGTTCCTAGACCCGATATGTCCGGGGCCCCCTCTGCTTGATCTTGATATTGATTGCTCGGGGGATGTTTACGGGGGGACATCATCCGTCTTTTCTGTGACCCTCCATTGTTTTGATGTTCGTGGCTATTGCCTCGTTTCGGTAATCGTCCCCTACCATGTGAGCCCCGTGTCGTTTTAGGTGGTTGTTTGTAAGATGAGACGGAAGATGATGATATTGAGGCATCTGAATCAGATTTATATGATGTTTTCATATTTTTGTAATTGTGGTTATTATTTGATCGAGGAAATTTTCCTTGTCTGTTGTGATGGCCTCTGGGCCATCGATATGCATATCCTCCTGAGAAAGCAAGTTTATCTTTGTAAAGCTTATTTTCCTTTTTCATAACTATATCTTTATTGTAATTTTCTAGATATTGCATCAGTTCATTTTCCCTTCTTTGAAAATCAGCATTTAATGCGATTTGGTGTCCGTTTGTTTTTAATACCTCAATTTCCTTATCAAGATCACTTAGCTCTATGCTATATTTCTTTTTGAGCATTTTAATGAGGTCTGCGGAACAGCTATTCAAGTTCTGTTCCCATTCCTCTTTGAATTGGGGATCGGTCACCTCAAAGGAGGGGAATATCTGGATTCTCAATCCCTGGGGACAGATTCTCTCACCCAGGTACCGGTCAAAAAAGCGAATATGCCATCCAAGATTAGATTTTTTCTCCATTAGTCTTTTCAATTTAAGGAAATAAACATCTAGATTGACCTCTATTTGTGTGTGGGGAATGCATGTGCTTTGTATGTTATCCAGGAACTGATCCCAGTTAGTTCCCAGAAATTGGGACATCATAGAAAAGTACTAAGTAGTAAGTACTTTTTTGAAAAGGTCGGGCTGTGATATACACCCAAAGGGTTACCTGGGTCAGAATCGTATAGATAAAAGAAGAACAGCGAAAAGAAGAAGTCCCTAACGGGGAAGAAGTGAGAAGACAAGAAGGTATACCATGCAGTACAAAATTATACAAACAAACAAACGGTAAGCAATCAAAAATCAAATCACAGTATGAATAAAGACAGTCCCATAGTAGTCCCTATCCAGCAAATACAGGTTCTTCACCTAATTAGAATATGTGCAATAGAGGCAGGATAATTTGGGCTACATAAGAGACAACTCAGATGATTTTCCATCCCTAGAAACAGTAATGTAAAAAGGAGAGGAAGGGTGGGAAGGGGATGGGGGGAGGGGATGGGGAGCAGGGAGAACAGGAAAAGGGAGGGGGAAGGGGAAGTCTGGGTACCGACCCTCCTCAAGGGGTGGGATTTTAAGGGAAAATTGGCTGAGTTGTGTAGGTGAACATAATAAGCAATCAGCTAAAACAACTATATTTATTGAAAAACAATATAAAAAAGTATATACAATACATAAGTAGACATATAATTAGTTATCCAGTAGTGGCATCAACGATTAATGCGTGACTAGAGCCAACATGTTTCGCAAAATGGGAATTCGCTTCATCAGGGCTAGACACGATGCAATTAATGCATTTACACTGTGTGAACAAGAAATTGTCTTAGATCATAAAGTAACTTAACATCTCTTAACAAATACCAAAAATGACATACAATCGCTCACCTACTATAATTTCAGGACTAAGTTAAAATCACCATTCAATAGACAGCAACTGCGCAGCCGGCCGGTATGAAATGTCACTGGGTGCCAGATCCCAGAAAACAGTGCCTGTAGGAGAATTGGGCCATGCATTCAGGGGGTAAAACGCAGGAACCGCTGCTGAAAATTCAAAATAGTATATCTATCAGAAAACACCACGGGTGATTGGTAAGTCAAGCTATACTACCAATGGTTAATAATTACCAGATTGGTTATACAAAGAATCAATCAAAAATATCAAAAATATACATGGTGCCTTATATTGTATATGAAATAATATCGCTAATGCAGGGGCCCAGCGCAGCGTTACCTTTGGACTTAAGTGTACGTATGAATATACATATCCCCACAGGGCAAGGCCAACAATACATGACAGCTAGCTAAAAAGTCAAGAGCAAACAAAATAAGTGTATCCCCCAGTATACAACCGGATAACCGGTGCGATAATAAAAGAATATAATATCTGAGACGAATAAACTCACCATTGGAAGTAAGAAGGCGAGGGGGGAAGCCAAAACTAGTGCCCGCAAGAATGTTTGAATAGTGGAATATACGGGCGTCCGCCCGTTCAGGATGGATGGCCGCAAGATGTGTCTAACAGACAGCATCAGCGCCTCCATCTTTAAATGCTATGGACCTACCGGAAGCAATAAGGTCAAGATGACCTCCGGCATTGCTTCCGGTCCGGGTGTCCCTGCCATGGTGCGCGCGCACCCTGCAGAGAGGACGCGAGTGCGTTCCACCTAGAATGGTGCGCGTGCATTGCCGACAGCGCGCAAATGGCGTCATGGGCAGCTGGGGGTGGAATAAGGGAAGGCTCCACCCCCTGGGCAGGGACATCCGAATCCTCCCACACAAATGCCAACATACCCGGCCAATTGCGGAGGTGCCAAGGAATGGTGCGGAACAACAAAAGAAAAATAACAAATAATGAAAAATAAAAAATAAAAAATATATACATGTCGGTCAATAGGACCGAATATCTTACAGTGGTCATGTAAATATACTTTAACAATGACAGAACAGCAGAAAAACAGAAAAGTAGGAGGATTTATTGTTAACTGCATGGAAAAAAGATTTTTGTTAAAGAAATATCACCCATACAGGTTTTGGTCAGTTTATTGTGCAGTTATGTCATATAAGGGAGATAGTGATAGGTAGTGGACCTGACTGATAAGGAGTCATTTAGAAAATCTTAATTACGATAGTAAAGTAAACCTAAAGTAATTATTTCTGAGCTCCAAGAGTGGATAGTTATATATTCCATAGATATATATATGGTGTTATATATCTAGGGGGCAAGTACGGGTAAGTACCAGCTTTATTGTATCAACAAATGACAAAACAGTGGAGCAGAAATGAATGTCACATTCATAGTTCCAGTTGGAGTTTAGTCAGGTGAAAATTATTAACACAAAATCTCACAATAAAAAATATATGAACATGCTCAGTCTTGGTATGGGTATATGAAATTATAAGAAGGGGTTGAATGTGAGTGCCGTGTTGAGGCCAGGTGGACTGGTTGCCCGTTGATTATATATCCACCTGGCCTCACGCTGCAGAATCGTTTTATCCACATTCCCACCCCTCTCTGACTCAGGTATGACCTCTAAGGCAAAGAACGACACAAAATTAGGGTCGTAGCTATGTCGGAGGCCCACATGTTTACAGATGGGTGTATACAGTAACCCTGCATCCAAATAGTACAAATGGTCCTGTATTCTTTTGGCGAATGGGCGCTTAGTTTTCCCTATATAGAAGGCACCACAGCGGCACATGGCTAGATATACAATGCCCGCTGTGGTGCAATCAGCGTATCCTTTAGGTTTGTGAAGGCCTCCTCTCGGGAGGGGGCAACTCCGGCCCTCCCTAATCCATGGGCAAAATTGACATTGTCCACACCTAAACGTGCCACTACCACCCTCTGCTCCTGCCGGTGGTCTTGAGGATTGTAGATGGCTATGGACGATCGCATCTCTAATGGAACGTGGTCTCCTATAAGTAATTTGTGGCACGCTAGCCACGTATTTCGAGATGACCGGGTCCTCAGATAGGAAATGCCAGTTGTTGCCAATGAGGCTCCGTATCTCCTGTTGTTGTGATGTAAAAGTAGTAATTAATTTAGTGGTGGGGTGTGAATCTTTCACCTTCTGTTTGAAAATGAGAGATTCACGTGAGTTGAGTTTGGCCCTTTGATAGGCTCTTTTAAGAACTTTTTTGCTATACCCTCGTTTGAGTAGACGATCATATAGGGCCTGCGCCTCTCGCTCAAAGTCCTCGTCTCTAGTGCAATTTCGTCGGGTTCGGAGGTACTGACTGTAGGGTATGCTATTGATTAAAGTGCGGGGGTGGGAGCTAGTAAAATGCAGAATAGTATTACCCGCCGTCTCCTTTCTATATAGTGTAGTGAAAATAGAGCCATCATCTCTGAGGACCAGGCGTAGGTCCAGAAATGAAATAGTCGTTGTATCACATTGCATAGTAAACTTAAGATTGAACTTATTGTGTGAAAGGAGTTCCATAAAGCTTCTAAGTAGCTCCATTGTCCCTGTCCATATGAGGAGGACATCGTCGATGTACCTCCGCCACAAGAGAATATGGCAGAGGTACATCGCCGTCCCCTCATCCGAAAAAAGATGGCGTTCCCAACCCCCCAGGTACAGGTTGGCATACGATGGGGCACACGAAGTCCCCATCGCTACCCCCTGTACCTGGAGGTAGGTCACGCCATCAAAAAGAAAAATATTATTGGTAAGTATGTGTTCCAACAGCTCCAATACAAATTGGCACATATCCCAGCTGTCCGTGTCTCGTTCCTTGAGAAATTCGGCAACCGTTGCAACCCCCAACTTATGTGGTATACTTGAATAGAGGGCTTCTATATCAATGGCTACCAGGATCGTACCTGAGGGTACCGTGAGACCCTCAAGGATCTTTAGTAGTTCCAACGTGTCCTTGAGGTAGGATGGTAGACTTGTGACGTGTGGGCGCATATAGTCATCCACAAACTGGCTCGCAGTCTCTGTGTGGCTTCCTATTCCCGAGACGATTGGACGTCCAGGGGGCTTAGATAGATTCTTGTGGACCTTGGGCAATGAATAAAAGGTCGGTGTTATCGGCCATTTAACCTCGAGGAACTCACGTGTATCTCCATCAATCAGGCCTTGGGAAAATGCTCGATTAATGATAGACACATAGTAAGATCTAGCTTCATTCAGTTTCTGGGGTTCAATCTGCTGGTACCATTCATGATTCTCAAGGATGTTTAAGCACATTGTGATATAATTTTCTTTATTCATCACCACCACGTTCCCTCCTTTATCCGACGGTTTAATCACTAGTTCATCTCTTCTCATTAAGTTTGCCAAAGCTAATCGTTGTGCTGACGACAGATTCCTAGACTTGGATTCTGCAAAATGTATAGTTTCTATTTGTTTTGTGGTCTGTTTCAGGAAGGCCCATACAGCTGGGCATGTCTGGAGGTTTGGGAATTTTTGAGATTTGTTTTTGTATTTTGATGGTCTTATAGGTATTTTGGGGCCTATTTCCTCATCCTCCGACGAGGAACTTTCCGAGTTCCCGTATCCCTCATTTTCATCCAGCAGTTGAATTAGTGTTTTCAGTGCTCTAAAATCTTGTACCTTGAATCCCTTAAATGGGTCTTCCTCTTTATTTAGCATTCTGCCTTTATCGGTATCAAATATATACTTATATGTAAGATTTCTAGCGAACATATGTAGATCTTTTACAAGAGTGAATTTGTCAATTTGTTGTGAAGGGCAAAAACTGAGTCCTAGCCTAAGAACGTCCCTCTCAGTTAATGTGAGTTGGTATGAGGATAGATTGATAATATCTAGTCCCGTCCCAATGTTGGCTGTTTTATCACAAACGAGTCCATCTTTCCGCTGCGTTGGGCCACTGGGGTGGCCGGGGGGTTGGGGGCGTTCCCTAAAGGGACTACGCCCGAATTGATATTACGGCCCTGGGAGGTTTTGGGTACGGCTCCCAGTTCCCGTTGGGAGTCTGCTCCCGTATTATCCGGCAGGGGTAGTAGTATACTAGTTCCTAGACCCGATATGTCCGGGGCCCCCTCTGCTTGATCTTGATATTGATTGCTCGGGGGATGTTTACGGGGGGACATCATCCGTCTTTTCTGTGACCCTCCATTGTTTTGATGTTCGTGGCTATTGCCTCGTTTCGGTAATCGTCCCCTACCATGTGAGCCCCGTGTCGTTTTAGGTGGTTGTTTGTAAGATGAGACGGAAGATGATGATATTGAGGCATCTGAATCAGATTTATATGATGTTTTCATATTTTTGTAATTGTGGTTATTATTTGATCGAGGAAATTTTCCTTGTCTGTTGTGATGGCCTCTGGGCCATCGATATGCATATCCTCCTGAGAAAGCAAGTTTATCTTTGTAAAGCTTATTTTCCTTTTTCATAACTATATCTTTATTGTAATTTTCTAGATATTGCATCAGTTCATTTTCCCTTCTTTGAAAATCAGCATTTAATGCGATTTGGTGTCCGTTTGTTTTTAATACCTCAATTTCCTTATCAAGATCACTTAGCTCTATGCTATATTTCTTTTTGAGCATTTTAATGAGGTCTGCGGAACAGCTATTCAAGTTCTGTTCCCATTCCTCTTTGAATTGGGGATCGGTCACCTCAAAGGAGGGGAATATCTGGATTCTCAATCCCTGGGGACAGATTCTCTCACCCAGGTACCGGTCAAAAAAGCGAATATGCCATCCAAGATTAGATTTTTTCTCCATTAGTCTTTTCAATTTAAGGAAATAAACATCTAGATTGACCTCTATTTGTGTGTGGGGAATGCATGTGCTTTGTATGTTATCCAGGAACTGATCCCAGTTAGTTCCCAGAAATTGGGACATCATAGAAAAGTACTAAGTAGTAAGTACTTTTTTGAAAAGGTCGGGCTGTGATATACACCCAAAGGGTTACCTGGGTCAGAATCGTATAGATAAAAGAAGAACAGCGAAAAGAAGAAGTCCCTAACGGGGAAGAAGTGAGAAGACAAGAAGGTATACCATGCAGTACAAAATTATACAAATAAACAAACGGTAAGCAATCAAAAATCAAATCACAGTATGAATAAAGACAGTCCCATAGTAGTCCCTATCCAGCAAATACAGGTTCTTCACCTAATTAGAATATGTGCAATAGAGGCAGGATAATTTGGGCTACATAAGAGACAACTCAGATGATTTTCCATCCCTAGAAACAGTAATGTAAAAAGGAGAGGAAGGGTGGGAAGGGGATGGGGGGAGGGGATGGGGAGCAGGGAGAACAGGAAAAGGGAGGGGGAAGGGGAAGTCTGGGTACCGACCCTCCTCAAGGGGTGGGATTTTAAGGGAAAATTGGCTGAGTTGTGTAGGTGAACATAATAAGCAATCAGCTAAAACAACTATATTTATTGAAAAACAATATAAAAAAGTATATACAATACATAAGTAGACATATAATTAGTTATCCAGTAGTGGCATCAACGATTAATGCGTGACTAGAGCCAACATGTTTCGCAAAATGGGAATTCGCTTCATCAGGGCTAGACACGATGCAATTAATGCATTTACACTGTGTGAACAAGAAATTGTCTTAGATCATAAAGTAACTTAACATCTCTTAACAAATACCAAAAATGACATACAATCGCTCACCTACTATAATTTCAGGACTAAGTTAAAATCACCATTCAATAGACAGCAACTGCGCAGCCGGCCGGTATGAAATGTCACTGGGTGCCAGATCCCAGAAAACAGTGCCTGTAGGAGAATTGGGCCATGCATTCAGGGGGTAAAACGCAGGAACCGCTGCTGAAAATTCAAAATAGTATATCTATCAGAAAACACCACGGGTGATTGGTAAGTCAAGCTATACTACCAATGGTTAATAATTACCAGATTGGTTATACAAAGAATCAATCAAAAATATCAAAAATATACATGGTGCCTTATATTGTATATGAAATAATATCGCTAATGCAGGGGCCCAGCGCAGCGTTACCTTTGGACTTAAGTGTACGTATGAATATACATATCCCCACAGGGCAAGGCCAACAATACATGACAGCTAGCTAAAAAGTCAAGAGCAAACAAAATAAGTGTATCCCCCAGTATACAACCGGATAACCGGTGCGATAATAAAAGAATATAATATCTGAGACGAATAAACTCACCATTGGAAGTAAGAAGGCGAGGGGGGAAGCCAAAACTAGTGCCCGCAAGAATGTTTGAATAGTGGAATATACGGGCGTCCGCCCGTTCAGGATGGATGGCCGCAAGATGTGTCTAACAGACAGCATCAGCGCCTCCATCTTTAAATGCTATGGACCTACCGGAAGCAATAAGGTCAAGATGACCTCCGGCATTGCTTCCGGTCCGGGTGTCCCTGCCATGGTGCGCGCGCACCCTGCAGAGAGGACGCGAGTGCGTTCCACCTAGAATGGTGCGCGCGCATTGCCGACAGCGCGCAAATGGCGTCATGGGCAGCTGGGGGTGGAATAAGGGAAGGCTCCACCCCCTGGGCAGGGACATCCGAATCCTCCCACACAAATGCCAACATACCCGGCCAATTGCGGAGGTGCCAAGGAATGGTGCGGAACAACAAAAGAAAAATAACAAATAATGAAAAATAAAAAATAAAAAATATATACATGTCGGTCAATAGGACCGAATATCTTACAGTGGTCATGTAAATATACTTTAACAATGACAGAACAGCAGAAAAACAGAAAAGTAGGAGGATTTATTGTTAACTGCATGGAAAAAAGATTTTTGTTAAAGAAATATCACCCATACAGGTTTTGGTCAGTTTATTGTGCAGTTATGTCATATAAGGGAGATAGTGATAGGTAGTGGACCTGACTGATAAGGAGTCATTTAGAAAATCTTAATTACGATAGTAAAGTAAACCTAAAGTAATTATTTCTGAGCTCCAAGAGTGGATAGTTATATATTCCATAGATATATATATGGTGTTATATATCTAGGGGGCAAGTACGGGTAAGTACCAGCTTTATTGTATCAACAAATGACAAAACAGTGGAGCAGAAATGAATGTCACATTCATAGTTCCAGTTGGAGTTTAGTCAGGTGAAAATTATTAACACAAAATCTCACAATAAAAAATATATGAACATGCTCAGTCTTGGTATGGGTATATGAAATTATAAGAAGGGGTTGAATGTGAGTGCCGTGTTGAGGCCAGGTGGACTGGTTGCCCGTTGATTATATATCCACCTGGCCTCACGCTGCAGAATCGTTTTATCCACATTCCCACCCCTCTCTGACTCAGGTATGACCTCTAAGGCAAAGAACGACACAAAATTAGGGTCGTAGCTATGTCGGAGGCCCACATGTTTACAGATGGGTGTATACAGTAACCCTGCATCCAAATAGTACAAATGGTCCTGTATTCTTTTGGCGAATGGGCGCTTAGTTTTCCCTATATAGAAGGCACCACAGCGGCACATGGCTAGATATACAATGCCCGCTGTGGTGCAATCAGCGTATCCTTTAGGTTTGTGAAGGCCTCCTCTCGGGAGGGGGCAACTCCGGCCCTCCCTAATCCATGGGCAAAATTGACATTGTCCACACCTAAACGTGCCACTACCACCCTCTGCTCCTGCCGGTGGTCTTGAGGATTGTAGATGGCTATGGACGATCGCATCTCTAATGGAACGTGGTCTCCTATAAGTAATTTGTGGCACGCTAGCCACGTATTTCGAGATGACCGGGTCCTCAGATAGGAAATGCCAGTTGTTGCCAATGAGGCTCCGTATCTCCTGTTGTTGTGATGTAAAAGTAGTAATTAATTTAGTGGTGGGGTGTGAATCTTTCACCTTCTGTTTGAAAATGAGAGATTCACGTGAGTTGAGTTTGGCCCTTTGATAGGCTCTTTTAAGAACTTTTTTGCTATACCCTCGTTTGAGTAGACGATCATATAGGGCCTGCGCCTCTCGCTCAAAGTCCTCGTCTCTAGTGCAATTTCGTCGGGTTCGGAGGTACTGACTGTAGGGTATGCTATTGATTAAAGTGCGGGGGTGGGAGCTAGTAAAATGCAGAATAGTATTACCCGCCGTCTCCTTTCTATATAGTGTAGTGAAAATAGAGCCATCATCTCTGAGGACCAGGCGTAGGTCCAGAAATGAAATAGTCGTTGTATCACATTGCATAGTAAACTTAAGATTGAACTTATTGTGTGAAAGGAGTTCCATAAAGCTTCTAAGTAGCTCCATTGTCCCTGTCCATATGAGGAGGACATCGTCGATGTACCTCCGCCACAAGAGAATATGGCAGAGGTACATCGCCGTCCCCTCATCCGAAAAAAGATGGCGTTCCCAACCCCCCAGGTACAGGTTGGCATACGATGGGGCACACGAAGTCCCCATCGCTACCCCCTGTACCTGGAGGTAGGTCACGCCATCAAAAAGAAAAATATTATTGGTAAGTATGTGTTCCAACAGCTCCAATACAAATTGGCACATATCCCAGCTGTCCGTGTCTCGTTCCTTGAGAAATTCGGCAACCGTTGCAACCCCCAACTTATGTGGTATACTTGAATAGAGGGCTTCTATATCAATGGCTACCAGGATCGTACCTGAGGGTACCGTGAGACCCTCAAGGATCTTTAGTAGTTCCAACGTGTCCTTGAGGTAGGATGGTAGACTTGTGACGTGTGGGCGCATATAGTCATCCACAAACTGGCTCGCAGTCTCTGTGTGGCTTCCTATTCCCGAGACGATTGGACGTCCAGGGGGCTTAGATAGATTCTTGTGGACCTTGGGCAATGAATAAAAGGTCGGTGTTATCGGCCATTTAACCTCGAGGAACTCACGTGTATCTCCATCAATCAGGCCTTGGGAAAATGCTCGATTAATGATAGACACATAGTAAGATCTAGCTTCATTCAGTTTCTGGGGTTCAATCTGCTGGTACCATTCATGATTCTCAAGGATGTTTAAGCACATTGTGATATAATTTTCTTTATTCATCACCACCACGTTCCCTCCTTTATCCGACGGTTTAATCACTAGTTCATCTCTTCTCATTAAGTTTGCCAAAGCTAATCGTTGTGCTGACGACAGATTCCTAGACTTGGATTCTGCAAAATGTATAGTTTCTATTTGTTTTGTGGTCTGTTTCAGGAAGGCCCATACAGCTGGGCATGTCTGGAGGTTTGGGAATTTTTGAGATTTGTTTTTGTATTTTGATGGTCTTATAGGTATTTTGGGGCCTATTTCCTCATCCTCCGACGAGGAACTTTCCGAGTTCCCGTATCCCTCATTTTCATCCAGCAGTTGAATTAGTGTTTTCAGTGCTCTAAAATCTTGTACCTTGAATCCCTTAAATGGGTCTTCCTCTTTATTTAGCATTCTGCCTTTATCGGTATCAAATATATACTTATATGTAAGATTTCTAGCGAACATATGTAGATCTTTTACAAGAGTGAATTTGTCAATTTGTTGTGAAGGGCAAAAACTGAGTCCTAGCCTAAGAACGTCCCTCTCAGTTAATGTGAGTTGGTATGAGGATAGATTGATAATATCTAGTCCCGTCCCAATGTTGGCTGTTTTATCACAAACGAGTCCATCTTTCCGCTGCGTTGGGCCACTGGGGTGGCCGGGGGGTTGGGGGCGTTCCCTAAAGGGACTACGCCCGAATTGATATTACGGCCCTGGGAGGTTTTGGGTACGGCTCCCAGTTCCCGTTGGGAGTCTGCTCCCGTATTATCCGGCAGGGGTAGTAGTATACTAGTTCCTAGACCCGATATGTCCGGGGCCCCCTCTGCTTGATCTTGATATTGATTGCTCGGGGGATGTTTACGGGGGGACATCATCCGTCTTTTCTGTGACCCTCCATTGTTTTGATGTTCGTGGCTATTGCCTCGTTTCGGTAATCGTCCCCTACCATGTGAGCCCCGTGTCGTTTTAGGTGGTTGTTTGTAAGATGAGACGGAAGATGATGATATTGAGGCATCTGAATCAGATTTATATGATGTTTTCATATTTTTGTAATTGTGGTTATTATTTGATCGAGGAAATTTTCCTTGTCTGTTGTGATGGCCTCTGGGCCATCGATATGCATATCCTCCTGAGAAAGCAAGTTTATCTTTGTAAAGCTTATTTTCCTTTTTCATAACTATATCTTTATTGTAATTTTCTAGATATTGCATCAGTTCATTTTCCCTTCTTTGAAAATCAGCATTTAATGCGATTTGGTGTCCGTTTGTTTTTAATACCTCAATTTCCTTATCAAGATCACTTAGCTCTATGCTATATTTCTTTTTGAGCATTTTAATGAGGTCTGCGGAACAGCTATTCAAGTTCTGTTCCCATTCCTCTTTGAATTGGGGATCGGTCACCTCAAAGGAGGGGAATATCTGGATTCTCAATCCCTGGGGACAGATTCTCTCACCCAGGTACCGGTCAAAAAAGCGAATATGCCATCCAAGATTAGATTTTTTCTCCATTAGTCTTTTCAATTTAAGGAAATAAACATCTAGATTGACCTCTATTTGTGTGTGGGGAATGCATGTGCTTTGTATGTTATCCAGGAACTGATCCCAGTTAGTTCCCAGAAATTGGGACATCATAGAAAAGTACTAAGTAGTAAGTACTTTTTTGAAAAGGTCGGGCTGTGATATACACCCAAAGGGTTACCTGGGTCAGAATCGTATAGATAAAAGAAGAACAGCGAAAAGAAGAAGTCCCTAACGGGGAAGAAGTGAGAAGACAAGAAGGTATACCATGCAGTACAAAATTATACAAATAAACAAACGGTAAGCAATCAAAAATCAAATCACAGTATGAATAAAGACAGTCCCATAGTAGTCCCTATCCAGCAAATACAGGTTCTTCACCTAATTAGAATATGTGCAATAGAGGCAGGATAATTTGGGCTACATAAGAGACAACTCAGATGATTTTCCATCCCTAGAAACAGTAATGTAAAAAGGAGAGGAAGGGTGGGAAGGGGATGGGGGGAGGGGATGGGGAGCAGGGAGAACAGGAAAAGGGAGGGGGAAGGGGAAGTCTGGGTACCGACCCTCCTCAAGGGGTGGGATTTTAAGGGAAAATTGGCTGAGTTGTGTAGGTGAACATAATAAGCAATCAGCTAAAACAACTATATTTATTGAAAAACAATATAAAAAAGTATATACAATACATAAGTAGACATATAATTAGTTATCCAGTAGTGGCATCAACGATTAATGCGTGACTAGAGCCAACATGTTTCGCAAAATGGGAATTCGCTTCATCAGGGCTAGACACGATGCAATTAATGCATTTACACTGTGTGAACAAGAAATTGTCTTAGATCATAAAGTAACTTAACATCTCTTAACAAATACCAAAAATGACATACAATCGCTCACCTACTATAATTTCAGGACTAAGTTAAAATCACCATTCAATAGACAGCAACTGCGCAGCCGGCCGGTATGAAATGTCACTGGGTGCCAGATCCCAGAAAACAGTGCCTGTAGGAGAATTGGGCCATGCATTCAGGGGGTAAAACGCAGGAACCGCTGCTGAAAATTCAAAATAGTATATCTATCAGAAAACACCACGGGTGATTGGTAAGTCAAGCTATACTACCAATGGTTAATAATTACCAGATTGGTTATACAAAGAATCAATCAAAAATATCAAAAATATACATGGTGCCTTATATTGTATATGAAATAATATCGCTAATGCAGGGGCCCAGCGCAGCGTTACCTTTGGACTTAAGTGTACGTATGAATATACATATCCCCACAGGGCAAGGCCAACAATACATGACAGCTAGCTAAAAAGTCAAGAGCAAACAAAATAAGTGTATCCCCCAGTATACAACCGGATAACCGGTGCGATAATAAAAGAATATAATATCTGAGACGAATAAACTCACCATTGGAAGTAAGAAGGCGAGGGGGGAAGCCAAAACTAGTGCCCGCAAGAATGTTTGAATAGTGGAATATACGGGCGTCCGCCCGTTCAGGATGGATGGCCGCAAGATGTGTCTAACAGACAGCATCAGCGCCTCCATCTTTAAATGCTATGGACCTACCGGAAGCAATAAGGTCAAGATGACCTCCGGCATTGCTTCCGGTCCGGGTGTCCCTGCCATGGTGCGCGCGCACCCTGCAGAGAGGACGCGAGTGCGTTCCACCTAGAATGGTGCGCGCGCATTGCCGACAGCGCGCAAATGGCGTCATGGGCAGCTGGGGGTGGAATAAGGGAAGGCTCCACCCCCTGGGCAGGGACATCCGAATCCTCCCACACAAATGCCAACATACCCGGCCAATTGCGGAGGTGCCAAGGAATGGTGCGGAACAACAAAAGAAAAATAACAAATAATGAAAAATAAAAAATAAAAAATATATACATGTCGGTCAATAGGACCGAATATCTTACAGTGGTCATGTAAATATACTTTAACAATGACAGAACAGCAGAAAAACAGAAAAGTAGGAGGATTTATTGTTAACTGCATGGAAAAAAGATTTTTGTTAAAGAAATATCACCCATACAGGTTTTGGTCAGTTTATTGTGCAGTTATGTCATATAAGGGAGATAGTGATAGGTAGTGGACCTGACTGATAAGGAGTCATTTAGAAAATCTTAATTACGATAGTAAAGTAAACCTAAAGTAATTATTTCTGAGCTCCAAGAGTGGATAGTTATATATTCCATAGATATATATATGGTGTTATATATCTAGGGGGCAAGTACGGGTAAGTACCAGCTTTATTGTATCAACAAATGACAAAACAGTGGAGCAGAAATGAATGTCACATTCATAGTTCCAGTTGGAGTTTAGTCAGGTGAAAATTATTAACACAAAATCTCACAATAAAAAATATATGAACATGCTCAGTCTTGGTATGGGTATATGAAATTATAAGAAGGGGTTGAATGTGAGTGCCGTGTTGAGGCCAGGTGGACTGGTTGCCCGTTGATTATATATCCACCTGGCCTCACGCTGCAGAATCGTTTTATCCACATTCCCACCCCTCTCTGACTCAGGTATGACCTCTAAGGCAAAGAACGACACAAAATTAGGGTCGTAGCTATGTCGGAGGCCCACATGTTTACAGATGGGTGTATACAGTAACCCTGCATCCAAATAGTACAAATGGTCCTGTATTCTTTTGGCGAATGGGCGCTTAGTTTTCCCTATATAGAAGGCACCACAGCGGCACATGGCTAGATATACAATGCCCGCTGTGGTGCAATCAGCGTATCCTTTAGGTTTGTGAAGGCCTCCTCTCGGGAGGGGGCAACTCCGGCCCTCCCTAATCCATGGGCAAAATTGACATTGTCCACACCTAAACGTGCCACTACCACCCTCTGCTCCTGCCGGTGGTCTTGAGGATTGTAGATGGCTATGGACGATCGCATCTCTAATGGAACGTGGTCTCCTATAAGTAATTTGTGGCACGCTAGCCACGTATTTCGAGATGACCGGGTCCTCAGATAGGAAATGCCAGTTGTTGCCAATGAGGCTCCGTATCTCCTGTTGTTGTGATGTAAAAGTAGTAATTAATTTAGTGGTGGGGTGTGAATCTTTCACCTTCTGTTTGAAAATGAGAGATTCACGTGAGTTGAGTTTGGCCCTTTGATAGGCTCTTTTAAGAACTTTTTTGCTATACCCTCGTTTGAGTAGACGATCATATAGGGCCTGCGCCTCTCGCTCAAAGTCCTCGTCTCTAGTGCAATTTCGTCGGGTTCGGAGGTACTGACTGTAGGGTATGCTATTGATTAAAGTGCGGGGGTGGGAGCTAGTAAAATGCAGAATAGTATTACCCGCCGTCTCCTTTCTATATAGTGTAGTGAAAATAGAGCCATCATCTCTGAGGACCAGGCGTAGGTCCAGAAATGAAATAGTCGTTGTATCACATTGCATAGTAAACTTAAGATTGAACTTATTGTGTGAAAGGAGTTCCATAAAGCTTCTAAGTAGCTCCATTGTCCCTGTCCATATGAGGAGGACATCGTCGATGTACCTCCGCCACAAGAGAATATGGCAGAGGTACATCGCCGTCCCCTCATCCGAAAAAAGATGGCGTTCCCAACCCCCCAGGTACAGGTTGGCATACGATGGGGCACACGAAGTCCCCATCGCTACCCCCTGTACCTGGAGGTAGGTCACGCCATCAAAAAGAAAAATATTATTGGTAAGTATGTGTTCCAACAGCTCCAATACAAATTGGCACATATCCCAGCTGTCCGTGTCTCGTTCCTTGAGAAATTCGGCAACCGTTGCAACCCCCAACTTATGTGGTATACTTGAATAGAGGGCTTCTATATCAATGGCTACCAGGATCGTACCTGAGGGTACCGTGAGACCCTCAAGGATCTTTAGTAGTTCCAACGTGTCCTTGAGGTAGGATGGTAGACTTGTGACGTGTGGGCGCATATAGTCATCCACAAACTGGCTCGCAGTCTCTGTGTGGCTTCCTATTCCCGAGACGATTGGACGTCCAGGGGGCTTAGATAGATTCTTGTGGACCTTGGGCAATGAATAAAAGGTCGGTGTTATCGGCCATTTAACCTCGAGGAACTCACGTGTATCTCCATCAATCAGGCCTTGGGAAAATGCTCGATTAATGATAGACACATAGTAAGATCTAGCTTCATTCAGTTTCTGGGGTTCAATCTGCTGGTACCATTCATGATTCTCAAGGATGTTTAAGCACATTGTGATATAATTTTCTTTATTCATCACCACCACGTTCCCTCCTTTATCCGACGGTTTAATCACTAGTTCATCTCTTCTCATTAAGTTTGCCAAAGCTAATCGTTGTGCTGACGACAGATTCCTAGACTTGGATTCTGCAAAATGTATAGTTTCTATTTGTTTTGTGGTCTGTTTCAGGAAGGCCCATACAGCTGGGCATGTCTGGAGGTTTGGGAATTTTTGAGATTTGTTTTTGTATTTTGATGGTCTTATAGGTATTTTGGGGCCTATTTCCTCATCCTCCGACGAGGAACTTTCCGAGTTCCCGTATCCCTCATTTTCATCCAGCAGTTGAATTAGTGTTTTCAGTGCTCTAAAATCTTGTACCTTGAATCCCTTAAATGGGTCTTCCTCTTTATTTAGCATTCTGCCTTTATCGGTATCAAATATATACTTATATGTAAGATTTCTAGCGAACATATGTAGATCTTTTACAAGAGTGAATTTGTCAATTTGTTGTGAAGGGCAAAAACTGAGTCCTAGCCTAAGAACGTCCCTCTCAGTTAATGTGAGTTGGTATGAGGATAGATTGATAATATCTAGTCCCGTCCCAATGTTGGCTGTTTTATCACAAACGAGTCCATCTTTCCGCTGCGTTGGGCCACTGGGGTGGCCGGGGGGTTGGGGGCGTTCCCTAAAGGGACTACGCCCGAATTGATATTACGGCCCTGGGAGGTTTTGGGTACGGCTCCCAGTTCCCGTTGGGAGTCTGCTCCCGTATTATCCGGCAGGGGTAGTAGTATACTAGTTCCTAGACCCGATATGTCCGGGGCCCCCTCTGCTTGATCTTGATATTGATTGCTCGGGGGATGTTTACGGGGGGACATCATCCGTCTTTTCTGTGACCCTCCATTGTTTTGATGTTCGTGGCTATTGCCTCGTTTCGGTAATCGTCCCCTACCATGTGAGCCCCGTGTCGTTTTAGGTGGTTGTTTGTAAGATGAGACGGAAGATGATGATATTGAGGCATCTGAATCAGATTTATATGATGTTTTCATATTTTTGTAATTGTGGTTATTATTTGATCGAGGAAATTTTCCTTGTCTGTTGTGATGGCCTCTGGGCCATCGATATGCATATCCTCCTGAGAAAGCAAGTTTATCTTTGTAAAGCTTATTTTCCTTTTTCATAACTATATCTTTATTGTAATTTTCTAGATATTGCATCAGTTCATTTTCCCTTCTTTGAAAATCAGCATTTAATGCGATTTGGTGTCCGTTTGTTTTTAATACCTCAATTTCCTTATCAAGATCACTTAGCTCTATGCTATATTTCTTTTTGAGCATTTTAATGAGGTCTGCGGAACAGCTATTCAAGTTCTGTTCCCATTCCTCTTTGAATTGGGGATCGGTCACCTCAAAGGAGGGGAATATCTGGATTCTCAATCCCTGGGGACAGATTCTCTCACCCAGGTACCGGTCAAAAAAGCGAATATGCCATCCAAGATTAGATTTTTTCTCCATTAGTCTTTTCAATTTAAGGAAATAAACATCTAGATTGACCTCTATTTGTGTGTGGGGAATGCATGTGCTTTGTATGTTATCCAGGAACTGATCCCAGTTAGTTCCCAGAAATTGGGACATCATAGAAAAGTACTAAGTAGTAAGTACTTTTTTGAAAAGGTCGGGCTGTGATATACACCCAAAGGGTTACCTGGGTCAGAATCGTATAGATAAAAGAAGAACAGCGAAAAGAAGAAGTCCCTAACGGGGAAGAAGTGAGAAGACAAGAAGGTATACCATGCAGTACAAAATTATACAAATAAACAAACGGTAAGCAATCAAAAATCAAATCACAGTATGAATAAAGACAGTCCCATAGTAGTCCCTATCCAGCAAATACAGGTTCTTCACCTAATTAGAATATGTGCAATAGAGGCAGGATAATTTGGGCTACATAAGAGACAACTCAGATGATTTTCCATCCCTAGAAACAGTAATGTAAAAAGGAGAGGAAGGGTGGGAAGGGGATGGGGGGAGGGGATGGGGAGCAGGGAGAACAGGAAAAGGGAGGGGGAAGGGGAAGTCTGGGTACCGACCCTCCTCAAGGGGTGGGATTTTAAGGGAAAATTGGCTGAGTTGTGTAGGTGAACATAATAAGCAATCAGCTAAAACAACTATATTTATTGAAAAACAATATAAAAAAGTATATACAATACATAAGTAGACATATAATTAGTTATCCAGTAGTGGCATCAACGATTAATGCGTGACTAGAGCCAACATGTTTCGCAAAATGGGAATTCGCTTCATCAGGGCTAGACACGATGCAATTAATGCATTTACACTGTGTGAACAAGAAATTGTCTTAGATCATAAAGTAACTTAACATCTCTTAACAAATACCAAAAATGACATACAATCGCTCACCTACTATAATTTCAGGACTAAGTTAAAATCACCATTCAATAGACAGCAACTGCGCAGCCGGCCGGTATGAAATGTCACTGGGTGCCAGATCCCAGAAAACAGTGCCTGTAGGAGAATTGGGCCATGCATTCAGGGGGTAAAACGCAGGAACCGCTGCTGAAAATTCAAAATAGTATATCTATCAGAAAACACCACGGGTGATTGGTAAGTCAAGCTATACTACCAATGGTTAATAATTACCAGATTGGTTATACAAAGAATCAATCAAAAATATCAAAAATATACATGGTGCCTTATATTGTATATGAAATAATATCGCTAATGCAGGGGCCCAGCGCAGCGTTACCTTTGGACTTAAGTGTACGTATGAATATACATATCCCCACAGGGCAAGGCCAACAATACATGACAGCTAGCTAAAAAGTCAAGAGCAAACAAAATAAGTGTATCCCCCAGTATACAACCGGATAACCGGTGCGATAATAAAAGAATATAATATCTGAGACGAATAAACTCACCATTGGAAGTAAGAAGGCGAGGGGGGAAGCCAAAACTAGTGCCCGCAAGAATGTTTGAATAGTGGAATATACGGGCGTCCGCCCGTTCAGGATGGATGGCCGCAAGATGTGTCTAACAGACAGCATCAGCGCCTCCATCTTTAAATGCTATGGACCTACCGGAAGCAATAAGGTCAAGATGACCTCCGGCATTGCTTCCGGTCCGGGTGTCCCTGCCATGGTGCGCGCGCACCCTGCAGAGAGGACGCGAGTGCGTTCCACCTAGAATGGTGCGCGCGCATTGCCGACAGCGCGCAAATGGCGTCATGGGCAGCTGGGGGTGGAATAAGGGAAGGCTCCACCCCCTGGGCAGGGACATCCGAATCCTCCCACACAAATGCCAACATACCCGGCCAATTGCGGAGGTGCCAAGGAATGGTGCGGAACAACAAAAGAAAAATAACAAATAATGAAAAATAAAAAATAAAAAATATATACATGTCGGTCAATAGGACCGAATATCTTACAGTGGTCATGTAAATATACTTTAACAATGACAGAACAGCAGAAAAACAGAAAAGTAGGAGGATTTATTGTTAACTGCATGGAAAAAAGATTTTTGTTAAAGAAATATCACCCATACAGGTTTTGGTCAGTTTATTGTGCAGTTATGTCATATAAGGGAGATAGTGATAGGTAGTGGACCTGACTGATAAGGAGTCATTTAGAAAATCTTAATTACGATAGTAAAGTAAACCTAAAGTAATTATTTCTGAGCTCCAAGAGTGGATAGTTATATATTCCATAGATATATATATGGTGTTATATATCTAGGGGGCAAGTACGGGTAAGTACCAGCTTTATTGTATCAACAAATGACAAAACAGTGGAGCAGAAATGAATGTCACATTCATAGTTCCAGTTGGAGTTTAGTCAGGTGAAAATTATTAACACAAAATCTCACAATAAAAAATATATGAACATGCTCAGTCTTGGTATGGGTATATGAAATTATAAGAAGGGGTTGAATGTGAGTGCCGTGTTGAGGCCAGGTGGACTGGTTGCCCGTTGATTATATATCCACCTGGCCTCACGCTGCAGAATCGTTTTATCCACATTCCCACCCCTCTCTGACTCAGGTATGACCTCTAAGGCAAAGAACGACACAAAATTAGGGTCGTAGCTATGTCGGAGGCCCACATGTTTACAGATGGGTGTATACAGTAACCCTGCATCCAAATAGTACAAATGGTCCTGTATTCTTTTGGCGAATGGGCGCTTAGTTTTCCCTATATAGAAGGCACCACAGCGGCACATGGCTAGATATACAATGCCCGCTGTGGTGCAATCAGCGTATCCTTTAGGTTTGTGAAGGCCTCCTCTCGGGAGGGGGCAACTCCGGCCCTCCCTAATCCATGGGCAAAATTGACATTGTCCACACCTAAACGTGCCACTACCACCCTCTGCTCCTGCCGGTGGTCTTGAGGATTGTAGATGGCTATGGACGATCGCATCTCTAATGGAACGTGGTCTCCTATAAGTAATTTGTGGCACGCTAGCCACGTATTTCGAGATGACCGGGTCCTCAGATAGGAAATGCCAGTTGTTGCCAATGAGGCTCCGTATCTCCTGTTGTTGTGATGTAAAAGTAGTAATTAATTTAGTGGTGGGGTGTGAATCTTTCACCTTCTGTTTGAAAATGAGAGATTCACGTGAGTTGAGTTTGGCCCTTTGATAGGCTCTTTTAAGAACTTTTTTGCTATACCCTCGTTTGAGTAGACGATCATATAGGGCCTGCGCCTCTCGCTCAAAGTCCTCGTCTCTAGTGCAATTTCGTCGGGTTCGGAGGTACTGACTGTAGGGTATGCTATTGATTAAAGTGCGGGGGTGGGAGCTAGTAAAATGCAGAATAGTATTACCCGCCGTCTCCTTTCTATATAGTGTAGTGAAAATAGAGCCATCATCTCTGAGGACCAGGCGTAGGTCCAGAAATGAAATAGTCGTTGTATCACATTGCATAGTAAACTTAAGATTGAACTTATTGTGTGAAAGGAGTTCCATAAAGCTTCTAAGTAGCTCCATTGTCCCTGTCCATATGAGGAGGACATCGTCGATGTACCTCCGCCACAAGAGAATATGGCAGAGGTACATCGCCGTCCCCTCATCCGAAAAAAGATGGCGTTCCCAACCCCCCAGGTACAGGTTGGCATACGATGGGGCACACGAAGTCCCCATCGCTACCCCCTGTACCTGGAGGTAGGTCACGCCATCAAAAAGAAAAATATTATTGGTAAGTATGTGTTCCAACAGCTCCAATACAAATTGGCACATATCCCAGCTGTCCGTGTCTCGTTCCTTGAGAAATTCGGCAACCGTTGCAACCCCCAACTTATGTGGTATACTTGAATAGAGGGCTTCTATATCAATGGCTACCAGGATCGTACCTGAGGGTACCGTGAGACCCTCAAGGATCTTTAGTAGTTCCAACGTGTCCTTGAGGTAGGATGGTAGACTTGTGACGTGTGGGCGCATATAGTCATCCACAAACTGGCTCGCAGTCTCTGTGTGGCTTCCTATTCCCGAGACGATTGGACGTCCAGGGGGCTTAGATAGATTCTTGTGGACCTTGGGCAATGAATAAAAGGTCGGTGTTATCGGCCATTTAACCTCGAGGAACTCACGTGTATCTCCATCAATCAGGCCTTGGGAAAATGCTCGATTAATGATAGACACATAGTAAGATCTAGCTTCATTCAGTTTCTGGGGTTCAATCTGCTGGTACCATTCATGATTCTCAAGGATGTTTAAGCACATTGTGATATAATTTTCTTTATTCATCACCACCACGTTCCCTCCTTTATCCGACGGTTTAATCACTAGTTCATCTCTTCTCATTAAGTTTGCCAAAGCTAATCGTTGTGCTGACGACAGATTCCTAGACTTGGATTCTGCAAAATGTATAGTTTCTATTTGTTTTGTGGTCTGTTTCAGGAAGGCCCATACAGCTGGGCATGTCTGGAGGTTTGGGAATTTTTGAGATTTGTTTTTGTATTTTGATGGTCTTATAGGTATTTTGGGGCCTATTTCCTCATCCTCCGACGAGGAACTTTCCGAGTTCCCGTATCCCTCATTTTCATCCAGCAGTTGAATTAGTGTTTTCAGTGCTCTAAAATCTTGTACCTTGAATCCCTTAAATGGGTCTTCCTCTTTATTTAGCATTCTGCCTTTATCGGTATCAAATATATACTTATATGTAAGATTTCTAGCGAACATATGTAGATCTTTTACAAGAGTGAATTTGTCAATTTGTTGTGAAGGGCAAAAACTGAGTCCTAGCCTAAGAACGTCCCTCTCAGTTAATGTGAGTTGGTATGAGGATAGATTGATAATATCTAGTCCCGTCCCAATGTTGGCTGTTTTATCACAAACGAGTCCATCTTTCCGCTGCGTTGGGCCACTGGGGTGGCCGGGGGGTTGGGGGCGTTCCCTAAAGGGACTACGCCCGAATTGATATTACGGCCCTGGGAGGTTTTGGGTACGGCTCCCAGTTCCCGTTGGGAGTCTGCTCCCGTATTATCCGGCAGGGGTAGTAGTATACTAGTTCCTAGACCCGATATGTCCGGGGCCCCCTCTGCTTGATCTTGATATTGATTGCTCGGGGGATGTTTACGGGGGGACATCATCCGTCTTTTCTGTGACCCTCCATTGTTTTGATGTTCGTGGCTATTGCCTCGTTTCGGTAATCGTCCCCTACCATGTGAGCCCCGTGTCGTTTTAGGTGGTTGTTTGTAAGATGAGACGGAAGATGATGATATTGAGGCATCTGAATCAGATTTATATGATGTTTTCATATTTTTGTAATTGTGGTTATTATTTGATCGAGGAAATTTTCCTTGTCTGTTGTGATGGCCTCTGGGCCATCGATATGCATATCCTCCTGAGAAAGCAAGTTTATCTTTGTAAAGCTTATTTTCCTTTTTCATAACTATATCTTTATTGTAATTTTCTAGATATTGCATCAGTTCATTTTCCCTTCTTTGAAAATCAGCATTTAATGCGATTTGGTGTCCGTTTGTTTTTAATACCTCAATTTCCTTATCAAGATCACTTAGCTCTATGCTATATTTCTTTTTGAGCATTTTAATGAGGTCTGCGGAACAGCTATTCAAGTTCTGTTCCCATTCCTCTTTGAATTGGGGATCGGTCACCTCAAAGGAGGGGAATATCTGGATTCTCAATCCCTGGGGACAGATTCTCTCACCCAGGTACCGGTCAAAAAAGCGAATATGCCATCCAAGATTAGATTTTTTCTCCATTAGTCTTTTCAATTTAAGGAAATAAACATCTAGATTGACCTCTATTTGTGTGTGGGGAATGCATGTGCTTTGTATGTTATCCAGGAACTGATCCCAGTTAGTTCCCAGAAATTGGGACATCATAGAAAAGTACTAAGTAGTAAGTACTTTTTTGAAAAGGTCGGGCTGTGATATACACCCAAAGGGTTACCTGGGTCAGAATCGTATAGATAAAAGAAGAACAGCGAAAAGAAGAAGTCCCTAACGGGGAAGAAGTGAGAAGACAAGAAGGTATACCATGCAGTACAAAATTATACAAATAAACAAACGGTAAGCAATCAAAAATCAAATCACAGTATGAATAAAGACAGTCCCATAGTAGTCCCTATCCAGCAAATACAGGTTCTTCACCTAATTAGAATATGTGCAATAGAGGCAGGATAATTTGGGCTACATAAGAGACAACTCAGATGATTTTCCATCCCTAGAAACAGTAATGTAAAAAGGAGAGGAAGGGTGGGAAGGGGATGGGGGGAGGGGATGGGGAGCAGGGAGAACAGGAAAAGGGAGGGGGAAGGGGAAGTCTGGGTACCGACCCTCCTCAAGGGGTGGGATTTTAAGGGAAAATTGGCTGAGTTGTGTAGGTGAACATAATAAGCAATCAGCTAAAACAACTATATTTATTGAAAAACAATATAAAAAAGTATATACAATACATAAGTAGACATATAATTAGTTATCCAGTAGTGGCATCAACGATTAATGCGTGACTAGAGCCAACATGTTTCGCAAAATGGGAATTCGCTTCATCAGGGCTAGACACGATGCAATTAATGCATTTACACTGTGTGAACAAGAAATTGTCTTAGATCATAAAGTAACTTAACATCTCTTAACAAATACCAAAAATGACATACAATCGCTCACCTACTATAATTTCAGGACTAAGTTAAAATCACCATTCAATAGACAGCAACTGCGCAGCCGGCCGGTATGAAATGTCACTGGGTGCCAGATCCCAGAAAACAGTGCCTGTAGGAGAATTGGGCCATGCATTCAGGGGGTAAAACGCAGGAACCGCTGCTGAAAATTCAAAATAGTATATCTATCAGAAAACACCACGGGTGATTGGTAAGTCAAGCTATACTACCAATGGTTAATAATTACCAGATTGGTTATACAAAGAATCAATCAAAAATATCAAAAATATACATGGTGCCTTATATTGTATATGAAATAATATCGCTAATGCAGGGGCCCAGCGCAGCGTTACCTTTGGACTTAAGTGTACGTATGAATATACATATCCCCACAGGGCAAGGCCAACAATACATGACAGCTAGCTAAAAAGTCAAGAGCAAACAAAATAAGTGTATCCCCCAGTATACAACCGGATAACCGGTGCGATAATAAAAGAATATAATATCTGAGACGAATAAACTCACCATTGGAAGTAAGAAGGCGAGGGGGGAAGCCAAAACTAGTGCCCGCAAGAATGTTTGAATAGTGGAATATACGGGCGTCCGCCCGTTCAGGATGGATGGCCGCAAGATGTGTCTAACAGACAGCATCAGCGCCTCCATCTTTAAATGCTATGGACCTACCGGAAGCAATAAGGTCAAGATGACCTCCGGCATTGCTTCCGGTCCGGGTGTCCCTGCCATGGTGCGCGCGCACCCTGCAGAGAGGACGCGAGTGCGTTCCACCTAGAATGGTGCGCGCGCATTGCCGACAGCGCGCAAATGGCGTCATGGGCAGCTGGGGGTGGAATAAGGGAAGGCTCCACCCCCTGGGCAGGGACATCCGAATCCTCCCACACAAATGCCAACATACCCGGCCAATTGCGGAGGTGCCAAGGAATGGTGCGGAACAACAAAAGAAAAATAACAAATAATGAAAAATAAAAAATAAAAAATATATACATGTCGGTCAATAGGACCGAATATCTTACAGTGGTCATGTAAATATACTTTAACAATGACAGAACAGCAGAAAAACAGAAAAGTAGGAGGATTTATTGTTAACTGCATGGAAAAAAGATTTTTGTTAAAGAAATATCACCCATACAGGTTTTGGTCAGTTTATTGTGCAGTTATGTCATATAAGGGAGATAGTGATAGGTAGTGGACCTGACTGATAAGGAGTCATTTAGAAAATCTTAATTACGATAGTAAAGTAAACCTAAAGTAATTATTTCTGAGCTCCAAGAGTGGATAGTTATATATTCCATAGATATATATATGGTGTTATATATCTAGGGGGCAAGTACGGGTAAGTACCAGCTTTATTGTATCAACAAATGACAAAACAGTGGAGCAGAAATGAATGTCACATTCATAGTTCCAGTTGGAGTTTAGTCAGGTGAAAATTATTAACACAAAATCTCACAATAAAAAATATATGAACATGCTCAGTCTTGGTATGGGTATATGAAATTATAAGAAGGGGTTGAATGTGAGTGCCGTGTTGAGGCCAGGTGGACTGGTTGCCCGTTGATTATATATCCACCTGGCCTCACGCTGCAGAATCGTTTTATCCACATTCCCACCCCTCTCTGACTCAGGTATGACCTCTAAGGCAAAGAACGACACAAAATTAGGGTCGTAGCTATGTCGGAGGCCCACATGTTTACAGATGGGTGTATACAGTAACCCTGCATCCAAATAGTACAAATGGTCCTGTATTCTTTTGGCGAATGGGCGCTTAGTTTTCCCTATATAGAAGGCACCACAGCGGCACATGGCTAGATATACAATGCCCGCTGTGGTGCAATCAGCGTATCCTTTAGGTTTGTGAAGGCCTCCTCTCGGGAGGGGGCAACTCCGGCCCTCCCTAATCCATGGGCAAAATTGACATTGTCCACACCTAAACGTGCCACTACCACCCTCTGCTCCTGCCGGTGGTCTTGAGGATTGTAGATGGCTATGGACGATCGCATCTCTAATGGAACGTGGTCTCCTATAAGTAATTTGTGGCACGCTAGCCACGTATTTCGAGATGACCGGGTCCTCAGATAGGAAATGCCAGTTGTTGCCAATGAGGCTCCGTATCTCCTGTTGTTGTGATGTAAAAGTAGTAATTAATTTAGTGGTGGGGTGTGAATCTTTCACCTTCTGTTTGAAAATGAGAGATTCACGTGAGTTGAGTTTGGCCCTTTGATAGGCTCTTTTAAGAACTTTTTTGCTATACCCTCGTTTGAGTAGACGATCATATAGGGCCTGCGCCTCTCGCTCAAAGTCCTCGTCTCTAGTGCAATTTCGTCGGGTTCGGAGGTACTGACTGTAGGGTATGCTATTGATTAAAGTGCGGGGGTGGGAGCTAGTAAAATGCAGAATAGTATTACCCGCCGTCTCCTTTCTATATAGTGTAGTGAGAATAGAGCCATCATCTCTGAGGACCAGGCGTAGGTCCAGAAATGAAATAGTCGTTGTATCACATTGCATAGTAAACTTAAGATTGAACTTATTGTGTGAAAGGAGTTCCATAAAGCTTCTAAGTAGCTCCATTGTCCCTGTCCATATGAGGAGGACATCGTCGATGTACCTCCGCCACAAGAGAATATGGCAGAGGTACATCGCCGTCCCCTCATCCGAAAAAAGATGGCGTTCCCAACCCCCCAGGTACAGGTTGGCATACGATGGGGCACACGAAGTCCCCATTGCTACCCCCTGTACCTGGAGGTAGGTCACGCCATCAAAAAGAAAAATATTATTGGTAAGTATGTGTTCCAACAGCTCCAATACAAATTGGCACATATCCCAGCTGTCCGTGTCTCGTTCCTTGAGAAATTCGGCAACCGTTGCAACCCCCAACTTATGTGGTATACTTGAATAGAGGGCTTCTATATCAATGGCTACCAGGATCGTACCTGAGGGTACCGTGAGACCCTCAAGGATCTTTAGTAGTTCCAACGTGTCCTTGAGGTAGGATGGTAGACTTGTGACGTGTGGGCGCATATAGTCATCCACAAACTGGCTCGCAGTCTCTGTGTGGCTTCCTATTCCCGAGACGATTGGACGTCCAGGGGGCTTAGATAGATTCTTGTGGACCTTGGGCAATGAATAAAAGGTCGGTGTTATCGGCCATTTAACCTCGAGGAACTCACGTGTATCTCCATCAATCAGGCCTTGGGAAAATGCTCGATTAATGATAGACACATAGTAAGATCTAGCTTCATTCAGTTTCTGGGGTTCAATCTGCTGGTACCATTCATGATTCTCAAGGATGTTTAAGCACATTGTGATATAATTTTCTTTATTCATCACCACCACGTTCCCTCCTTTATCCGACGGTTTAATCACTAGTTCATCTCTTCTCATTAAGTTTGCCAAAGCTAATCGTTGTGCTGACGACAGATTCCTAGACTTGGATTCTGCAAAATGTATAGTTTCTATTTGTTTTGTGGTCTGTTTCAGGAAGGCCCATACAGCTAGGCATGTCTGGAGGTTTGGGAATTTTTGAGATTTGTTTTTGTATTTTGATGGTCTTATAGGTATTTTGGGGCCTATTTCCTCATCCTCCGACGAGGAACTTTCCGAGTTCCCGTATCCCTCATTTTCATCCAGCAGTTGAATTAGTGTTTTCAGTGCTCTAAAATCTTGTACCTTGAATCCCTTAAATGGGTCTTCCTCTTTATTTAGCATTCTGCCTTTATCGGTATCAAATATATACTTATATGTAAGATTTCTAGCGAACATATGTAGATCTTTTACAAGAGTGAATTTGTCAATTTGTTGTGAAGGGCAAAAACTGAGTCCTAGCCTAAGAACGTCCCTCTCAGTTAATGTGAGTTGGTATGAGGATAGATTGATAATATCTAGTCCCGTCCCAATGTTGGCTGTTTTATCACAAACGAGTCCATCTTTCCGCTGCGTTGGGCCACTGGGGTGGCCGGGGGGTTGGGGGCGTTCCCTAAAGGGACTACGCCCGAATTGATATTACGGCCCTGGGAGGTTTTGGGTACGGCTCCCAGTTCCCGTTGGGAGTCTGCTCCCGTATTATCCGGCAGGGGTAGTAGTATACTAGTTCCTAGACCCGATATGTCCGGGGCCCCCTCTGCTTGATCTTGATATTGATTGCTCGGGGGATGTTTACGGGGGGACATCATCCGTCTTTTCTGTGACCCTCCATTGTTTTGATGTTCGTGGCTATTGCCTCGTTTCGGTAATCGTCCCCTACCATGTGAGCCCCGTGTCGTTTTAGGTGGTTGTTTGTAAGATGAGACGGAAGATGATGATATTGAGGCATCTGAATCAGATTTATATGATGTTTTCAAATTTTTGTAATTGTGGTTATTATTTGATCGAGGAAATTTTCCTTGTCTGTTGTGATGGCCTCTGGGCCATCGATATGCATATCCTCCTGAGAAAGCACCATTCCTTGGCACCTCTGCAATTGGCCGGGTATGTTGGCATTTGTGTGGGAGGATTCGGATGTCCCTGCCCAGGGGGTGGAGCCTTCCCTTATTCCACCCCCAGCTGCCCATGACGCCATTTGCGCGCTGTCGGCAATGCGCGCGCACCATTCTAGGTGGAACGCACTCGCGTCCTCTCTGCAGGGTGCGCGCGCACCATGGCAGGGACACCCGGACCGGAAGCAATGCCGGAGGTCATCTTGACCTTATTGCTTCCGGTAGGTCCATAGCATTTAAAGATGGAGGCGCTGATGCTGTCTGTTAGACACATCTTGCGGCCATCCATCCTGAACGGGCGGACGCCCGTATATTCCACTATTCAAACATTCTTGCGGGCACTAGTTTTGGCTTCCCCCCTCGCCTTCTTACTTCCAATGGTGAGTTTATTCGTCTCAGATATTATATTCTTTTATTATCGCACCGGTTATCCGGTTGTATACTGGGGGATACACTTATTTTGTTTGCTCTTGACTTTTTAGCTAGCTGTCATGTATTGTTGGCCTTGCCCTGTGGGGATATGTATATTCATACGTACACTTAAGTCCAAAGGTAACGCTGCGCTGGGCCCCTGCATTAGCGATATTATTTCATATACAATATAAGGCACCATGTATATTTTTGATATTTTTGATTGATTCTTTGTATAACCAATCTGGTAATTATTAACCATTGGTAGTATAGCTTGACTTACCAATCACCCGTGGTGTTTTCTGATAGATATACTATTTTGAATTTTCAGCAGCGGTTCCTGCGTTTTACCCCCTGAATGCATGGCCCAATTCTCCTACAGGCACTGTTT
Organism: Aquarana catesbeiana; assembly: GCA_037953035.1. Classification (NCBI taxonomy): domain Eukaryota; kingdom Metazoa; phylum Chordata; class Amphibia; order Anura; family Ranidae; genus Aquarana; species Aquarana catesbeiana. The sequence continues at coordinate 482,804 of JBBHAA010000790.1, read as the reverse complement.
TCTGGGATCTGGCACCCAGTGACATTTCATACCGGCCGGCTGCGCAGTTGCTGTCTATTGAATGGTGATTTTAACTTAGTCCTGAAATTATAGTAGGTGAGCGATTGTATGTCATTTTTGGTATTTGTTAAGAGATGTTAAGTTACTTTATGATCTAAGACAATTTCTTGTTCACACAGTGTAAATGCATTAATTGCATCGTGTCTAGCCCTGATGAAGCGAATTCCCATTTTGCGAAACATGTTGGCTCTAGTCACGCATTAATCGTTGATGCCACTACTGGATAACTAATTATATGTCTACTTATGTATTGTATATACTTTTTTATATTGTTTTTCAATAAATATAGTTGTTTTAGCTGATTGCTTATTATGTTCACCTACACAACTCAGCCAATTTTCCCTTAAAATCCCACCCCTTGAGGAGGGTCGGTACCCAGACTTCCCCTTCCCCCTCCCTTTTCCTGTTCTCCCTGCTCCCCATCCCCTCCCCCCATCCCCTTCCCACCCTTCCTCTCCTTTTTACATTACTGTTTCTAGGGATGGAAAATCATCTGAGTTGTCTCTTATGTAGCCCAAATTATCCTGCCTCTATTGCAGGTGTTCTGAGAGGTATAAGGGTACAGGGACTGAAGAATGACGAATATTAGAGGTGGCTGTAATAAACCCCCGAACTTAAAAAAACAGGTCATAATATGCTCTTGGAATGTGCGGGGGGTAAAAGATAGCTCTAAAAGACAGGCAATTTTCTCTGTAGCAGATAAGGGAAAAGTCAAAATACTCTGTCTGCAGGAGACACACCTGGGAAAGGATACAATTAAGGTAAGGGATCATAAGAAATTCCAGACACAGTATCACTCCACCTACTCCTCTTAGTCAAGAGGCGTGAGTATTTTCATAAGTTCAGGTTTGGTTTTCTCCTGCAGCCAGAGCAAGGTGGATATATATGGACGGTATATTTTTCTCTACTGTTTAATTGAAAATAGAAAATATGTATTAGCTAATGTCTACATCCCTCCCCCATTTAGTATGGAGATACTGGATGATCTAACTAGATTCATGGCGGGTTTTCCTGGGGGTTCTGATCATAGTGGTCGGTGATTTTAATATGTCTATGAATAACTCTCCACTCCAGGACACATGCCACCCTGTCCAGAATTGATAATTTTTGTGCTGGGTAATGAGGAAGCATTGAACGCAGTGGAGGAGATAGTCTATGAGCCAAGAGGGATTTCGGACCACTCGCCAGTGGTAATTGGTATAAAGGGGGGGGGGGGAGATCCAGTAGAGGCGACTGGAAAGTAAATCCTTTTTGGCTCAAGATTATTGAGGACACAGGAACCATTATGGAAGGGTTGGCGGAATTCATAAATTTAAATCTAGGAACGGCTCCATTAGGGATAGTATGGGACTCCCTGAAGGCTTTTCTCTGGGGAGTCTTAATACAAAAAATCTCCTATGCCAAAAAACAATCACAAGCTGAAGAATTAAAGGCAAAAGAAAGGGTAAGAAGGGAGGAAGTACAGTACGTGGAGACACCAACCCCAACTAGTTATGAAGCATGAGTGGAGAGGCAAGACGATTATAGTAGAATGATTCTGGAAAAGATGGAAAAGAAAAAATTACTTCAGAGACTGAGTTTTCTTGGCCAAGGGGAGCGAGTTGGGAAAACTCTGGCTCTGATTATTAAGGCAAATAGTTCCTCAAGCACTGTACTGGCAATTGAAGGGAGGGAAGGAAAAATCAAAAAGGCCACCCCGGAAATATTAGAAGAATTTAGAAAGTATTTTAAAAATCTATATAGTACAGCCCAAACAAATGTGGAGGGGGAAATGTGGGATTTTTTGGGGAAACTGAAAATAATGCCCTTATCAAAAGAAGATCTGGAAATGCTAGACGCCCCATTAACACTCAAAGAGTTGCAAGGGGTAGTAGCAGACATGGCGAACCAGAAAGCACCAGGCCCTGATGGTCTACCCATAGAAATATTTTAAAAATATGGGGAGGTTTTACTTCCTATACTTCTGGAGGTGTTTAATGGAGCTATGGAGTACAGAAAACTTCCCACATCTATGACAGAAGCCATTATAATAATCTTGCTGAAGGAGGGGAAATATCCGCTAGATGTGACTTCATATAGGCCTATATCGCTGTTATGTTCGGACGTGAAGATCCTGGCAAAAGCTTTGGCAACAAGGCTAAAGAAAATAATTTCTAAATTAATACATATAGACCAAACCGGGTTTATCCCGGATAGATCTACAAGTACGAACATAAGACAAGTGTATTTAAATATGCAATTACCCATAGAAAACAGCGGTAAGAGAGCCCTCCTCTCATTAGATGCAGCCAAAGCATTTGATTGTTTGGAATGACACTATATGTGGAAGGTACTAGCTAAATTTCAATTTGGCTCTAACTTTGTCCACTGGCTGAGCCTATTATATGACAAAACAAGAGCCAAGGTTAGAGTCAATGGTGAGTGCTCAGAGTGGTTTCAATTAAGAAGGGGAACCAGGCAGGGGTGCCCTTTGTCACCCCTGCTTTTTGCCCTAGCAATGGAGCCTTTGGCTATTGCACTAAGGACTACTCAGGGGGTACAGGGCTTTAAAAGAAGGAGGGGAGAGGAGAAAATCGCTATATATGCGGATGACATTTTATTATTTCTGGGGGACACACAGGATTCCTTGAGGACAGCCATGGGTATAGTTGAGGAATTCGGCCATTTCTCTGGGCTAACAATTAATTGGGAAAAATCAGTAATTTTGCCAATAGATCCTCTTACAGAGTTACTACCATACCAAACACCCCAAATTAAAGTAGTAAGCCAAATGAAATATCTGGTTATTACCATCTCAAGAGATCCAGGGCAATATATAACTGGAAACCTGGTCCCACTCATGGAAAAATTAAAACAGAAATGTCGGATTTGGGGTCGGTTGCCTCTCTCGGTCGCCGGGCGCTGCAATTTAATCAAGATGGTCTGGCTGCCACAAATTTTATACATATTACATAACTCTCCAGTGTGGATTCCTAAGCATTGGTTTAATAAAATGGACAGCGTGTTCAGAGAGTTAATTTGGAAAAACGGGGTGGCAAGGATCAGCTTGCAGGCGCTGCGACGGGCGGGAGAGAAGGGTGGGATGGGAGTGCCGGATTTGCCGGATCCTCGATGCTATTTCCTAGCATCTCAAATGCAACATGTGGGGGGCAGTAATAGGCCAGGGAATAAGGTAGCAGGGTGTAATGTACTACTGAATGATACTAAACATGATACAGTAGTAGAAGTGTTGGAGGCGGATTCCTTCGGTACCAAGTGCTCCACCACTCGGATGATGGTCAGGGGCTGGGCAAATGTTAACAAAAATAATGGGCTATGCGGGCTTCTCTGAGTTTTTACCATTATGGGATAACAACAATCTTAATGAACTTAAAAAAATGGGGATTATTGAAGAGTGGGATCGACAGGGCATTCATTGTTTGTCACAGCTATATAAGGTGGGGAGACTAAAATCATTCCAGGAGTTAGTGGAAGAATATGCAATTCCTAATCGATCATTCTATAGGTATTTGCAAATTAGGCATGCCTTAGAAGCACAATTTAGTGGGAAGGAACCAGTGTGGTGTGATATGACCTACCTGAGGAAGTTAGTTAAGGCTAACTCTACAAAAGGACTAATTTCTGATATATATGGAAGTTTGAATGCATCAGGTCAAGAGAGTATCGTGGAAAATAAAAATAGGATTAAATGGGAGGGAGATGTTGGGCCACTGTCGGATAGCCAATGTGAGTATGTTCTGGCATTAGGGCCCAGGATCTCCCTCTCTCCCTCACAGATAGTTTCTCATCTATATCTGACATACAGGACATATTATACACCATTGAAGCTGTTCAGGATCGGTAAGAAGCCTGAGGCGAAGTGCCAAAGATGTGGAGGAGGAAGAGGAGATTTGGTGCACATGTTCTGGAGATGTCCCAAGCTGTATAGATATTGGAGGGGTATAGTGGATAAAATCAACTCTGTGTTTGGGACATCTCTGGGCATGGAGGTCAGGACATGCTTATTGGGCTTGATGGGGGAACAAGAGATCTTGAGGGATACACAGACCGCAATAATCAGATGTTTGTTTCAGGGTAAAAAACGTATTTGCTCGGAATTGGCAGAGAAAAGATCCCCCGACAGTAGTAGAATGGATGAAAGAAGTAAGGGAGGTGATTATTAGAGAGATATATATCTATAAGAAAAGGGGTAACCATAAAAAATTTGAAAAAATATGGAAGTTATGGGTGAATCTGGAGGAGCTCAGAATGGAAGTTGTGTAGGACGAAAGTGGAAGTGGGAGGGATGGTTGGTGGGTGTTTAGAGGGGGGTGAGGTTGGGGGATTTGGGGGGGAGGGGATATGGGGGGATGTAAATTGGGGGGGGAGGGGGGTAAGGGTAGAGGGAACGGGGGGGATTAGCTAAAAGGAAAAGAAAACATTTTTTTCTTTTTGTATATTATTGTTTACGGATGTTTTGATTTGGTGTATAAATGAGATAAATATAATGTCTGGATAGATGATGGCATCTTATCTTCTTATCTCTTGTTTTTAATGAAATATTTTCAATAAAAAGATATAAATTAATTACACACAGCCTGCCCTGACCTATGGGGGCGCAATGTAACACTAAAAGCTTGATTGCCTGTTCTCCCTGTTATTGATCATATTGTTTCTGCTCAATGTGTATGTTCAACGTAACCTTACTTATGTAAACAATAAAAACTTTTTTGGGAAAAAAAAAAAAATATTTTTTTCTATCTTTTCATATGACAACACAGAAGAAATGACACTTTGTTACAATGTAAAGTAGTGAGTGTACAACTTGCATAACAGTGTAAATTTGCTGTCCCCACAAAATAACTCAACACACAGCCATTAATGTCTAAACCTCTGGCAACAAAAGTGAGTACACCCCTAAGTAAAAAAGTCCAAATTGGGCCCAAATAGCCATTTTCCCTCCCCGGTGTCATGCGACTCATTAGTGTTACAAGGTCTCAGGTGTAAATGGGGAGTGGGTGTGTTAAATTTGGTGTTGTCACTCTCACTTTCTCATACTGGTCACTGGAAGTCCAACATGACACCTCACGGCAAAGAACTCTCTGAGGATCTGAAAAAAAAAGAAATGTTGCTCTACATAAAGATGGCCTAGGCTATAAGAAGATTTCCAAGACCTTGAAACTGAGCTGCAGCAAGGTGGCCAAGACCATACAGAGGTTTAACAGGACAGGTTCCACTCAGAACAGGTCTCGCCATGGTCGACCAAAGAAGTTAAGTGCACGTGCTCAGCGTCATATCCAGAGGTTGTCTTTGAGAAATAAACGTATGAATGCTGCCAGCATTGCTGCAGAGGTTGTGAATGATTAAGCGCACTTGGAGTGTGTGAAATGCATCTACCAGCTTTCTGCCAACACTTTGGGATGTTCTGTGATGTTCTGAATAAAAGAATTTTGATCGAGTACAGAGTGTGGCCATTTCTTCATTTGATTATATGCGAAGGCGAGCCGAGGCAGGCACCTGTCCAGATCATTAGGCTTTCAAAACCTCACCTGGAGCAGGGAGTCTTCTTGTTTGGACCCAAGTCATGTCAGTGACTTCGTCATCATCATCCCCTTCATCCTCATAATCACTGGAGCCAACTTGGCAATATGCTGCGTCTGGGGGAACATGACTGCTAATTTGTTGTTTACCAGTGTTCCCCCCTCTCTGTAGGCTCATGTTCCTGCCTTCCTCAACCTCAACCAACATCAGAATCAAGTAATGGCTGTGCATAATCAAAGAGCAAGTGTTTCAAATAACTCAGCTGACTCCTCAATGCATGATGCTGGGGCTATAGCAGGAGTGGCTATGGACAAGGAGGCCGAATAAGCCACTCTGGAAGCTTCAGTGGACTGCACATTAGTCTTTGCTTGGGTGATAGAGGATGAGGAGGATGAGGATGGTTTAGTAAGCCAGTCCACCACCTCCTTTGCATGCCATGGCTGGATAGCACGGGCAACATCCCTAAACTAAACTGCCCGAGGACGGACCACATCCACCTTTGCCTGTGGACACAGATGCTGCTGGCCCCTCACAGTGCCATGGGAAAATCTGCCTCTCCTTGTTGGCCTCCCAGACATGATTGGAGGGGACTTATTACCCAAATATAATAGAGATGGGGAAATGTGTACTTGAATGCACTTTAGTCAATTGAAAGTGGTGTTTGGTGCACTTTAACTTGAGTACTCACTACACAGACACACTCCAATATACTGCAGTAAAACCGCACTGACACACTTCAATACATTGCAGTAAAAGTGCAATAACACACTTTAATATACTGCAGTAAAACTGCACTGACGCACTACAATATACTGCAGTAAAACTGCCCTGACACACTAAACTGACACTACAGTAAAAATGAATGGTCACACTACACTCACACTGCACTATCACTATATTCACACCACACTTATACTTTACACTCATAATATAATCACAATAGCACACTATAGCACACCAACGCACTAGTAGCAATGAACAGAGCCCTGTTCTATCTCTCTCCACTTCAATATCACACTGCAAATGGCTTCTCTGGGAAGGAACCTTTTCATCCTATGACCATGCCCCCTTATGAACTCACAGTCCCAGCATGCCCCGGGACTGTGATGTCATAGGGGGCGGGGTCACCACCTATATAAGTCATAGCATAAGTCTCTAAGAATTGCTGTCATCTACCGGCCCCCTGGACCAGTATCAGCCTTCCTTGATGACTTCTCTGCCTGGCTACCCTACTTTCTCTCTTCTGAAATCCCCACAATTATTCTCGGGGACTTCAACATCCCTGTTAACACTAACACTACTATTACTTCTAAACTTCTCAGTCTAACCTCATCGATTGACCTGAAGCAATGGATACAGGCTCCTACCCACTCCAACACCCTTGACCTTGTCTTCTCCTATCTGTGCACTCCGTGCAACCTTTCCAACAATCCACTCCCACTCTCTGATCACCACCTTATTAATTTTGCTCTCTCCCTGTCTTCCACCTCTTCTCCCTCCAACCGCCTAACAGTTACATGTAGAAACCTTTGCCACCTCAACCCTTCTCTTCTCTACTCTGCTACTGATCACCTCTATGACAAAATCTCACCTCTGTCCTGCCCCAACCTAGCCACTTTCATCTACAACAGCTCCCTGTCTTCCTCCCTAGACAAGCTTGCCCCCCTCACTACACGCAGAATTAGGCCCCCCGACTGCTACAACCCTGGCAAACAGATGACACCAGAAGTCTCAGAAAACGTAGCTGTGCTCTTGAGCGCCTGTGGCATAAGACTAAGATCCAGGAAGACTTCACACAATATAGATCTGCCCTCCTAAAATACTATTCCTGCCTTCACACTGCCAAACAGACTTTATCACACTCATTAACACCTTCTCATCCAGTCCACGTCAACTCTTCTCTACCTTCAACACTCTACTCTGTCCTCCACTGCCTCCACCCACCAACTCACTCACTGCCCAGGAGATTGCCAATCACTTCAAAACTAAGATTGATACAATTCATGAGGAGATCGCCAATGCGCAAAAACCTCCCCCATGCAACACCCCATGTCCACAGATATCATATCAGAATCATTACTTCCCTCATTCAACCCTGCTACTATTACTGAGGTTGCTAAACCTTTATCTAACACTCATCTAACCACCTGCCCCCTGGATCCTGCTCCCTCGCAAATGCTACCCTCACCCTCTGACTCGATTCTACACTCTCTAACTCACATTTTCAACCTCTCCCTCTCTTGTGGCATCTTCCCAAACTCTCTAAAACATGCGCTAGTCACCCCCATACTTAAAAAGCCCTCACTGGACCCCACCAATCTCAACAACTTAAGTCCCATCTCCTTACTCTCCTTCTCCTCCAAACTTCTTGAAAGACTGGTCTACAACCGACTAAGCAACCATCTGACCATGAATAAACTTCTTGATCCCCTTCAGTCCGGTTTTCGTCCTCAACACTCCATGGAAACTGCTCTCCTTAAACTCTCAAATGACCTACCAGTGGACACTATTCTGTACTACTTCTCCTGGATCTCTCTGCTGCCTTTGACACAGTGGACCACCCCTCCTCCTCAAAAAACTCCACTCCTTTGGTCTCCTTGACTGTACTCTTTGCTGGTTCTCATCCTACCTATCCCACCGCTCCTTCAGTGTCACTTACAACTCTACTTCCTCCTCTCCTCTTCCTTTCGCCGTTGGGGTCCCCCAAGGTTCTGTTCTTGGACCTCTCCTTTTCTCAATCTACACCACCTCCTTGGGTCAGTTGATTGCCTCCCACGGCTTTAAATATCATCTCTATGCTGATGACACCCAAATCTATCTCTCCACCCCCCAGCTCTCTCCATCTGTCTCCTCACGCATTACCAACTTACTAGCAGACATATCAGCCTGGATGTCACATCACTTCCTCAAACTCAACCTATCCAAAACCGAGCTCATGATATTTCCTCCCTCAGGTGCCACTTCCCCTGATTACTCTGTCAATATCAACGGCTCAACTATCAACCCATCTCCCCACGCCAAGGTCCTAGGTGTAATCCTGGACTCTGAACTAACCTTTCGACGCCACATTCTATCACTAACCAAAACTTGCCGCCTCAATCTCCGCAACATCTCCAAGATACGCCCCTTCCTAACCAATGTCACCACAAAGCTTCTAATCCACTCCCTGGTCATTTCCAGCCTCGACTACTGCAACTCCCTCCTCATTGGTTTACCTTTAAATAGGTTATCCCCACTTCAGTCAATCATGAACACTGCTGCCAGGCTCATCCACCTCACAAACCGCTCAGCGTCTGCTACAACCCTCTGCCAATCCCTCCATTGGCTGCCACTCGGTCACTAAATTAAATTCAAGATACTAACTATAACTTACAAAGCCATCCACAACCTGGCCCCCAGCTACATCTCTAACCTAGTCACAAAATAACAACCTAATCGTTCTCTTCGCTCCCCCCAAGACCTCCTGCTCTCAAACTCCCTTGTCACCTCATCCCATGCTCTCCTACAGGACTTCACCAGAGCCTCTCCCATCCTCTGGAATGCTCTACCCCAATTCGTCCGATTTTCTCCTACTTTATCCACTTTCAGACGATCCCTGAAAACTCATCTCTTCAGAGAAGCCTATCTGGGCCCCACCTAACAACTGTACATTTATCTTCTCAATCAGCACATCACCCACAGTTATTACCTCTTGTATCTCTTGACCTTCCCTCTTAGATTGTAAGCTCTAAGGAGCAGGGCCCTCTGATTCCTACTGTATTAAAGTGTATTGTATTTGTACTGTCTACCCTCAAGTTGTAGAGTGCTACGTAAACTGTTGGCGCTATATAAATTCTGTATAATAATAATAATAATAATAATAGCAGCGTGCACAGACAGCAATACAGCCGGAGAGAGCGTCGTGTCAACATCTCTGGAAAAGAAGAGGGAAGAAGACGATCCAGATGTCCGGGCTCCTCCGCTAGCAAAAGAGCGGCAAAAGAGCAGAAGATAGTGGAGGAGCCCGGCAGAAGGAAGAAGGCACCGGAGAAGAACCAGAGAGCACGGAGACGACACTGGAGAGAGGAAGAAGACGCCGGAGAGACCCCCGGAGTCGGAAGAAGACCCCCCGAAGTCAGAAGAAGACCCCTGGAGTCAGAAGAAGACCCCCCCGAAGTCGGAAGAAGACCCCCAGAGCGGCCTAATAAATTACTTTAAAAACCTGAGTACTGTGTTTTTTCTTGACACTTTTTTCCCTAGGTGAATGGGTAGGGGTACCATGTACCCCATACTCATTCACAAAGGGTGGGGGGGCTCCTGGATTCCGATAAGCCCCCCCGCCCGCAGACCCTGACAACCAATGGCCAGGGTTGTCGGGAAGAGGCCCTTGTCCTCATCAACATGGGGACAAGGTGCTCACACCCCCCATGTTGAGGGCATGCGGCCTGGTATGGCTCAGGGGGGGGGTGCTCGCTCGTCCCCACCCCCTTTCCTGACCGGCCGGGTTGCGTGCTCAGATAAAGGTCTGGTATGGATTTGGGGGGGACCCCCATACTGTTTTTTCAGCATAGGGGGTTAACCTTAAAATCCATACCAGGTCTAAGGGCCTGTTATGCCCCTGGAGGGGAACCCATGCCGGTTTTTTATTTAAAATTTGGCGTGGAGTTCCCCCTCAAGATTCATACTAAACAGTGCCTGGCATTGGCGGGGATCCAAGTCGGATCCCCGCACCAGTGTTAACCCGGCTCGCAAGGTGTCAATCTCACCAATAAAAGTGGCGAGACTGACACAATATCAGACAACAATACAGAAGTTGACCAAAGGGTGGTGGTAAAGAGCTGAAAAACCACATGATTTGGTGAAAGTTGGCTGAAAAAGTCCTGTCGTCTGTATGCAAGACAAACTTCTGGCCAACACCCTTTGTACAAAAATCCAAGGGAAAGTTTGTACAAAGTCCTATCGTGTGTATTGGGCTTAATACCTACATTCTGCCTATTTTGTAGGTTAATAGGCTAATATGTTGTCAAAAAAGGGCATGGGTGGCTGGGCACTGTAACTGGGGACATGGGGACCAAATGCTTGAAAGATGCATTTAAGCTGTATGTAATGTTGTGAAACACTACAGCTTTCTTGGGTATGAGCAGCAACACTGTATTCTGCATTGGAGCTCATTCAGAGGGCCTATATACCACTTGATGACCGCCTCACGCCGATGTACGTCGGCAAGGTGGCACGGACAGGTAAAATCACGTACATGCACGTGATTTGCCTTCCGCGGGTGGGGGGTCCAATCGGACCCCCCCCGGGGCCCGAGGCGGTCGCCATTTCTTCCCGGGCGATGAGAGGTCGCTCCCGGCGAATGAAAATGCTTCCTTTCCCTCTGTAATGTAAACAGAGGGAAAGGAAGTGATGTCATCCCTCCTCGAGCCGGTCTTTTCGATCCGGCGCAGAGGAGAGAAGACATCAAGTAAGTCTGCACAACACTACACTAACAGTAGAACACACCAGGCACACTTGTCACCCCCCATCACCCCCCGATCACCCCCCTGTACCCGCTGTCACTCTGACACCAATAGCATTTTTTTTTTTTTGCATTGGTGTCAGTTTGTGTCAGTTACAAGTGTTAGGGCAGTTAGGTTAGCCCCCTTTAGGTCTAGGGTACCCCCCTTAGGTCCAGGGTACCCCCCTAACCCCCCTAATAAAGGTTAACCCCGTGATCACCCCCCGTCACCAGTGTCGCTAAGCGATCGTTTTTCTGATCGCTGTATTAGTGACACAGGTGACGCTAGTTAGGGAGGTAAGTATATATGTTCGCTGTCAGTGTTTTATAGCGACAGGGACCCCCATATACTACCTGCTAAAGGTTTTAACCCCCTGATTGCCCCCTAGTTAACCCTTTCACCAGCGATCACCGTATAAGTGTTACGGGTGACGCTGGTTAGCTAGTTTGTTTTTTGTAGTTTATTATAGTTTATTATAGTTTTAGGGCACCCGCCGTTTATTACCTTATAAAGGTTTAACCCCCTAATTGCCCGGCGGTGATATAAATTACGTTTTTAGGGTCAGCTAAGGTCTGCGTCGCCCCAGGCAGCGTCAGGTTAGCACTAGTACCGCTAAAACCCACGCACGCAGCATACACCTCCCTTAGTGCTATAGTATCTGAGCGGATCGATATCTGATCCGATCATTTCTATACTCCCCAGCAGTTTAGGGTTCCCATAAACACAGTGTTAGCGGGATCAGCCCAGATACCTGCTAGCACCTGCGTTTTGCCCCTCGGCCCAGCCCTGCCCAGCCCACCCAAGTGCAGTATCGATCGATAACTGACACTTACAAAACACTAAGCACACATAACTGCAGCGTTCGCAGAGTCAGGCCTGATCCCTGCGATCGCTAATAGTTTTTTGGTAGCGTTTTGATACAGTCGCTGACAGTCAGGAGCTTTTTTGCCTGTGAGTCTCACTAGTGTACCCCTAAATTTAGAGCCCAAAATGGCAAATCGAAGGTACACTAGTGAAGAGGCCTACACGTTTCTGAGCATGACAGATAGTGAAGAGGAAGTCACTCATCTGTCAAGTTCGGGCTCAGAATACGATCCTGTAGAGGACAGCGGCTCCATGACAGATAGCTCTGACGATAGAGTTGTGGTCCCTGCTAGGGTCAGGCGTACCAGACCCCGAACTTCTTCTGTCCTTGAAGTGCAAGAACCGCAGGGCTCTCGTATGGAGCAGAGAAGTACTAGCGCCGCTACTCCTGGTGAACTGGCAAGCACCAGCGGCCTAATACACCCTGGTCGTACATCCAGCACTGCAGTATCACGTGGTGACGTGGCGAGTCCCATAAGTGCAGTTCAAGCTGGTGAGGTGGCAAGCACTAGTAGTGTCCCGCTGCCACCAAGAAGACAAAGACAGGCCCGTCGTGCCCATAGTGCCCTTCCTGCTGCATTCGCCAATCCGAATTGGGAACCCACCGCTTCTGCAGCACCCGTACTTCCCCCTTTCACTGACCAACCCGGAATTCAGGTGGAAACAGTTGACTTTACTCCACTGGATTTTTATTCACTGTTTTTCACCGAAGATCTCTATAGATCTATTGTGGACCAAAGCAATTTATACGCTGGTCAACACATCGCCGCTAATCCCCAGTCCTCCCTTGCCAGAGATTGGAGACCAATTACGGTCTCCGAATTTAAGATCTTTCTGGGCCTTTCCCTCCTCATGGGTTGAATAAAAAGAGTAAGTTGCGGTCATATTGGTCCACTGACCCAATTTACCATTCGCCCTTGTTCTCTGCCTCCATGGCCAGGGCACGATACGAGCAGATTTTGCGGTTCAAGCACTTCAACGACAATGAACTCTGTCGTCCTCGTGGAGACCCTACATACGATCGGCTCTACAAAATTCGGCCCCTCGTAAACCACTTCAACCAACGTTTTGCAGATTTGTTTACCCCCCATCAAGTTGTCTGCGTTGATGAGTCCCTGATTACATTTTCTGGCCGCTTGTCATTCAAACAGTACCTTCCCAGCAAGCGTGCCAGATACGGGGTCAAGATGTATAAGCTCTGTGACAGGGCCACAGGCTATACATGTAGTTTTATGGTTTACGAGGGAAAAGATAAGAAAAGATAAAAGTGTAACCCTGCGCTTACCCAACAAAGGAAGCAGCTCACACAACAAATAAGGATTTTGTCAAATTACAAATGCATATACAAGTGTAGCGCTGTGGATTAAAAAGCTTGTAAAATAATAAAAAATAAAGGAAAAACGTCTATGTCAAACAACTGTAGTTGCAAATTATGTTAATCTTCACAGATAAAGAAAATAAACAAAATAAAGTCTCTGATGTTTCTTCAGATATTTTAAAAGTTTGAAGAGGACTGGTGTTAGTCCAAAGGTATGTATGGTTCCTTATTCACCACGTGGATAATACATGCAAACGAGTGATGGACCCTCCACATAAGGAAAAATGAAGGCTTACCAGAAGGATTGAACTCATAAGAACATACGTTCAATGAGTCAATCAAGCTTGTGACCCCAACGGGTAATCAAAGAGAAGAACCTTGCGACTGGATGGTGGTAAAGCTTCAGTATATGTCCACACTTCTGACGGAACTCAAGGTAAATGGCAAACCTTCCCACGGGTCATCCCAGATGGATAATCCATATATGAATAAAGAAGGGGAGCCACATAGCATAATACCGTTTGGGAAAACAGATTTATTAAAATAAGTAAACAACTTACATTTCAGTAGTAAGAAAAGCGCTTCAATTTAAAATTATGGCAGGCAGTGGAGTCTCCCGACGCGTTTCGTCTCAAAAGACTTCTTCTGGGGTGCTCACTCACTGCTGCCATACCCCTTAATATAGATATCTAAGCCCCCTTAATGAGGATATAGCTCGTGTCTAAATTACAAAGGTACTTCCGGGTTTGGCCAAAATGGCGGACCCGCGTGCGTTCCACGCCTCAATTGGGTGTGTGTATATGCGTTCCAGCATTGTACTGAGAAGTTGCTATAAGATGTAATCAAAATATGAGTGTAGGGACAAAGTAGGAATGTAACTGAAATAGGAACCACTTCCTAGTAAGGATATTTACAATATAAAAGCTATTATTACCATTCTTCCATATCATAATGGAGAAAAAGGAACGAGATACCGGACGTGCGTCACCCGTTCTGACGGGATAAACACGCGTCACTTCCCCTCGCATGGACCGCTATGGATGAACAGCGGTTCAAGCCTCGTTTTGATGCCTATCGACCTATCAGTGGAGATAGGGAGACCGAGATGTCGGATGTGCGTCACCCGTTCGGGAGGGACGCACACACGTCACTTCCCTTCGCCTGGACCGCTGTAGATCAACGGCGGTTCAAGCCTCGTTCTGATGCCTAAGTGGGGCGTGCATCGCCACGTCAAACGGGGCGAGAGCATGTGACTCCCTATCACATGGGCGGCCGAAAATAAACCTTAAGTCAAGCCTCGTTTTGATAACCGACAACATAGTGACATCAGTAAAGAACTCTATATGAATAACAGTGGAAAAGCACAATGTGCAATAGCATAAAAATCTACGCCACAGAGAGTATGATCTTTTAATGGATAAATGGAAAATTTAGACATAGTGACTCTTAGTGTGTTCCGTGAATAGTGATATAGTGATAGATTAATAATGATAAATCATAAAAATAAAAACAAAATTAAAAACTATATTAAAAAATAATAAATAAAAATAAAAATAAAATAAATAGTAATAAAAATAAAAATAAATATAAAAAATAATAAATAATAAAATAAAATAAAAATAAAAATAAAAATAAAAATAAAAATAAAATTAAAAAATAAAAAATAAAAAATAAATAAAAAAATAAATAAATAAATAAATAAAAAAATAAATAAATAAATAAAAAAATAAAAAAATAAAATAAAAATAAAAATAAAAAATAAAAAATGAAAAATGAATAAATAAACAATGAATATAGATGTGCATATAAAGGGTGGTAAGGAGATTTTCATCTCCATATACCATCTCCGAATGTTATGATGTGAATCAGAAAAATTTTTTAGATGTAAAGTGTAGAAAATCATTAGTAGTGACATTATCCTTATCAGTGAAATCTTTGTATATATGTGTACATAAATTTGGCTTCCATAGACTCGAGATATATTCTCAAAAAAATTCACAGTTAAACACCAGTATACAAAAACTTATGATTACTCTGAAGTAAAACTAGGAGTCATTGATAAATGCATTAATGTCAATTTCCATATTCATACCCCTTGGGGAGAGGGACTGTAGCTCATGTATCCAGAAAGTCTCTAGGCGGGAGACGCCCCTGGTCTTTGCACCCCCTCTCCCCAAGGTGGAGTATATTGGTCGATAACTAGAAATTGTGAGCCTAGTGGGTTACCGTTATGGAATTCTTTGAAATGTCTAGGTACACTGTGTTTGGACTTCCTCCCTTTAATTAGGGCAATATGTTCACCCACTCTTCTAGTAAATGTTCTTGTTGTGCGGCCAACATATTGTTGGCCACATGGACATGTAATCAAATATACTACATATCTGGAATTACATGTACAGAAAGGTTTGATGGTATACCTTTTCCCTGTGACTGTCGACATAAAATGTGTGGTCTTGCGTCCCGTTAATGTATTATTTCGGCATACAACACATTTTTTACATGGAAAAAATCCAGTCAAATTGTGGAAAAAAGAGGGGCGAACTGGAGGGTTCGTAACATTGGGTGCTACCAGGCCACGTAGGGATGGTGCTCCTTTATAAATTATTTTGGCTTGTTCCGGTAATATCTTAGCTAAAATATTATCTTGCTTCAACACCCCCCAGTGCTTTTTCATAATGTTTTTAATTTGTTTGTGTTGCACTGAATATGAAGTTAGCATTGCCCACTTGTATGTGGAATCTGGTTCCCTGTCAGGTTTGACTTCAAACAGGGAATTTCTGTCAATATCTATAACTCTCTGGAGATCCAATTCTAAAGTAGTATTGTCATACCCCTTGTCTAGAAACCGTTGTTTTAAAATATTTGCTTGTTCTCTAAATACTTCCACGTTTGTACAGTTCCTACGAAGACGCAGAAACTGACTGCGAGGAACTGCGTTAAGCCAAGATCTGTGATGACAGCTATCTGTGGGAATGAAACTGTTTCGATCTGTTGGCTTAAAATATGTATTAAATTCGAATTGATCGTTAACAATCCTGATTTCTAGATCTAGGAAGTGAATCACATCTTCACTCGCTTCATAAGATAAGGAGATACCTCTATCATTATTATTAAGGTGTTCAAAAAATTGTTTCAATGATTCTGAAGTACCACTCCATAGGAGGAGGATGTCGTCTATGTATCTAGCCCACAGGACTAGTGAGGTAGTCCCGTAGGCATAGACGACATCCTCCTCCCATTTGGCCATGAAGAGGTTCGCAAGACTCGGAGCGAATTTCGCTCCCATGGCCACTCCACGTTGTTGCAAATAGAACCTTTGATCGAACCAAAAATAGTTATGTTTGGTCGCGAATTCAAGCAACTCTATCAAATAATCGCACTGGAAAGAAGCCAGAGATTCCTCCCGGTAAAGGAAGTGTCTGACAGCCTCTATGCCTCTTTCGTGTGGTATGCACGTGTATAACGAGGCCACATCCGCTGTAGCCATGACAGAGATCAGAAATATAAAAAACAGAAGAAATATTCTAGAGATGTTGGAGACTATAGAAATAATGGTGTTTTTGGGTGGCAGAAACTTTTTTTGGTTGCTCCACCTATGGAAGTTTCGTCTGGCGACAGTGAAACGGCCATACCAACAACCGCCCCCATACCTCCAACAACTCTAGCCTCCCATCCCCTTGTCACCAAGGGTCGACCCTCTAGGGACACTGAAAGATACAATGAAGACCCGTACAAATCCCAACCAAGAGTGCGTCATTATAGCCCACATACTCCTAAAAACCTTTCAAGGGGTAGGGGCAATCACAGAGGGAAACGTGGAGGTAGGGGAAACCCCAGAGGGGATGTATACCACTCTACCACACGTCCCCATTGGGAGTATGATAACCAACCCCAACGCCCCTCATTTCCAAGACATGAGACACGTCCTAATTCTTCGTATTATGACGAAAGTCCTTACTATCGGTACCCCTCCTCCCCAATCCGCACCTATAATAGATATTCACCTCTTAGAGATACCCACATCAGGAGAGACAGCTATGTCGATCCTCCATATATTCAAAATCCCACGACCTACCATAATCAGGTTTTTTACGAGGACCGACACACCACAAAAAGAGGTCCAGACCCAAGAGAGGGTGCCGAGGGGGGAGGAGAGTACAGAAAAGAAAAGAGAAAAAGAGTGTAGTAGGACAAGGGGTATTTAATTTGAGCACCCAGGCACTTACTCAGGCTGAAATATCAGTGCTCGATAAGGGTCTCAAATATGCCCCTCCCAAGAAACTGAATAAATTTCATACATTCATTGATGTTCATAAATTCATACGTAAAATTAACATCCAAAGGTATTTGATTTCCAATCCCACCCGAACTGATTACCCAGCAGCTACCTCAGGTACTGTACACTCGGGATTATCCAATCCGTCCTTATTTGTCCCTCCAGTCCCTATCACTCCCGCAGTGAAAATTTTTAGAGATCTCGTTCTTGATGATCTTGCCAGACTACCAGAAAAACATATTCGACATTCATCCTTGTCAAAAAAAGGATTACAATCCTTGTGTGCATGGAAAAATTTAGTTGTCCGCCCCGCGGATAAAGGAGGAGGTATAGTGGTGTTGGATAAAAGCCAATATGAGAAGGAGATGTATCGGATATTGAGAGAACCAGATACTTACGTAGAACTCTCCAATAATCCCACTAGTATATACAAGAAACAACTACAGACCCTTATAACCAAAGGTTATGATTCTAGGATTCTAAATAAAAAGGAGAAAGCCTTCCTGGTACCCTCTGCACCAAGAATCCCCACCATCTACTATTTGCCAAAAATCCACAAAAACCCGACGTGCCCTCCAGGGAGACCCATCGTGAGTGGTATTAATTCTATTACGTCTAGAATAGGCAAATACATTGATTTCTATTTGCAACCTATTGTTTCAAAGACACCTTCTTTTTTGAAGGATACCAGCTCTACGATTAAACGCCTGGAAGGGATTCAGTTACAGAAAGGTTTCATCATGGCTACAGCGGATGTGGCCTCGTTATACACGTGCATACCACACGAAAGAGGCATAGAGGCTGTCAGACACTTCCTTTACCGGGAGGAATCTCTGGCTTCTTTCCAGTGCGATTATTTGATAGAGTTGCTTGAATTCGCGACCAAACATAACTATTTTTGGTTCGATCAAAGGTTCTATTTGCAACAACGTGGAGTGGCCATGGGAGCGAAATTCGCTCTGAGTCTTGCGAACCTCTTCATGGCCAAATGGGAGGAGGATGTCGTCTATGCCTACGGGACTACCTCACTAGTCCTGTGGGCTAGATACATAGACGACATCCTCCTCCTATGGAGTGGTACTTCAGAATCATTGAAACAATTTTTTGAACACCTTAATAATAATGATAGAGGTATCTCCTTATCTTATGAAGCGAGTGAAGATGTGATTCACTTCCTAGATCTAGAAATCAGGATTGTTAACGATCAATTCGAATTTAATACATATTTTAAGCCAACAGATCGAAACAGTTTCATTCCCACAGATAGCTGTCATCACAGATCTTGGCTTAACGCAGTTCCTCGCAGTCAGTTTCTGCGTCTTCGTAGGAACTGTACAAACGTGGAAGTATTTAGAGAACAAGCAAATATTTTAAAACAACGGTTTCTAGACAAGGGGTATGACAATACTACTTTAGAATTGGATCTCCAGAGAGTTATAGATATTGACAGAAATTCCCTGTTTGAAGTCAAACCTGACAGGGAACCAGATTCCACATACAAGTGGGCAATGCTAACTTCATATTCAGTGCAACACAAACAAATTAAAAACATTATGAAAAAGCACTGGGGGGTGTTGAAGCAAGATAATATTTTAGCTAAGATATTACCGGAACAAGCCAAAATAATTTATAAAGGAGCACCATCCCTACGTGGCCTGGTAGCACCCAATGTTACGAACCCTCCAGTTCGCCCCTCTTTTTTCCACAATTTGACTGGATTTTTTCCATGTAAAAAATGTGTTGTATGCCGACATAATACATTAACGGGACGCAAGACCACACATTTTATGTCGACATTCACAGGGAAAAGGTATACCATCAAACCTTTCTGTACATGTAATTCCAGATATGTAGTATATTTGATTACATGTCCATGTGGCCAACAATATGTTGGCCGCACAACAAGAACATTTACTAGAAGAGTGGGTGAACATATTGCCCTAATTAAAGGGAGGAAGTCCAAACACAGTGTACCTAGACATTTCAAAGAATTCCATAACGGTAACCCACTAGGCTCACAATTTCTAGTTATCGACCAATATACTCCACCTTGGAGAGGGGGTGCTAAGACCAGGGGCGTCTCCCGCCTAGAGACTTTCTGGATACATGAGCTACAGTCCCTCTCCCCAAGGGGTATGAATATGGAAATTGACATTAATGCATTTATCAATGACTCCTAGTTTTACTTCAGAGTAATCATAAGTTTTTGTATACTGGTGTTTAACTGTGAATTTTTTTGAGAATATATCTCGAGTCTATGGAAGCCAAATTTATGTACACATATATACAAAGATTTCACTGATAAGGATAATGTCACTACTAATGATTTTCTACACTTTACATCTAAAAAAAATTTTTCTGATTCACATCATAACATTCGGAGATGGTATATGGAGATGAAAATCTCCTTACCACCCTTTATATGCACATCTATATTCATTGTTTATTTATTCATTTTTCATTTTTTATTTTTTATTTTTATTTTTATTTTATTTTTTTATTTATTTATTTATTTATTTATTTTTTTATTTATTTATTTATTTATTTATTTATTTTTTTTTTTTTTTTTTTTTATTTTTTTTTTATTTTTATTTTTATTTTATTTTATTATTTATTATTTTTTATATTTATTTTTATTTTTATTACTATTTATTTTATTTTTATTTTTATTTATTATTTTTTAATATAGTTTTTAATTTTGTTTTTATTTTTATGATTTATCATTATTAATCTATCACTATATCACTATTCACGGAACACACTAAGAGTCACTATGTCTAAATTTTCCATTTATCCATTAAAAGATCATACTCTCTGTGGCGTAGATTTTTATGCTATTGCACATTGTGCTTTTCCACTGTTATTCATATAGAGTTCTTTACTGATGTCACTATGTTGTCGGTTATCAAAACGAGGCTTGACTTAAGGTTTATTTTCGGCCGCCCATGTGATAGGGAGTCACATGCTCTCGCCCCGTTTGACGTGGCGATGCACGCCCCACTTAGGCATCAGAACGAGGCTTGAACCGCCGTTGATCTACAGCGGTCCAGGCGAAGGGAATTACGTGTGTGCGTCCCTCCCGAACGGGTGACGCACATCTGACATCTCGGTCTCCCTATCTCCACTGATAGGTCGATAGGCATCAAAACGAGGCTTGAACCGCTGTTCATCCATAGCGGTCCATGCGAGGGGAAGTGACGCGTGTTTATCCCGTCAGAACGGGTGACGCACGTCCGGTATCTCGTTCCTTTTTCTCCATTATGATATGGAAGAATGGTAATAATAGCTTTTATATTGTAAATATCCTTACTAGGAAGTGGTTCCTATTTCAGTTACATTCCTACTTTGTCCCTACACTCATATTTTGATTACATCTTATAGCAACTTCTCAGTACAATGCTGGAACGCATATACACACACCCAATTGAGGCGTGGAACGCACGCGGGTCCGCCATTTTGGCCAAACCCGGAAGTACCTTTGTAATTTAGACACGAGCTATATCCTCATTAAGGGGGCTTAGATATCTATATTAAGGGGTATGGCAGCAGTGAGTGAGCACCCCAGAAGAAGTCTTTTGAGACGAAACGCGTCGGGAGACTCCACTGCCTGCCATAATTTTAAATTGAAGCGCTTTTCTTACTACTGAAATGTAAGTTGTTTACTTATTTTAATAAATCTGTTTTCCCAAACGGTATTATGCTATGTGGCTCCCCTTCTTTATTCATATATGGATTATCCATCTGAGATGACCCGTGGGAAGGTTTGCCATTTACCTTGAGTTCCGTCAGAAGTGTGGACATATACTGAAGCTTTACCACAATCCAGTCGCAAGGTTCTTCTCTTTGATTACCCGTTGGGGTCACAAGCTTGATTGACTCATTGAACGTATGTTCTTATGAGTTCAATCCTTCTGGTAAGCCTTCATTTTTCCTTATGTGGAGGGTCCATCACTCGTTTGCATGTATTATCCACGTGGTGAATAAGGAACCATACATACCTTTGGACTAACACCAGTCCTCTTCAAACTTTTAAAATATCTGAAGAAACATCAGAGACTTTATTTTGTTTATTTTCTTTATCTGTGAAGATTAACATAATTTGCAACTACGGTTGTTTGACATAGACGTTTTTCCTTTATTTTTTATTATTTTACAAGCTTTTTAATCCACAGCGCTACACTTGTATATGCATTTGTAATTTGACGAGGGAAAAGATAGCCACGTAGAGCCGACAAACTGCCCTGACTACATAGGAAGCCCTGGCAAGATAGTGTGGGACTTGGTGTCACCCTTATTTGGAAAGGGGTACCACTTGTACGTGGACAATTATTATACGAGCGTGCCACTTTTTAGTCACTTGTTTGATCATCAGATTGGAGCATGTGGCACCGTGCGACCTAATTGCCGGGGCTTTCCCCAGCAGCTTGTAGATTCCCGTCTTAGGCTGGGGGAGAGAGGCTGCTTGAAGTATAATAATTTGCTCGCTATGAAGTGGAGGGATAAGAAGAATGTTTTCGTTCTCACCTCCCTTCGTGCAGACACGACGACCCAAATTACTACGGCGACTGGTGTTGTGGAGAAACCCCTCTGTGTCCACGAATATAACCTTAATATGGGAGGGGTGGACCTCAACGACCAGTTGTTGGCGCCGTACCTAGTTGCCCGTAAGGCCAGACGCTGGTACAAAAAAGTGTCTGTTTATTTATTTCAATTGGCTTTGCTGAACGCTCATGTACTATACAGAGCTTCAGGACGGACTGGATCCTTCCTTAAATTCCAGGAAGAGATCATCAGAGCCCTTCTGTTACCTCACCTTCCCCAACCAAATGCAGTAAGCCGGCTGCATGAGAGGCATTTTCTTTATGCCCTCCCGAGTACCCCTACCCAACGAGCCCCCCAAAAAAGATGTCGTGTCTGCAGCAAGCGCGGATTTAGGCGTGACACCTGGTCTTATTGTCCCTCCTGTCCTGGCAATCCTGGTCTTTGCATGGGTGAATGCTTTGAACACTACCATACACTAGTTGAGTATTAGCGTAGGGTTCAGCACTGCACAGACTAGGCACACTAACACAGGGTCTCCCAAGATGCCATTGCATTTTGAGAGACCCAAACCTGGAACCAGTTACAAAAGTTAAAAGTTACTAAAAAAAAGTGTAAAAAAAAATAAATAAAAAAAAATAAATAAATAAAAACACAAAAAAAATATAAAATAAAAAAAACAAAAATAGTTGTTGTTTTATTGTTCTCTCTCTCTCTATTCTCTCTCTATTGTTCTGCTCTTTTTTACTCTATTCTATTCTGCAATGTTTCATTGTTATTATGTTTTACCATGTTTGCTTTTCAGATTTTTTATACTTTACTGTTTACTGTGTTTTGTTGGTAACCATTTTATTGTTTTCAGGTACGCCATTCAGTTGCAGCGCAGATTTATTTATCTTGACAGCAACAGCGTTTGCTCCCACGATATATAAAGCCGTGACTCCAGCGCTGTCGGAGGTGATTTCACCACCACAGTTACATACTTCAGCATATATGCCGAAGCGTGGGGGCAGCAGTGGGTGGAGGAGCAATTTGCTCCTGCCTTTTGTGGGAGGATGCCCCCATGCTTCGGCATATATATATTTTAGGCACAGGTTTCGTTAAATGTTTTATTTTTTACTATGTTTTTTTTTTGTATTTGCTTTGCAGGTATGGTAAGTCTTACTGTTATACTGTAATGTTACTTTGTTTTATTGTTAACCATCATTTGCTTAGCAGGTACGCCATTCAGTTGCAGCGTGGATTTATTTATCTTGACAGCAACAGCGTTTGCTCCCACGATATATAAAGCCGTGACTCCAGCGCTGTCGGAGGTGATTTCACCACCACAGTTACATACTTCAGCATATATGCCGAAGCGTGGGGGCAGCAGTGGGTGGAGGAGCGATTTGCTCCTGCCTTTTGCGGGAGGATGCCCCCATGCTTCGGCATATATAAATGGTGCATGTATGCCCATCATTAGAAGAGGGTGGATGAAGGGAGGTATTCTAATGGTGGGCATACCCACCGATCAATATCTTTTTTTCGTTCAGCCCACAGGCTGCATGAAAAAAAAGTTTACAATATATGCCCAACAAGGACCAGCAACGTACTGGTATGTTGCTGGACTTTGAGTGGTTATACCAGAATGATGCCTGCAGGTTTAGGTATCATCTTGGTATCATTCTTTTCAGCCAGCGGTCGGCTTTCATGTAAAAGCAATCCTAGCGGCTAATTAGCCTCTAGACTGCTTTTGCAAGCAGTGGGAGGGAATGCCCCCCCCCCACCGTCTTCCATGTTTTTCTCTGGCTCTCCTGTCCCAACAGGGAACCTGAAAATGCAGCCGGTGATTCAGCCAGCTGACCATAGAGCTGATCAGAGACCAGAATGGCTCCAAACATCTCTATGGCCTAAGAAACCGGAAGCTACGAGCATTTCATGACTTAGATTTCCCCGAATGTAAACAGCGCCATTGGGAAATTGGGAAAGTATTTTATCACACCGATCTTGGTGTGGTCAGATGCTTTGAGGGCAGAGGAGAGATCTAGGGTCTAATAGAGCCCAATTTTTTTTAAAAAAGAGTACCTGTCACTACCTATTGCTATCATAGGGGATATTTACATTCCCTGAGATAACAATAAAATTAATAAAAAAAAAATAAAAATGAAAGGAACAGTTTAAAAATAAGATAAAAAAGCAAAAAAATAATAAAGAAAAAAAAAAAAAAAAAACACCCCTATCCCCCGCTGCTCTCGCGCAAAGGCGAACGCAAGCGTCGGTCTGGCGTCAAATGTAAACAGCAATTGCACCATGCATGTGAGGTATCAACGCGAAGGTCAGAACGAGTGCAGTAATTTTAGCAGTAGACCTCCTCTGTAAATCTAAAGTGGTAACCTGTAAAGGCTTTTAAAAGCTTTTAAAAATGTATTTATTTTGTCGCCGCTGCACGTTTGTGCGCAATTTTAAAGCATGTCATGTTTGGTATCCATGTACTCGGCCTAAGATCATCTTTTTTATTTCATCAAACATTTGGGCAATACAGTGTGTTTTAGTGCATTAAAATTTAAAAAAGTGTGTTTTTTCCCCAAAAAATGCGTTTGAAAAATCGCTGCGCAAATACTGTGTGAAAAAAAAAAAATGAAACACCCACCATTTCAATCTGTAGGGCATTAGCTTTAAAAAAATATATAATGTTTGGGGGTTCAAAGTAATTTTCTTGCAAAAAAAAATAATTTTTTCATGTAATCAGAAAGTGTCAGAAAGGGCTTTGTCTTCAAGTGGTTAGAAGAGTGGGTGATGTGTGACATAAGCTTCTAAATGTTGTGCATAAAATGCCAGGACAGTTCAAACCCCCCCCCCCCCCCAAATGACCCCATTTTGGAAAGTAGACACCCCAAGCTATTTGCTGAGAGGCATGTTGAGTCCATGGAATATTTTATATTGTGACACAAGTTGCGGGAAAGAGACAAATCTTTTTTTTTTTTTGCACAAAGTTGTCACTAAATGATATATTGCTCAAACATGCCATGGGAATATGTGAAATTACACCCCAAAATACATTCTGTTGCTTCTCCTAAGTATGGGGATACCACATGTGTGAGACTTTTTGGGAGCCTAGCCGCGCACAGGACCCCGAAAACCAGGCTTTCTAAGGGCGTACATTTTTGATTTCACTCTTCACTGCCTAGCACAGTTTCAGAGGCCATGGAATGCCCAGATGGCACAACCCCCCCCCTAAATGACCCCATTTTGGAAAATAGACACCCCAAGCTATTTGCTGAGAGGTATAGTGAGTATTTTGCAGACCTCACTTTTTGTCACAAACTTTTGAAAATTGAAAAAAGAAAAAAAAATACATTTTTCTTGTCCTTCTTCATTTTCAAAAACAAATGAGAGCTGCAAAATACTCACCATGCCTCTCAGCAAATAGCTTGGGGTGTCTACTTTCCAAAATGGGGTCATTTGGGGAGGTTTTGTGCCATCTTGGCATTTTATGGCCTTCAAAACTGTGATAGGTAGTGAGGAGTGAAATCAAACATTTATGCCCTTAGAAATCCTGAAGGCGGTGATTGGTTTTCGGGGCCCCGTACGCGGCTAGGCTCCCAAAAAGTCCCACACATGTGGTATCCCCATACTCAGGAGAAGCAGCTAAATGTATTTTGGTGTGCAATTCCACATATGCCCATGGCCTGTGTGAGAAATATATCATTTAGTCACAACTTTGTGCAAAAAAAAAAAAAATTGTCACTTTCCTGCAACTTGTGTCAAAAAATAAAGTATTCCAAGGACTCAACATGCCTCTCAGCAAATAGCTTGGGGTGTCTACTTTCCAAAATGGTGTCATTTGGGGGGGGTTTGTGCCATCTGGGCATTTTATGGCCTTCAAAACTGTGATAGGTAGTGAGGAGTGAAATCAAACATTTATGCCCTTAGAAATCCTGAAGGCGGTGATTGGTTTTCGGGGCCCCGTACGCGGCTAGGCTCAAAAAAAGTCCCACACATGTGGTATCCCCATACTCAGGAGAAGCAGCTGAATGTATTTTGGGGTGCAATTCCACATATGCCCATGGCCTGTGTGAGCAATATATCATTTAGTGACAACTTTTTGTAAATATTTTTTTTTTTTTTTGTCATTATTCAATCACTTGGGACAAAAAAAATAAATATTCAATGGGTTCAACATGCCTCTCAGCAATTTCCTTGGGGTGTCTACTTTCCAAAATGGGGTCATTTGGGGGGGTTTTATACTGCGCTGCCATTTTAGCACCTCAAGAAATGACATAGGCAGTCATAATCTAAAAGCTGTGTAAATTACAGAAAATGTACCCTAGTTTGTAGGCGCTATAACTTTTGCGCAAACCAATAAATATACACTTATTGACATTTTTTTTACCAAAGACATGTGGCCGAATAAATTTTGGCCTAAATGTATGACTAAAATTGAGTTCATTGGATTTTTTTTATAACAAAAAGTAGAAAATATCATTTTTTTTTCAAAATTTTCGGTCTTTTTCCGTTTATAGCGCAAAAAATAAAAACTGCAGAGGTGATCAAATACCATCAAAAGAAATCTCTATTTGTGGGAAGAAAAGGACGCAAATTTCGTTTGGGTACAGCATTGCATGACCGCGCAATTAGCAGTTAAAGCGACGCAGTGCCAAATTGGAAAAAGACCTCTGGTCCTTAGGCAGCATAATGGTCCGGGGCTCAAGTGGTTAATGCCATCACCATGCAGAGCCATTGGCAGATGCATGTGCATCCACTTCAACTGTGTGTGCATCCACTTCCACTGCTCAAGTGTTGTACAGTGGCTAGTCAGTATGTAAACAGCTTGGAAAGGCTCACACTTAAGAGGAAGAGATGCAGTAGGTTTATCTTGAAAAATAAATGCGGGTTCAATATTTGAAAGGCAAACACCACAAATATTGTTCAGTGGCTGGACAGTATGTTAGCAGATGGCAAAGTAGCAAATTAAAATAGAGCGGTGAGGCAAGTTTTATCCTGCAATAAGCATTACAATGCATTATTTGAGAGATAATTGCCACATGTATTGTTCAGTGGCTGGTCAGTTAGTAAAAAGTTTGGCAAAGTTGAAATGCAAGTAGGAGAAGCAAGCTATACTGCATCTTGAAATAAACATTAGAGTTTATTCTCTGATAGCCACAAATATTGTACAGTGTCTCAACAGCTTTGTAAGACTGCAATGTAAAAAGGAGAGATGAGGCAGGTTTTATCTTGAAAGAAACATTGTAATTTATTATTTGAGAAACAATAGCCACAAATATTGTTCATGAGAGACAATAGCCACAAATATTGTTCAGTGGTTAGACAGTATCAAGCCGCATCTAAGGTCGCAATGTAAAAGGGAGAGATGAGGTGTTTTATTATCTTGAAATAAACATTAGAGAGTAATCTTAGTAATACAACATCCACAAATTTTGTACAGTTACTGAACAATATGTAAATAGCTTGGTTAGGCTGCAATGTAAAAAGGAGAGTCATGACAGGTTTTATCATGAAAAAAAAATAGAGCATACTATTTGAGGGACACTAGCTGGAAATATCGTACAGTTGCTGGATAGTATGTAAGCAGCTTGGTAATACTGCAATGTAGGAGAGGTGAGGCAGGTAGTATTTTAAAATAGATAATACAGCGGGTGTTATTTACAAAACAGCAGCACACATAATCTGGTGCAGCTGTGCATAGAAACTAGATTAGATTGTAACCTTAGCTTGTTCAATTAAGCTTAACTACTTAAGGACTGGAAGGATTTGCCCCCTTAATGACCAAGCCATTTTTTTGCAATACGACACTGCATCACTTTAACTGACAATTGCGCGGTCATGCGATGCTGTACCCAAACAAAATTTATGTCCTTTATGTCCTTTTTTTGCCACAAATAGAGCTTTCTTTTGGTGGTATTTGATCACATCTGCGGTTTTTATTTTTTGCCCTATAAAAAAACAAAGCGACAATTTAAAAAAAAAAAAACTTTTTTTTTTCCTTTTTTGCTATAATACATATCCAAAAAAAATATAAAAAAATATATTCATTAGCTTAGGCTGATATAAATTCTTCTACATATTTTTGGTAAAAAAAAATTGCAATAGGCGTATATTGATTGGTTTGCGCAAAAGTTATTGCATCTACAAACTATGGGATAGATTTAGGGACTTTTTTTATTTTATTGTTTTTACTAGTAATGGCAGCAAGCTGCGATTTTTAGTGGGATTGCGACATTGCGGTGGACAAATCTGACCCGAAATGACACTTTTTGGGAACCAGTGACATTATTACATTGATCAGTGTACTGATCAATGTATAAATGATACTGGCAGGGAAGGGGTTAACACTAGGGGGTGATCAAGGGTTTAACTGCTTAACTGTGTTCCCTCAGCGTGTTCTAAGTGTAGGGGGGATGGGCTCATTGGGACATAAAAAAGATCACTTTCCACAATCACTGGGAACAGAAGATCTCTGACATGTCCCCTGTCAGAATGGGGATCCGCCTTGTTTACAAAGGCAGATCCTCATTCTGCCTCTGTACTAGGTGATCGCGGGTCGCTGGCTGAGTTCGAGTCCGCTCGACCCACAGTTTTCCCCCTCCGCAGAATGTTTTAGAGGACGTGGCCAAACTGCTGACTTCATACGCTGCTTCTAGACCTGCCCCATTTTTGGACAGATATCGGTTCCTTTATTTCCTCCGCACTGGGCCTGCCCTATATCCTGAATCCCAAGAACTGCCTTCTAGGCATTTTTGGTGACCTGTCTATTCCCACTCATGCTAAGAAACTACTCTGCATCTTATACTTTTATGTATATAGGTGTCGGAATTTCCGACAACAAAAATTTGAGAGCTGGTTCTCAAATTTTCCGACAACAAAATCCATTGTCGAAAATTCTGATCGTGTGTACACAATTCCAACACACAAAATTCCACGCATGCTCGGAATCAATTAGAAGAGCGGCACTGGCTATTGAACTTCATTTTTCTCGGCTCGTCGTACGTGCTGTACGTCACCGCGTTCTTGACGTTCGGAATTTCCGACAACATTTGTGCGACCGTGTGTATGCAAGACAGGTTTGAGCCAACATGTGTCAGAAATAAATCCAGGATTTTGTTGTCAGGATGTCCGATAGTGTGTACGCGGCATTACTCAAGGGTCAACCTGTTAGCTTTATTACTCTTTGGTTGTAATAACCACCTTATTTAGTTTTCTTTATGTCTGTATGTAAGTTTGTCTTTAAAATCAATAAAAATATCTTTAAAAAAAATTTAAAATTAAAGAAACGGGAGGTATATGCAGTTAACCTTTATGGGTCCTATGCAGACTCTCCTCTTGTTGGTGGACAACTGGGCAGCCTCAGGAGAATACATTTGGCCCAGTGTTTCTCAACATTTTGCAGACATGGCACCCTTGTTTAATAGTATGCAAAATCCCAAGGCACCCCAATCTAATATGTAAAATATGTATACGTTGCTTATCAATGGGGAACCTGAGCCTGTGATGTTGCAGTCACTCACCTTGATTAATTAATTTCACATCAAAAGCCCCTCTTCACATCAGATCTCCCCCATCACGTCAGAGGCACCCCTATATATCAGAGTCTTCCCTATGTGTCAAAACCCCCATTACAGTATATACCAGATTCCCCCCATCAATGAGTCTTCTCATCACACCAGAGTCCACCCATCACAAAGCCCCCAAATCACAGAGCTCCCCATCACACATTTCCCCCAGCACACAGTTACTCCTAATCACACAGTCCCCTCTTCACATCAAAGCCCTCCAGCAGTGTGGTAGAAGGCGGGAAGTGGAGCAGGTCTGGAGGAGTCATTTTTGCGGGAAGGCTGGCTGCCAACATCATAGCAAATAACAACACCATACCTACTGCCCTAGAGCATTATTGGTTGTTATGGTGCAATGAAAATAACTGTTTTACCCTATATAATCAACAAGGAGAACCAAACTCAGTACTGAAAAAAAACACCAGTAAATGTTAATATAAGACAATGCAAGTAAAAACCAACTAACCTACACAAAACTGTCATGGGACAGAAAGTCCCAGAATCTCCATGCTGAACAGGTAAATTATGGGATGTGTGGTTCCATCACCGTTAGGTGGAACTGCTCTCTGTTGAGGAAAAAAAAAACAACAGCTCCCCGTAACTGTGGAGGAGTGGAAGAGAAAACTTTTATAAAACTGCCTGGGAAGATCCAGGGCACTTGGCACCAGACCAGGGAAGTAATGTTGGGACAGAGTGCTGAGTCTGTTAACAGCTGTCAGTTAACAGCTGAGTCTGTTAACAACCTATTCCATAGACACAGAGTGGAATTGCTAGTCTATCCTCAGCTGTTCTAGAAACACAGAGCAGAGTTGCCAGTTCAACCTCAGCTGACCAGAGACATGGGATCCACCACTCTATCCACCAGCATTCAAGGAACACCGAGCAGAATCGCCAGCCCATCCTTGGTGTCCCATAGACACAGAACTAGATCGCCAGTCTGCCCCATCTGTTCAGGGCCAATTGGGTTCTCTGGAGTCATCAAATTAGTGTATGAGGGGCCCCTCCACTGTCTGTACTTACAACTGAGTTTGGTAAGAGGGTTGTTTACGCCATCCTTGTACTGTATAGCAGACACTGACACTCCGGTTCATTATTGCCTTACCTACCACCTTTTGGGTGTCATCCATCCTATCCAGACCATTCTCAAAGCTATTGTCCTAACACCCCAAGGCTGCACTTCTTCCTACAATACTACTCCTTTGCAGTGGCGGCTGGTGAAATTTTAGGATCGGGGGGGCGCCAGGCCCCGCCCTTCCTTTTTGACCCCTCCCACTTGGTGAAAATGGGCATGGTTTCAGTGAAATAGTGGGCGTGGCTCTAAGGTGGTGTGGTTAGTGTGTGAGATGAAGGAGGGATGGAGGGAGAGGGAGAGAGGGATGGGGGGACAGCAGGCCCAGATCCTACACAACAATAGAAATATGTGTATTCTAGAAAGTTTAACAATCAGCAGATAAAAATTATTCAAACACCTGGTGTTAGCGCTTCAATCATCCCGGCACCATGGTTGTTATGGTGTCAGGATGATTGAAGCGCATTATTTCTATTATTACATTGTAATATAAAATGAAATCATTCAACCCACCATAATGCAGAATCGGTGGGAGCCCTGAGCGTGTCACTAGCCACGTCGCCTGCCACCAGATGCCATCAGGTGTCCCTAGCAGAGTCCCTCCTTACATCAGGTGCCCCCAGATAAAATGCAGCCTGTGTCCCACCAAATGCAGCAGCATGTGTCACCACCAAATTGCAGCAGCATGTGTCACTACCAAATTTCAGCAGCATGTGTCACCACCAAATTGCAGCAGCATGTGTCACCACCAACTTGCAGCAGCATGTGTCACCACCAAATTGCAGCAGCATGTGTCACCATCAAATTTCAGCAGCATGTGTCACCACCAAATTGCAGCAGCATGTGTCACCACCAAATTGCAGAAGCATGTGTCACCAAATTGCAGCAGCATGTGTCACCACCAAATTGCAGCAGCATGTGTCACCAAATTGCAGCAGCATGTGTCACCAAATTGCAGCAGCATGTGTCACCACCAATTGCAGCAGCATGTGTCACCACCAAATTGCAGCAGCATGTGTCACCACCAAATTGCAGCAGCATGTGTCACCACCAATTGCAGCAGCATATGTCACCAAATTGCAGCAGCATGTGTCACCATCAATTGCAGCAACATGTGTCACCACCAAATTGCAGCAGCATGTGTCACCACCAAATTGCAGCAGCATGTGTCACCACCAAATTGCAGCAGCATGTGTCACCACCAAATTACAGCAGCATGTGTCACCACCAAATTACAGCAGCATGTGTCACCACCAAATTGCAGCAGCATGTGTCACCACCAAATTGCAGCAGCATGTGTCACCACCAAATTGCAGCAGCATGTGTCACCACCAAATTACAGCAGCATGTGTCACCACCAAATTGCAGCAGCATGTGTCACCACCAAATTGCAGCAGTATGTATCACCAAATTGCAGCAGCATGTGTCACCACCAAATTACAGCAGCATGTGTCACCAAATTGCAGCAGCATGTGTCACCACCAAATTGCAGCAGCATGTGTCACCACCAAATTGCAGCAGCATGTGTCACCACCAAATTACAGCAGCATGTGTCACCGCCAAATTGCAGCAGCATGTGTCACCAAATTGCAGCAGCATGTGTCACCACCAAATTGCAGCAGCATGTGTCACCACCAAATTGCAGCAGCATGTATCACCAAATTGCAGCAGCATGTGTCACCACCAAATTGCAGCAGCATGTGTCACCAAATTGCAGCAGCATGTGTCACCACCAAATTGCAGCAGCATGTGTCACCACCAAATTGCAGTAGCATGTGTCACTGAATTGCAGCAGCATGTGTCACCACCAAATTGCAGCAGCATGTGTCACCACCAAATTGCAGCAGGGATGAGCTTCGTGTTCGAGTCGAACCCATGTTCGACTCGAACATCGTCTGTTCGCCTGTTCGCCGAATTGCGAACGATATGGGCCATTCGTGCCAAATTCGTGTGGCACGTCACGGCTCATAATTCACTGCGGCATCGCAGCGCATTGCTGGCTGATGATTGGCCAAGCATGCACTATGACCCGCATGCTTGGCCAATCACAGCGCCGTCAGTAGAGAGAGCTGTAATTGGCCAAAGGCTCAGGGGGTTTAGAACACGCCCCACACTATATAAGGCCACCTGCACAGCGGCCCTGTGTAGTGTGTTCCGGCATGCTTAGAGAGAGAGAGAGAGAGACAGTGTCATTTCATTTGAGTGATTAGACAGGACAGTCAGTGAGTTAGCTGCACTTACAGTGTATTGTGTATATATATATATATATATATGCATCCCAGGTGTTGTGTATATATATATATATATATATATATATATATATATATATATATATATATATATATATATATATATATATATATACACTGTATTCAGTTTAGCTAGATCCGTTCCTGTTATATTCCTACTGACAGGCAGGCTTGTCTTGTTATGTGAAAAAGTGTGCCACCGGCACACTCACAATATGTTTAGATGTGAAATATTAAGATAATTTACATAAATTTAAATGAAAATTAAGAATTCAAACCCTTGGTTGCTGCAGTCAAAATAAACTATTCCTCCAACTGTGAAAGAATCGTGCAAAATATATGTGTATAAGGTGTTGACTGCGCTACCTTTCAAATCAATTTTTTTACATATACATATGTGATTTTACATGACTCTTGATATCACCACTCAAATTCATCAATAAAAAAAACATACAAATTATAAAGTGCAAAGTCCAATATGTATCCACTTGTATTAATCGGTTTCTATCAACTTGTGGTGGTAAAGTTGTGGCTTCTCCACCATTTAATTGTGCTGCTATGGTGCTCCTCCTTATTTAATAAAATGTGACTTTCAGTGCCAAAACCACCACCGCTTAAGGATTGGCCACTCACTAGATTAAAAACACATTCAAAACACAGGGCTTGAATGTGTTTTTAATCTGGTGAGTGGCCAATCCTTAAGCGGTGGTAGTTTTGGCACTGAAAGTCACTTTTTATTAAATAAGGAGGAGCACTAGGGATGAGCCGAACACCCCCCTGTTCGGTTCGCACCAGAACATGCGAACAGGAAAAAAGTTTGTTCGAACACGCGAACACCGTTAAAGTCTATGGGACACGAACATAAATAATCAAAAGTGCTAATTTTAAAGGCTTATATGCAAGTTATTGTCAAAAAAATTGTTTGGGGACCTGGGTCCTGCCCCAGGGGACATGGATCAATGCAAAAAAAGTTTAAAAAACGTCCGTTTTTTCAGGAGCAGTGATTTTAATAATGCCTAAAGTCAAGCAATAAAAGAGTAATATCCCTTTAAATTTCATACCTGGGGGGTGTCTATAGTATGCCTGTAAAGGGGCGCATGTTTCCCGTGTTTAGAACAGTCTGACAGCAAAATGACATTTCAAAGGAAAAAAAGTCATTTAAAACTATTCGCGGCTATTGCATTGCCGGTCCGACAATACACATAAAAGTTCATTGACAAAAACGGCATGGGAATTCCCCACAGGGGAACCCCAAACCAAAATTTCAAAAAAAAAATGACGTGGGGGTCCCCCTAAATTCCATACCAGGCCCTTTAGGTCTGGTATGGATATTAAGGGGAACCCTGTGCCAATTTTTTTTTTAAAAAACAGCGTTGGGTCCCCCCAAAAATCCATACCAGACCCTTATCCGAGCACGCAACCTGGCAGGCCGCAGGAAAAGAGGGGGGGACAAGAGAGCGCCCCCCCTCCTGAACCGTACTAGGCCACATGCCCTCAACATTGGGAGGGTGCTTTGGGGTAGCCCCCCAAAACACCTTGTTCCCATGTTGATGAGGACAATGGCCTCATCTCCACAACCCTGGCCGGTGGTTGTGGGGGTCTGCGGGCGGGGGCTTATCGGAATCTGGAAGCCCCCTTTAACAAGGGGACCCCCAGATCCCGCCCTCCCTGTGTGAAATGGTAAGGGGGTATTTGTACCCTTACCATTTCACTAAAAAAGTGTCAAAAATGTTAAAAATGATAAGAGACAGTTTTTGACGAATCCTTTATTTAAATGCTTCTTCTTTCTTCTTTCTTCTATCTTCCTTCATCTTCTTCTTCTGGCTCTTCTGGTTCTTCCTCCGGTGTTCTCGTCCAGCATCTCCTCCGCGGTGTCTTCTATCTTCTTCTCCTTGGGCCGCTCCGCACCCATGGCATGGGGGGAGGCTCCCGCTCTTCTCTTAATCTTCTTCTCTTCTTCATCTTCTTCTCTTCTTCATCTTCTTCTTTTCTTCATCTTCTTCTCCGGGCCGCTCCGCACCCATGCTGGCATGGAGGGAGGCTCCCGCTGTGTGACGTGTCTCCTCTTCTGACAGTTCTTAAATAAAGGGGGGCGAGGCCACCCAGTGACCCCACCCCCTCTGACGCACGGTGACTTGACGGGACTTCCCTGTGACGTCACGGGGAATGTCACAGGGATGTCCCGTCATGTCCCATGCGTCAGGGGGGCGGGGTCACTAGATGGCCCCGCCCCCCGTTATTTAAGAACCGTCAGAAGAGGAGACACGTCACACAGCGGGAGCCTCCCTCCATGCCACCATGGATGCGGAGCGGCCCGGAGAAGAAGATGAAGAAGAGAAGAAGATGAAGAAGAGAAGAAGATGAAGAGAAGAGCGGGAGCCTCCCCCCATGCCATGGGTGCAGAGTGGGTAGAGGAGAAGAAGATAGAAGACACCGCGGAGGAGATGCTGGATGAGAACACCGGAGGAAGAACTAGAAGAGCCAGAAGAACCTAAGAAGAAGATGAAGGAAGATAGAAGAAATAAGAAGCATTTAAATAAAGGAATTGTCAAAAACTGTCTCTTGTCATTTTTAACATTTTTGACAGTTTTTTAGTGAGATGGTAGGGGTACTTTTGTACCCCCTTACCATTTCACACAGGGGGGGCGGGATCTGGGGGTCCCCTTGTCTAAGGGGGCTTCCAGATTCCGATAAGCCTCCCCGCCCGCAGACCCCCACAACCACCAGCCAGGGTTGTGGGGATGAGGCCCTTGTCCTCATCAACATGCGGACAAGGTGTTTTGGGGGGCTGCTCCAAAGCACCCTCCCAATGTTGAGGACATGTGGCCTGGTACGGTTCAGGAGGGGGGGCGCTCTCTCGCCCCCCCTCTTTTCCTGCGGCCTGCCAGGTTGCGTGCTCAGATAAGGGTCTGGTATGGATTTTTGGGGGGACCCAATGTCATTTTTTTTTTTAATTTTGGCACGGGGTTCCCCTTAAAATCCATACCAGACCTGAAGGGTCTGGTATGGAATTTAGGGGGACCCCCACATCATTTTTTTTTTTAAATTTGGCCGGGGTTCCCCTTAATATCCATACCAGACCTGAAGGGCCTGGTATGGAATTTAGGGGGGCCCCCACGTCATTTTTTTTTTTTTCATTTTGGTTTGGGGTTCCCCTGTGGGGAATTCCCATGCCGTTTTTATCAATGAACTTCTATGTGTATTGACGGACCGGCAATGCAATAGCCGCGAATAGTTTTAAATGACTTTTTTTCCTTTGAAATGTCATTTTGCTGTCAGACTGTTCTAAACACGGGAAACATGCGCCCCTTTACAGGCTATACTATAGACACCCCCCAGGTACGAAATTTAAAGGGATATTACACTTTTATTGTTTGACTTTAACATCACTGCTCCTGAAAAAATGGCTGTTTTTAAAACTTTTTTTTGCATTGATCCATGTCCCCTGGGGCAAGACCTAGGTCCCCAAAGACATTTTATGACAATAACTTGCATATAAGCCTTTAAAATTAGCACTTTTGATTTCTCCCATAGACTTTTAAAGGGTGTTCCGCGGCATCGAATTTGCCGCGAACACCCCAAATTGTTCGCTGTTCGGCGAACTTGCGAACAGCCGATGTTCGAGTCGAACATGAGTTCGACTCGAACTCTAAGCTCATCCCTAAGGAGCACCATAGCAGCACAATTAAATGGTGGAGAAGCCACGACTTTACCATCACAAGTGGATAGAAACCGATTAATACAAGTGGATACATATTGGACTTTGCACTTTATAATTTGTATAAGTTTTTTTATTGATGAATTTGAGTGGTGATACCAAGAGTCATGTAAAATCACATATGTATATGTAAAAAAATTGATTTAAAAGGTAGCGCAGTCAACACCTTATACACATATATTTTGCAGGATTCTTTCACAGTTGGAGCAATAGTTTATTTTGACTGCAGCAACCAAGGGTTTGAATTCTTAATTTTCATTTAAATTTATGTAAATTATCTTAATATTTCACATCTAAACACATTGTGAGTGCGCCGGTGGCACACTTTTTCACATAACAAGACAAGCCTGCCTGTCAGTAGGAATATAACAGGAACGGATCTAGCTAAACTGAATACAGTGTATATATATATATATATATATATATATATATATATATATATATATACAACACCTGGGATGCATATATATATACACAATACACTGTAAGTGCAGCTAACTCACTGACTGTCCTGCCTAATCTAGCTAACTCAAATGAAATGACACTGTCTCTCTCTCTCTCTAAGCATGCCGGAACACACTACACAGGGCCGCCGTGTAGGCGGCCTTATATAGTGTGGGGCGTGTTCTAAACCCCCTGAGCCATAATTGGCCAAAGCCACCCTGGCTTTGGCCAATTACAGCTCTCTACTGACGGCACTGTGATTGGCCAAGCATGCGGGTCATAGTGCATGCTTGGCCAATCATTAGCCAGCAATGCACTGCGATGCCACAGTGAATTATGGGCCATGACGCGCCACACGAATTTGGCGCGAACGGCCCATATCGTTCGCAATTCGGCGAACGGGCGAACAGACGATGTTCGAGTCGAACATGGGTTCGACTCGAACACGAAGCTCATCCCTAGTGGTGACACATGCTGCTGCAATTGGTGATGACACATGCTGCTGAAATTTGGTGGTGACACATGCTGCTGCAATTTGGTGATACATGCTGCTGCAATTTGGTGGTGATATCAAGAGTCATGTAAAATCACATATGTATATGTAAAAAAATTGATTTGAAAGGTAGCGCAGTCAACACCTTATACACATAAGGCTTGTCTTGTTACAGTATTTACAGCTACCTGAAGAAAATTGCTGGTGTTCTTTTAATCCTATTAGTACCACAGTCAGGCAGCTAGACTATTTACAGTTAGTGTAGTGCCTCCTCCTCACAGTGTTCAGTTAAAGCTACAAGTTAGTGTAGTGCTTCCTCCTCACAGTGTTCAGCTAAAGCTACAAGTTAGTTTAGTATGACCTCTGTACAGTGTTCAGCTAAAGCTACAATTTAGGGTAGTGCGTCCTCCTCACAGTGTTCAGCTAAAGCTACAAGTTAGTTTAGTGTGACCTCTGCACAGTGTTCAGCTAAAGCTACAAGTTAGGGTAGTGCATCCTCCTCACAGTGTTCAGCTAAAGCTACAAGCTAGTGTAGTGCGTCCTCCTCACAGTGTTCAGCTAAAACTACAAGTTAGTGTAGTGTGACCTCTGCACAGTGTTTAGCTAAAGCTACAAGTTAGGGTAGTGCATCCTCCTCACAGTGTTCAGCTAAAGCTACAAGTTAGTGTAGTGCGTCCTCCTCACAGTGTTCAGCTAAAACTACAAGTTAGTGTAGTGCGACCTCTGCACAGTGTTCAGCTAAAGCTACAAGTTAGTTTAGTGTGACCTCTGCACAGTGTTCAGCTAAAGCTACAAGTTAGGGTAGTGCATCCTCCTCACAGTGTTCAGCTAAAGCTACAAGTTAGTGTAGTGCGTCCTCCTCACAGTGTTCAGCTAAAACTACAAGTTAGTGCAGAGCGTCCTCTGAACAGTGTTCAGCTAAAGCTACAAGTTAGTGTAGTGCGTCTTTCTCACAGTGTTCAGCTAAAACTACAAGTTAGTTTTTTGCGAGCTCTGCACAGTGTTCAGCTAAAGCTACCTGTAGAAGTTTGGTGGTGTTGTCCTGATCCTATCACTACCGCAGGCAGATAAATAAGCTACAAGTTAGTTTTTTGCGAGCTCTGCACAGTGTTCACCTAAAGCTACCTGTCGAAGGTTGGTGGTGTTTTCCTGATCCTATCACTACCACAGGCAGCTAAATAAGCTACAAGTTATTTTTTTGCGAGTTCTGCACAGTGTTCACCTAAAGCTACCTGTAGAAGGTTGGTGGTGTTTTCCTGATCCTATCACTACCGCAGGCAGCTAAATAAGCTACAAGTTAGTTTTTTGCGAGCTCTGCACAGTGTTCACCTAAAGCTACCTGTAGAAGGTTGGTGGTGTTTTCCTGATCCTATCACTACCGCGGGCAGCTAAATAAGCTAAAAGTTAGTTTTTTGCGAGCTCTGCACAGTGTTCACCTAAAGCTACCTGTAGAAGGTTGATGGTGTTTTCCTGATCCTATCACTCCCGCAGGCAGCTAAATAAGCTACAAGTTATTTTTTTGTGAGCTCTGCACAGTGTTCACCTAAAGCTACCTGTAGAAGGTTGGTGGTGTTTTCCTGATCCTATCACTACCGCAGGCAGCTACATAAGCTACAAGTTAGTTTTTTGCGAGCTCTGCACATTGTTCAGCTAAAACTACAAGTTAGTGTAGTGCGAGCTCTGCACAGTGTTCAGCTAAAGCTACCTGTAGAAGGTTGGTGGTGTTTTCCTGATCTCATCACTACCGCAGGCAGCTAAATAAGCTACACGTTCATTTTTTGCGAGCTCTGCACAGTGTTCACCTAAAGCTACCTGTAGAAGAATGGTGGTGTTTTCCTGATCCTATCACTACCGCAGGCAGCTAAATAAGCTACAAGTTATTTTTTTGAGAGCTCTGCACAGTGTTCACCTAAAGCTACCTGTAGAAGGTTGGTGGTGTTTTCCCGATCCTATCACTACTGCAGGCAGCTAAATAAGCTACAAGTTAGTTTTTTGTGAGCTCTGCACAGTGTTCAGCTAAAACTACAAGTTACTGTAGTGCGAGCTCTGCACAGTGTTCAGCTAAAGCTACCTGTAGAAGGTTGGTTGTGTTTTCCTGATCCTATCACTACCGCAGGCAGCTAAATAAGCTACAAGTTATTTTTTTGTGAGCTCTGCACAGTGTTCACCTAAAGCTACCTGTAGAAGGTTGGTGGTGTTTTCCTGATCCTATCACTACCGCAGGCAGCTAAATAAGCTACAAGTTAGTTTTTTGCAAGCTCTGCACATTGTTCAGCTAAAACTACAAGTTAGTGTAGTGCGAGCTCTGCACAGTGTTCAGCTAAAGCTACCTGTAGAAGGTTGGTTGTGTTTTCCTGATCCTATCACTACCGCAGGCAGCTAAATAAGCTACAAGTTATTTTTTTGTGAGCTCTGCACAGTGTTCACCTAAAGCTACCTGTAGAAGGTTGGTGGTGTTTTCCTGATCCTATCACTCCCGCAGGCAGCTAAATAAGCTACAAGTTAGTTTTTTGCAAGCTCTGCACATTGTTCAGCTAAAACTACAAGTTAGTGTAGTGCGAGCTCTGCACAGTGTTCAGCTAAAGCTACTTGTAGAAAGTTGGTGGTGTTTTCCCCATCTTATCACTACCGCAGGCAGCTAAATAAGCTACAAGTTAGTTTTTTGCCAGCTCTGCAGAGTGTTCACCTAAAGCTACCTGTAGAAGGTTGGTGGTGTTTTCCTGATCCTATCACTACCGCAGGCAGCTAAATAAGCTACAAGTTAGTTTTTTGCCAGCTCTGCACAGTGTTCAGCTAAAGCTACCTGTAGAAGGTTGGTGGTGTTCTCATAATACAGGCAGGCAGTTGATTTTGCTAGCTGCAGTATCATTATTTATATATATATATATATATATATATATATATATATATATATATATATATATATATATATATATATCCCAGCTTAGTGCAGCTACAGGCCATTAGTATGTCTGGAAGGCCAACAAGGAGAGGCAGACAGTCACAAGCCAATAAAAGAGGGAAAGCAGGCTCTGTGTCTAGAGGCAACAGTGCTGGTCGTGGAGATGGTGCCATCTCATCAGCACGTGGCCGTGGGACACGCTTGGCCTTTTTTTCGGCAGCTGGCCGTGTTGAGCCGCAACATGCGGAAGACTTGGTCTAGTGGATGACCAAGCCGTCCTCATCCTCCTCATCCTCTCTCACCCATGCTTAGGGTACTTTGTCTGGCAAAGTAGCTGCCAACGCGGCCTCTTCCCTCTGCTCAATGGCATTAGTGACTCCTTCCCTAGCCCCACCATGTCCTCCTGAGGAGTCCCTTGAACTGTTTGACTACAGTGTTGGGTACATGCTCCAGGAGGATGCCCAGCGTTTAGAAGGCTCTGATGATGATACTGAGCTAGATGAAGGCAGTAACGTGAGCACGAACAGAGGGGGTGCCCAAGAAGGACCGCAATCTGGCAGTCATGCTCCCCCTGCTGCAGCATACTGCCAGGTTTGCTCCAGTGATGAGGAGGGAGGGGATGATGAGGTCACTGACTCAACGTGGGTGCCTGATAGGAGAGAGGAGGAGGAGGCACATCACCAACGAGGCAGGATGCCCTCCAGGGGCCAGCCTAAGGGCAGCACACTGACTGCATCACACCCCAAAGCTCCGCATGTGCAGGGGGCTGCTGTCTCTGCACATTATTCCAAAAGTTCTTTGGTGTGGGCCTTTTTTGAGACAAGTGCATCAGATCGCACCGCTGCTATTTGCAACATATGTCTCAAGCGTATCTCGCGTGGCCAAAACATCTCCCGCTTGGGCACCACATGCTTGACCAGACATATGTTGACCTGCCATGCAGTTCGTTGCCAAGCATATCTAAAAGACCCACACCAAAGAACAAAGAGGACCTCTCCTTGCTCCTCATCAGCTGAGATCTCCAAACCCACTATACCTTCAGTCCTCTCTGAGACCTGCACTGAGAGGAATGAAGGTGTAGAATTAGGTGTGTCACAGCCAAGTACTTGTGGGCAATCTGCTTTTGGTACACCGACGTCAGATTGTACCAGGCAAATTTCCCTGCCCCAGCTGCTGCACCGCCGAAAGAAGTTTGCTCCATGCCATCCAAATGCCGAGCGGTTGAATGCTAGCTTGGCAAAATTGCTAGCACTTCAACTGCTACCTTTTCAGTTGGTAGACGCTGCCCCCTTCCGTGAGTTTGTGGAATGTGCGGTTCCTCAGTGGCAGGTACCCAAACGCCACTTTTTCTCAAGGAAGGCAATTCCGACTCTCTACCGGCATGTGGAAGGCAATGTCCATGCCTCGCTGGACAGGGTGGTCAGTGGTAAGGTGCATATTACCGCTGACTCATGGTCCAGCAGGCATGGACAGGGACGTTACCTAAGTTTCACTGCGCATTGGGTGACTCTGCTGGCAGCTGGGAAGGATGCAGGACAAGGTGCAGTAGTGTTGGAGGTTGTTCCGCCACCACGCCTCCAAAATGCCACTAATAATGATTGTGACACACCTCTCTCCTCCACCCCCTCCTCTTCTTCCTCCATGGCCTCTTGCTGTGCTTTGTCCTCTGAACCAGCGGTGCTCCGTAGCCGTTCAAGGGGCTACGCAAGTATGCAGGCCAAAAGATGCCATGCGGTGCTTGAGCTGGTGTGCTTGGGGAACAGGAGCCACACTGGGACAGAGGTTCTGTCAGCTCTGCAGGGGCAGGTTCCGGGGTGGTTGATGCCACGCCAACTTAAGGCAGGAATGGTGGTTTGCGACAATGGCACCAACCTCCTCTCTGCCCAAATGACCCATGTGCCCTGTTTGGCACACGTTCTTAACTTAATGGTGCAGCGGTTCTTGGGCAGGTACCTGGGCTTACAGGATGTCCTGAGGCAGGCCAGGAAAGTCTGTGTGCATTTCCGCCGGTCATATAATGCCAGTGCTCGGCTGGCAGACCTCCAAAAGGAGTTTAACCTGCCCAAGAACCGCCTAATCTGTGACATGCCCACCAGGTGGAACTCAACGTTGGCCATGCTGCAGGGGCTGCATACGCAGCAGAGGGCCATCAATGAGTACCCGTGCAACTATGGCACCAGGACAGGGTCAGG
This sequence comes from Aquarana catesbeiana, assembly GCA_037953035.1. Taxonomy (NCBI): domain Eukaryota; kingdom Metazoa; phylum Chordata; class Amphibia; order Anura; family Ranidae; genus Aquarana; species Aquarana catesbeiana. The sequence continues at coordinate 440,130 of JBBHAA010000790.1, read as the reverse complement.
GGAGCTTGGTTTTTTCCCCACGGCAGTGGGCCATGATCAGGGACGCATGCACTGTCTTGTCACTATTTGAGGAGGCCACGAGGATGGTGAGCAGTGACAGTGCATGCATCAGTGACACTGTCCCCCTTGTCCACCTGTTGGAGCACACGCTGCGTGGAATAATGGACAGGGCACTTGAGGCAGAACAGAGGCAGGAAGAGGAGGACTTCCTTTGCTCTCAAGGCCCCCTTTATCCAGACAGTGTTCCTGCGTGCCCTCCGATCACACAGGAAGAGGACGAGGAGGAGGAGGAGGATTGTGTCAGTATGGAGGTGGAGCCTGGCACTCAGCATCAGCAGCAGTCTTTAAGGGATCAGTCCCAAGAAACACATGGACTTGTACATGGCTGGGAGGAGGTGGCTGCGGACCATGTCGTCCTTAGTGATCCAGAGGACTCCGGACCGAATGCCTCAGCAAACCTACGCTGCATGGCCTCCCTGATCCTGCAAAGCCTGCGGAAGGATCCTCGTATTCGTGGTATCAAGGAGAAGGACCAATACTGGCTGGCAACCCTCCTTGATCCACGTTACAAGGGTAAGGTTGCGGACCTTATCTTGCCGTCGCAGAGGGAACAGAGGATGAAACATCTTCGGGAAGCCTTGCAGAAAGGTCTGGGCAACGCGAGACTGGGAGGTTACAAACTCCTGTTTCTGGACAACGTGTTGCTGAGGCTTCGGTCAGTCAAAGAAGGAGCGGTGGAGAAGGTGGCCATCTGACCGAAGCGTTCAGACAATTTTTTAGTCCGCAGCCCCAAGGTATGATCACTTCCAGCAACCATCGCCAGCGTCTGTTTTACATGGTGCAGGAATACCTAGGGGCACGATCTGACTTGGACACCTTTCCCACCGAAAATCCTCTGGGTTACTGGGTCTTGAGGATGGATCACTGGCCAGAGCTTGCACAGTATGCAATTGAGCTACTGGCCTGTCCTGCATCCAACGTTCTTTCGAAACGCACATTCAGTGCTGTTGAAGGCTTTGTAACCAATCTCAGGGTGCGTCTGTCCACCGACTCGGTCGATCGACTGACCTTCATAAAAATTAATCAGTCTTGGATCACCACCAGCTACCAAACACCTGATGCTGATGTAACCGAATAATTTTTTTTGAAATCTCAGATCCCTTCAAAGACTGCCTATGCTGATGCTGAGTGACTATCCTGAGTAATTATCCTCTTCCTCCTCAATGATCACACTGATAGCTTGTAAGAACATTTTTGGTTCTGGGCGACGCCACCAGTGCCTAAGGCCCAATTTTTCAGCCCCTGTTTAACAGGGGCGTGTAATTACAATTTTTGATGCAATACTTTGCAGCAGGTCTCGTTCCTGCGTTCCAACTAGATTATCTGTGAAGGGTTGCAGTGTTGTGGCACCAGCACCAGTGCCTAAGGCACAATTGTTCAGCCCCTGCTTAGCAGGGGCGTGTAATTACAATTTTTGATGCAATACTTTGCAGCAGGGCTCGTTCCTGCATTCCAACTAGAGTATCTGTGAGGGGTTGCAGTGTTGTGGCACCAGCACCAGTGCCTATGGCCTAATTTTTCAGCCCCTGCTCAGCAGGGGCGTGTAATTATAATTTTTGATGCAATACTTTTCAGCAGGGCTCGTTCCTGCGTTCCAACTAGAGTATCTGTGAGGGGTTGCAGTGTTGTGGCACCAGCACCAGTGCCTAAGGCCCAATTTTTCAGCCCCTGTCTAACAGGGGCATATAATTACAATTTTTGATGCAATACTTTGCAGCAGGGCTCGTTCCTGCGTTCCAACTAGAGTATCTGTGTGGGGTTGCAGTGTTGTGGCACCACCACCAAAGGCCCACTTTTTCAGCCCATGTTCAACAGGGGCATGTAATTACAATTCTTGATCTAATATTTCACAGCAGGGCCAGTTTCTGCGCCCACCAAGTGCGAGTGAGGACTTACAGTGTTGTGGCACCAGCACCACCACCACCACCAAAGGCCCAATTTTTCTGCCCCTGTTCAACAGGGGCATGTAATTACAATTCTTGATCTAATATTTCACAGCAGGGCCCTGTGAGGGCTTACAGTGTTGTGGCCACAACAACACCTAAGGCCCAAATTTCTGCTGAGTATATAGGGCAGGCCCCTACTTTCAAACATCCAACTTACAAATGACTCCTACTTGCAAGCGGAAGGAGACAACAGGAAGTGAGATGAAATCTACTCCTAGGACGGGAAATTCTCTCCTGTAAGAGTTAATATGGGAAAAACATTTCTCCTTTACACTGATGCTTTATCACCAATCCTTGTTTCACAAAAAAACCCAAATTTTCAAAAAACATTTGTCATTGGGACAAAAAGTGAGGTGAAACTTCTAAAGAGGAGCAATGACAGCAAAAGAAATGTCACAGGGGTGATAACCCTTCCCTATGTTTATCAAAAAGCTTAAAATAGATTTTTTGGCTGGAGCTAAACACGTTAAAAATGTACCCGTTCAAAATTACAAACAGATTCTACTTAAAAACAAACCTACAGTCCATGTCTTGTTTGCACCGCCTGTATACTGCTGTTCAGAGTACAGAGCCTGTATACTGCTGTTTCCTTTTTTAATTTGGGTGCGGGGTTCCCCTTAATATCCATACAAGACCCAAAGGGCCTGGTAATGGACTGGGGGGTACCCATGCCGTTTGTCTCACTGATTTTCATCCATATTGCCAAAACCCGACATTACATTAAAGCCGCAAGCAGTTTTAAATGACTTTTTTTCCTTTAAAAATGACATTTTGTGCAGGGACTGTTCTAAGCACGGGAAACACGCGCCACTTTACAGGCATACTATAGACACCCCCCAGGTACGATATTTAAAGGTATATTTCACTTTTTTTTTTTCACTTTAAGCATCATTAAAATCACTGCTCCCGAAAAAAACGTCCATTTTTAAAAGTTTTTTTTGCATTGATACATGTCCCCTGGGACAGGACCCGGGTCCCCAAACCCTTTTTAGGACAGTACCATGCAAATTAGCCTTTAAAATGAGCACTTTTGATTTTGAACGTTCGAGTCCCATAGACGTCAATGGGGTTCTAACATTCGTGCGAATTTTCAGTCTGTTCCCCAGGTTCTGGTGCAAACCGAACCGGGGGGTGTTCAGCTCATCCCTAGTCACCACCAAATTGCAGCAGCATCTGTCACCACCAAATTGCAGCAGCATGTGTCATCACCAATTGCAGCAGCATGTGTCACCACCAAATTGCAGCAGCATGTGTCACCACCAAATTACAGCAGCATGTGTCACCACCAATTGCAGAAGCATGTGTCACCAAATTGCAGCAGCATTTGTCACCATCAATTGCAGCAGCATGTGTCACCACCAAATTGCAGCAGCATGTGTCACCAAATTGCAGCAGCATGTGTCACCACCAATTGCAGCAGCATGTGTCACCACCAAATTGCAGCAGCATGTGTCACCACCAAATTGCAGCAGCATGTGTCACCACCAAATCACAGCAGCATGTTTCACCACCAATTGCAGCAGGTGTCACCAAATTGCAGCAGCATGTGTCACCACCAAATTGCGGCAGCATGTGTCACCACCATGTTGCAGCAGCATGTGTCACCACCAAATTGCAGCAGCATGTGTCACCACCAAATTGCAGCAGCATGTGTCACCACCAAATTGCAGCAGCATGTGTCACCAAATTGCAGCAGCATGTGTCACCACCAAATTGCAGCAGCATGTGTCACCACCAAATTGCAGCAGCATGTGTCACCACCAAATCCCAGCAGCATGTTTCACCACCAATTGCAGCATGTGTCACCAAATTGCAGCAGCATGTGTCACCACCAAATTACAGCAGCATGTGTCACCACCAATTGCAGAAGCATGTGTCACCACCAAATCCCAGCAGCATGTTTCACCACCAATTGCAGCATGTGTCACCAAATTGCAGCAGCATGTGTCACCACCAAATTACAGCAACATGTGTCACCACCAATTGCAGAAGCATGTGTCACCAAATTGCAGCAGCATTTGTCACCATCAATTGCAGCAGCATGTGTCACCACCAAATTGCAGCAGCATGTGTCACCAAATTGCAGCAGCATGTGTCACCACCAATTGCAGCAACATGTGTCACCACCAAATTGCAGCAGCATGTGTCACCACCAAATCGCAGCAGCATGTTTCACCACCAATTGCAGCATGTGTCACCAAATTGCAGCAGCATGTGTCACCACCAAATTGCGGCAGCATGTGTCACCACCATATTGCAGCAGCATGTGTCACCACCAAATTGCAGCAGCATGTGTCACCACCAAATTGCAGCAGCATGTGTCACCAAATTGCAGCAGCATGTGTCACCACCAAATTGCAGCAGCATGTGTCACCACCAAATTGCAGCAGCATGTGTCACCACCAAATCCCAGCAGCATGTTTCACCACCAATTGCAGCATGTGTCACCAAATTGCAGCAGCATGTGTCACCACCAAATTGCAGCAGCATGTGTCACCACCATATTGCAGCAGCATGTGTCACCACCAAATTGCAGCAGCATGTGTCACCACCAATTGCAGCAGCATGTGTCACCAAATTGCAGAAGCATGTGTCACCATCAATTGCAGCAGCATGTGTCACCACCAATTGCAGCAGCATATGTCACCAAATTGCAGCAGCATGTGTCACCAAATTGCAGCATGTGTCACCAAATTGCAGCAGTGTGTGTCACCAAATTGCAGCATGTGACACCAAATTGCAGCAGCGTGTGTCACCAAGTTGCAGAAGCGTGTGTCACCAAATTGCAGCAGCATGTGTCACCAAATTGCAGCATGTGTCACCAAATTGCAGCAGCGTGTGTCACCAAATTGCAGCAGCATGTGTCACCAAATTGCAGCATGTGTCACCAAATTGCAGCAGCATGTGTCACCAAATTGCAGCATGTGACACCAAATTGCAGCAGTGTGTGTCACCAAATTGCAGCAACAGGTGTCACCAAATTGCAGCAGCATGTGTCACCAAATTGCAGCATGTGTCACCAAATTGCAGCAGCGTGTGTCACCAAATTGCAGCAGCATGTGTCACCAAATTGCAGCAGCATGTTTTACCAAATTGCAGCATATGTCACCAAATTGCAGCAGCGTGTGTCACCAAATTGCAGCAGCGTGTGTCACCAAATTGCAGCAGCATGTGCCACCAAATTGCAGCATGTGTCACCAAATTGCAGCAGCATGTGTCACCAAATTGCAGCATGTGTCACCAAATTGAAGCAGCGTGTGTCACCAAATTGCAGCAGCATGTGTCACCAAATTGCAGCATGTGTCACCAAATTGCAGCAGTGTGTGTGTCACTAAATTGCATTATGTGTCACCAAATTGCAGCAGCGTGTGTCACCAAATTGCAGCAGCATGTGTCACCAAATTGCAGCATGCGTCACTAAATTGCAGTAGCGTGTGTCATCAAATTGCAGCAGCATGTGTCACCAAATTGCAGCATGTGTCACCAAATTGCAGCAGCATGTGTCACCAAATTGCAGCATGTGACACCAAATTGCAGCAGCGTGTGTCACCAAATTGCAGCAGCATGTGTCACTAAATTGCAGCAGCATGTGTCACCAAATTGCAGCAGCATGTGTCACCAAATTGCAGCATGTGTCACCAAATTGCAGCAGTGTGTGTCACCAAATTGCAGCAGCATGTGTCACCAAATTGCAGCATGTGTCACCAAATTGCAGCAGCATGTGTCACCAAATTGCAGCATGTGTCACCAAATTGCAGCAGCGTGTGTCACCAAATTGCAGCAGCATGTGTCACCAAATTGCAGCATGTGTCACCAAATTGCAGCACCATGTGTCACCACATTTGCAGCATGTGTCACCAAATTGCAGCAGCGTGTGTCACCAAATTGCAGCACCATGTGTCACCAAATTGCAGCATGTGTCACCAAATTGCAGCAGCATGTGTCACCAAATTGCAGCATGTGTAACCAAATTGCAGCAGCGTGTGTCACCATATTGCAGCAGCATGTGTCACCAAATTGCAGCAGTATGTGTCACCAAATTGCAGCAGCGTGTGTCACCAAATTGCAGCAGCATGTGTCACCAAATTGCAGCATGTGTCATCAAATTGCAGCAGCGTGTGTCACCAAATTGCAGCATGTGTCACCAAATTGCAGCATGTGTCACCAAATTGCAGCAGCGTGTATCACTAAATTGTAGCACTGTGTGTCACCAAATTGCAGAATGTGTCACCAAATTGCAGCAGCATGTGTCACCAAATTGCAGCATGTGTCACCAAATTGAAGCACGTGTCACCAAATTGCAGCGTGTGTCACCAAATTGCAGCATGTGTCACCAAATTGCAGCAGCATGTGTTACCATCAAACCTCCCTGCCCCAGTTACTTACCTTGCTGTATGTTGTCCTCTCCAGCGGTGTCTCCTGTGGAGAGGTCCGTTCTTCTCATACTTCCTGCTTCTCTCTCCTGGGCGCAATTGGAGAGAACAAAGAAGTGAAATCATACTCAGATGGCAATCAAACCGCCCGGCCATAGTAATAGATAATAGCGTCGGGCGGAAGCTACTCTGCGCTTCAGAAAGCACTGCAAGGCGGGCTAAACGCCCGCAAATGATGGGCCACATATGCAATCTCGTGATTGCATAGACTTGGCGCTTCCCAGAAGTGCGCTGTGTCCAACGCCGCACTGTGTTTGGCGTCAGAACACAGTGCACTTAAGGACCTTTTTTTGTATTTTTTTTTAAAGGACATTTTTTTTTTTTGTGACTGCCTGGAGGAGGGGCGGTGCCCAGGCGCCCCCTATGGATGGGCCGCCACTGATCCTTTGTTAATATCCCCTCCTGCCCCAAATATATTGTAGATCTGTGACTGATTATAAAAAATAATAATATAATAATAATAAAAAAATTCCCCACGATTCGCTCAATTCTGCAAGTGTTCTAATTTACTATCGCTATTTTATAGCTGGTCTAAAACCACTTTTGATGTAAAGGGACACTTTTTGGTTGCTATGAAAAATCTCAAGTTTCCAGGCAGAAAGAACAGTATATATAATATAAAACTGCATGTAGGGAATTGGACAAAGCACTGGGGACAAAAGGGTTGTGAAATAATTTCATAAGTAATGTAATCTGTAAGATTATAGTGTACTGTATGTATTATGAATTTTTAATTTTTTTAGTTTGCCGCCGGGCTCCACTCCCGTGCATCAGGAAGCTCGCAGGGAACAGAGCCTGGCGCACAGGACATCGGGGCGGAGGACAGAGCCTGCAGACATAGTGGGGGGGGACATCGCAGGATCCTGGGGACAAGGTAAGTATACTACACCAGGATCCTATAATGCAATCCCGAGTGTGGCTTGGGGTTAACGCTAATGGTACTGAAATTGAACCCCGAGCAGAACTCGGGAAAACCGCCAGGGAGGTTAAACCCCTCCAGTTACCTCTTCTACAATTACTGACTTTAAAGCGGTTGTATACCCGCTGACATTTTTTTTTTTTTTTACCCCTGTAAGGCAAAAGGCATAATGAGCTAGTATGCACCGCATACTAGCTCATTATGAAATACTTACCTTAGAACGAGGCTTCGGTATCTTACCTGGTCCACACCGAGGGGGCTGTCATGTTGCCTCGGCGTGTCTTCCGCGTATCGTGGCTCCAGCGCTGTGAGTGGCTGAAACTGCGATGTCGTCACTCCCGCGCATGTGCGCGGGAGATTTCTTCCCCGGCAAGGTCCGGCAGCTGCCGGGCCTTCAGCCTGAGAATCCCCTGTGCACATGCGCCGCTGCAGTCAGTGGCTCATAGCAAGGGGAATATCTCCTAAACCGTACAGGTTTAGGAGATATTTTTTTTACCTACAGGTAAGCCTTATTATAGGCTTACCCGTAGGTAAAAGTTAAAAAACAGACTATACAGGCATTTTAAACAGGTAAGAATCATTGAGCTCCACCAATATATATATATATATAAACATTATTTTTAAACTTCTGCTATAAAACATATCTAATAAAAAAATGAAAAAAAAAAAAATTCTTAGACCAATATATATTCTGCTACATATTTTTGATTAAAAAAATGCCAATAAGCATATATTGATTGGTTTGGGCGTACATTATAGCATCTAAAACAATAGTATATACACTGAATTTTTTTTTAAACTTGTAATACTAGTGATAATGGTGATCAGCAACTTAAAGCAGGGCTGTGATAGTATGGTGGGCATTCAGACACTAACTGACACTTTGTGGGAACCAGTAACACTATTACAGTGATCAGTGCTAAAAATATACACCGACACTGTACTAATGACACTGGCTGGGAAGGGATTAACATATAGAGCGATCATAGGGTTAAATGTGTGCCTGTGTACAGAGCTTGGTACATTCACTATGAGATGTTTTACTAAAGGATGTGCCTGTTTTTATTCCCTGATTTGCAGAGAAACAAAAACTGGCACATCCCCGCTGACAGGACAGAGCTCTTTATTGCTTACAGTCAGAGAGCTCTGTCCTGTCATCTTCCTCACCGATCAGCAGGTGCCAACAGTCATCCATTGGCCGGGACCCACTGATCGGCTTGTGCTGTGACTAATGACAGAATAGCCGACATGGCTGTCATGCGCTCGCACGCCCCCTACCTGGAAGTGCTGGATTACGTATCTAATAACATTATCCAGTGCAGGAAAGCCACTGTGCCGCCATACTCCTGCGTAAGGCGGTCGGCAAGCAGTTAAGCTGATCTGAGTGGTTGGTGGTAATATAACTACAGATTCAACTCAAGTTCGTGTCTTCTAACTCATTGTCAGGAGTGTGGCAGAGTGGTTAAATTAATAATATGAATAGTCCATACACCAGATTAGTCTCAGGGGGTATTTCACTCAGTAGCTCCTTCAGGGGTGTGCTGCATATGTACAAATTACATCCCTACTGCTCCTCCAAAAATGACTGTTTAATTAATTAGAATAAAAATTAATCTGTGTTATATGTATTACTCTTGGCAGACAGTGAGAACTGTATGAATTGTCCAGAGGAAGAATGGCCCAATGAGAAGAAAGATCGGTGTATTCCAAAACACCTTGAATTCCTTTCCTACACTGATGGCATTTCTAAAGTATTTCTAACAATTTCTGCTGTACTCTGCATTGTGACTGTTTTAATAAAGGGGATTTTTATCTCCTATCTGAACACCCCGATCATCAAAGCTAATAACAGAAATCTGAGTTTTGTTCTTCTTGTCTCCATTTTGTTGAGCTTCCTCTGTGTGTTCTTGTTCCTTGGTCAACCACTGGATATAACCTGTATATTGCGTGTCATGACATTTGGAGTCATCTTTTCCATAGCTGTCTCCTCTCTTCTTGCTAAAACAATTATGGTTTATATCGCTTTCAAAGCCACCAAACCTTGCAGCTACTGGAGGAAATGGCTTGGAAGCAAACTGGCCAATTCCATAGTATCAGTGTGTTCAAGCATTCAAATAATAATATGTATTACTTGGTTGTCTTCTTCTCACCCTTTTAAGGAAATGGACACTCATTCTTATCAGGACAAGATCATTATTCAGTGTAATGAAGGGTCTGTTATCGGATTCTACTCTGTGTTGGGTTATATGGGGTTTCTGGCAGCTGTGAGTTTTGTTCTGGCTTTCATGGTGAGGACATTACCGGACAGTTTTAATGAGGCCAAATACATCACCTTCAGCATGCTGGTTTTCTGCAATGTCTGGATTTCCATGATCCCGGCCTATCTGAGCACTAAAGGGAAATACATGGTGGCTGTGGAGATATTTGCCATATTGGCCTCAAGTGCTGGACTTCTAATCTGTATATTTTTTCCAAAATGTTTCATTATCTTATTTAAACCTGAATTGAATACACAATCATGTTTACTTGATAGCGAAAATAGACATGAATAACTACTCTTGACTGCTGAGGCGCAATGGGCTTAGGTCCCACTTAACGTAACACCAAGGGATCAAATCCCCCACCACCCTTGCCCTTTAGTCCATTAAATAAGACGCTTACAACCATTAGGTTGGAAAGGGCAAGGCCACAGCTTTATTAAATTCCAACACATAACATGTGAACATATTTAACCAGTGCCAGTCACAATCGTACTGTGAGCACTTAACCAAAGAGGGAAGTGGGGCCTGTCCTTACCATAAGTGCTGGACAGACAGCCTATTTCCAATTTTCCATCAAGGGCATAGCCCATTACAGCAACTTTAACTGCTGGCAAGGTCAAGAAAACTGCAGCAAGCTGTGACATACCAAACATAGGAAAAAAGGGGCGGGAGGATGGGCAGCTCTTCCAACGACTCTTCCGAAAGACCCAAAATTCCCTGGGGCACACGATTTCCTGAGCTCAGGCCCATCCCATCCCACATGTCCCAACCAATCGTTCCCCTTGTCACGCACCTAGCCATGCCCCCATCAGTCAAGGCTCTCTTTCCCTAGGGAGGGCTCAAGAGGCCTTCATAGGAATTTGTTTATAAATGTTTTCACACAAGATTCAAATAGCTTTCACCCAAGTCTAATGAATTTCAAATGTTGTTAATCTTAGGTCAAAGTTGTGTAAATCTCATGCAATTTTTGTTTTTTAAGGATAGATGGAGATGAAACCTGGGGCTGGAAGTGGGTGATGGTTTTCAAATTAATGTCATTGTTATGTTGGTGTATTCCCTGTAGGGCTTTGATTAGTAAGTAGGCAGCTTTTGCAAGCCAAGTATGTCCAAAATGACGTTTTTTTTCAAGGTTAATTAGGTACTGATGAATTAATATGTGTTTGTTCACGCTGCAACACAACTTAATTCATTAGTTATGTCTGAGTCACCAGACTATAAAGAAACAAAAAGAGGGCGCACCGACCTAGTGCATTACCACAAAAAGCGTTTATTAAAAAGATAAAACAACAAAAGATGGATACTCACAAACGAGCATGTACGTTAAACATGAACAATAGCTGCAGGTACGCAGTACTGGACATCAAAACGTAATCGGGACCTGGACATCCAATTGATGGGGCGATGGCTGACGCGTTTCTGGGGAGAACCCCTTTCCTCAGAGCCTAGGCTTAGGCTCTGAGGAAAGGGGTTCTCCCCAGAAACGCGTTAGCCATCGCCCCATCAATTGGATGTCCAGGTCCCGATTACGTTTTGATGTCCACTACTGCGTACCTGCAGCTATTGTTCATGTTTAACGTACATGCTCGTTTGTGAGTATCCATCTTTTGTTGTTTTATCTTTTTAATAAACGATTTTTGTGGTAATGCACTAGGTCAGTGCGCCCTCTTTTTGTTTCTTTATCCTCTTGTAGTCCATGAATAACCCAATGTTCTGAAGAGGGCTGCAAGACGGCAGATATCACAGAAGCTTTTTGGCCTTATCCTCATTGAGGTTTCAGTCACTCAAGCGCAGGAGAGAGTTTTTTTTGTTTGAGTCACCAGACTGTCAACCCTATATTTTGCTAAGCCTTGGTGAAGGGGCTGATGTTGGACTCCTAAAATGTGCTGGCTATTTTACCCATTTAATATTTGAAATAAACTTCATATCAGGCTTAAACTATTTAGTGTGACACTTCAATATTCAGATTAGGATTTTTGAACAAACCCCCCAGTAACCTTTTGTCAAACTTCTCCTCTCCTTACAAAACCGAACAAAATTGATTTTTGAATGTTCAGTCAATGTTCTAGTAGTAAATGGAGTCAAATAGATTTTTTACTGTAGCAATAAAAAAAATAAAAAAATCAAAGGAAAAGGATGGACATATTTTCTCCAAACAAATAAAATTCTAATAATGATTGTGGTTTCCATTTTCATAAGCAAATGTTAAAAGCAAATTAAATGTTGAAGTATTTTTGAGCGACATTTGTCAAGTTTCTGATGGCAGTATCGAATGAAACAACAAGAATTTTTCAGCAAATGTTCATATAGAAATCTATTTCTGTATAGCCAGCTTATGAACCAACAATGTAAAAGGAGCCAAGAGCTTCACCTGATGGCTGGAATTGTAAGTGTGGGGAAAAATGTTCTAAAAAAAAAAAAAAAAAAAAAAAAAAAAGCATAAAGTTAACAAATCAATATAAAGCATTGAATATTTTCTTTAAAGTGGTTGTTAACCCAGGTAACCAAGAAATGAAAAAATAAAACCCTGCAAGACAAAGGCATAATGAGCTAGTATGCATAGCATACTAGCTCATTATGAATTACTCACCCGAGAACGAAGCCCCCGCAGCTGTCCTCATCTCCCCCTTCGGCCGGCGCCATCTCTCCCTGAGGTTACTTCCGGGTATCGCGGCTCTGACGCTGTGATTGGCCGGAGCCGCGATTAAGTGGGAGCCGCCAGGAACAGCACAGTACAACTGAAGCAACGATACGTACGTGCCATTGCTTTAGTTGGCTTAAGTGCGCATGTGCCAATGATGTCAGCAGATGCAAATACCGGGATATCTCCTAAACCAGAGGACATCAACCCTGTCCTCAGGGCCCACTAACAGCCAGGTTTTATGTATTACCTTGGGGAGATGCAGACTAGAATACTGCAATCACTGAGCAGCAAATTATATCACCTGTGATGTATTTCAGTTATCTTGCAAACCTGGCCTGTTAGTGGGCCCTGAGGACAGGGTTGATGACCACTGTCCTAAACCGTGCAGGTTTAAGAGATATCCAGTGCAGCTACAGGTAAGCCTAATTATAGGCTTGCCTGTAGTTTAAAGTGGTTGTAAAGGGTTTACAACCACTTTAACAGGCAAATCAATAAAAAGCTAACGATATCCCTAGACTTGTCAAGTGGAAATGATCTTGTTTAGGGCTCTTCTAAACTCATTTTAATTATAATAAAATTATTCTCAAGTTTCTTAGAAATATAAATCACATTTAAGATTACATTAAAGTGAACCTGTGTTTTTCCCCAGAAGAGTAAATAGTTATCCGAACTGCCCACTCCCCACCTGATCATATTCACATTCTCCTTGTTTGCCACCTTTCACTATTGAAAGTGAACACTGATACCTTATACTCAGGCCCATTGCGACAGGACAGGCAAAACAAGCAATTGCTTGGGGCCCCGAGCTGGCCTGGGGCCTCAGCCGCGCCGCCGGCCGACGCTTCCTATAAGCTGCAGCCTGTAGCATGTCCTCTTCCTTCCTCCTGCAGTCCGCGCAGTACAGGACATTCAGTTTCCTGTTCCCGGATGGACTGACAGGAAGTACACACACTTCCTGTCAGTCCTGCCGGCCGGGAAAAGAAAACTGAATCTCCTGCTGCGCTGTACGCGGTAGGGAGGGAGGTTAAAAAGAACATGGGGGGGAGTAGTAAGGGGGGGGGGCAGTCATCAGTCATTTAGTAATAAAAATATGTTAGCTTGCTGACCATAATAAAAACAATTACCATAGCTTTCTTTCCAGTTTCTTTCTTTGCCATCCCATTTTCATCTTATTGCTTCTTTTTTGAATCAGGTAATATTTTTTAAAGCTTTTTGCAAAAATTTACAAAGCAGAGAAAAGACTCTACAGCACACTCTACTGTAGAGTCTTTTCTCTGTTTTGTAAATTTTTGCAAAAAGCTTTAATATATATTACCTGCATGCCAGGGAGGGGGGATTGGGGGGTTCTCCGTGTCCATTTTGCTTGGGGCCCCCAAATTCCTTCAAATGGCCCTGCTTATACTTCCAGGTACGGGGGCATGTGGTTTACTCCCCTTCCTCCCATATGACAACACTGGTGCTTGGTGATTGGTTGCTCAGACATCTGGCACTGTCTTTTGGAGTCATAGAGAGACGCTTGCCTTGTGTGAGCCCCAAGTCAGGTTGTGTAGCCAGGATTGTCTCTCTCCTCTTTTCTGGAGGATGAATAATTAGCAGTTATTCAACAATGAGCATTTACATACACAGAGGTTTAAAATGTCAAAGGCTCATTGCTTCATTTTAATATGGAAGGAAATTTAGCAATTATTCCCAAGCACAGGAGATGGTATGTTCATATGTATGCACCCCCCGACACCCTCCTCCTTCTTCAGGAGGAGTTGACCTTAAACATCTATAAAGAGATACAATCTTAAGGTTAAACAGTCAAACATAATGAAAGGGGGGTATGCTACACATCAAAGTAAGTAGACTGGTACTTTGGAGAATTTATAGTCGGGCATGGCTTACCAATGGGAGCCCAAAATGTTTAAAATTATAGAAAGAAATATATATGTGGGTCTATATAATCGCAATCGAAGAGAGGGGAAAGGAGGAGGGTGAAGGGGGGAAAGGTGGGGGGAAGAAAAGGGAGGGGAAAGGGAAAGGGAGGGGGAGGGGGTTAGGGTCAAAAAGGAAATGGGGTAGAAAGGGGAAAGTAAGGAAACATCTATCTATTGAAGATTGGACACACCTAATAAATTGCGTATGAAGAGTAGAGCACCCGGGGATCAGGAACAAGATTCAAAACATAACGATGCAGCAAGGAAGGGTAGATGGGCTATGGCGCAAACGGGATCCAGCATTCAAAGCTTTGCCAATAGGTAATTCCACTGCAACGTTAGACTGAAGAGAGGTATAGTAAGTATATGCAGGAGCAGGGACCAACGGTCCGCGCCTGCACCTGCTATCCTATAGCAAGGGACATCATTAGGGTGTGCAATAGCAACCATCAAAAAGAAGCAGTCCTACCTTACGGATGTTAGGTTGAAGCTTGTCCCCAGGTGGCGGCCATCTGCAATAGGAACCGCCATAACCATATCTTTATAGAGCCTCCAATCAGGCGCACGTCGGTACGCTGGCGACCGACGTCACCTGATCTGTCTCGCCCACGATGCGCGTGCAGATGTGAACGTGCGCAACACTCGTAATCAGATTGTCAATGTGCATGCTCGTGACCTACATAGGAGGTGGCACAGTGAGGGAAGAAGGAGGAGGGGCCATCCAAAACATTGGAGGCCCATCTCCCAATGGTGAGATGCATGTCCGCCGCTGGGGGGAATAAAGCATCTAGCCGCCCAAATCCTAAGGTAAAGCAAGCCGACATCAGAAATTTATATGTAAAACAAAGGTTTACAGTGGGGATGGAAAGTATTCAGACCCCCTTAAATTTTTCACTTTGTTATATTGCAGCCATTTGCTAAAATCATTTAAGTTAATTTTTTTCCTCATTAATGTACACACAGCACCCCATATTGACACAAACACAGAATTGTTGACATTTTTGCAGATTTATTAAAAAAGAAAAACTGAAATATCACATGGTCCTAAGTATTCAGACCCTTTGCTGTGACACTCATATATTTAACTCAGGTGCTGTCCATTTCTTCTGATCATCCTTGAGATGGTTCTACGCCTTTATTTGAGTCCAGCTGTGTTTGATTATACTGATTGGACTTGTTTAGGAAAGCCACACACCTGTCTATATAAGACCTTACAGCTCACAGTGCATGTCAGAGTAAATGAGAATCATGAGGTCAAAGGAACTGCCTGAAGAGCTCAGAGACAGAATTGTGGCAAGGCACAGATCTGGCCAAGGTTACAAAAAATCTCTGCTGCACTCAAGGTTCCTAAGAGCACAGTGGCCTCCATAATCCTTAAATGGAAGACGTTTGGGACGACCAGAACCCTTCCTAGAGCTGGTCGTCCGGCCAAACTGAGCTATTGGGGGAGAAGAGCCTTGGTGAGAGAGGTAAAGAAGAACCCAAAGTTCACTGTGGCTGAGCTCCAGAGATGCAGTCGGGAGATAGGAGAAAGTTGTAGAAAGTCAACCATCACTGCAGCCCTCCACCAGTCAAGGCTTTATGGCAGAGTGGCCCGACGGAAGCCTCTCCTCAGTGCAAGACACATTAAAGCCCGCATAGTGTTTGCTAAAAAACACCTGAAGGACTCCAAGATGGTGAGAAATAAGATTCTCTGGTCTGATGAGACCAAAATAGAACTTTTTGGCCTTAATTCTAAGCGGTATGTGTGGAGAAAAGCAGGCACTGCTCATCACCTGTCCAATACAGTCCCAACAGTGAAGCATGGTGGTGGCAGCATCTTGCTGTGGGGGTGTTTTTCAGCTGCAGGGACAGGACAACTGATTGCAATCGAGGGAAAGATGAATGCGGCCAAGTACAGGGGTATCCAGGATCAAAACCTTCTCCAGAGTGCTCAGGACCTCAGACTGGGCCGGAGGTTTACCTTCTATCAAGACAATGACCCTAAGCACACAGCTAAAATAATGAAGGAGTGGCTTCACAACAACTCCGTGACTGTTCTTGAATGGCCCAGCCAGAGCCCTGACTTAAACCCAATTGAGAATCTCTGGAGAGAGATAAAAAAGTGCTGTCCACCAACGTTTACCATCCAACCTGACAGAACTGGAGAGAATCTGCAAGGAGGAATGGCAAAGGATCCCCAAATCCAGGTGTGAAAAACTTGTTGCATCTTTCCCAAAAAGACTCATGGCTGTATTAGATCAAAAGGGTGCTTCTACTAAATACTGAGCAAAGGGTCTGAATACTTAGGACCATGTGATATTTCAGTTTTTCTTTTTTAATAAATCTGCAAAAATGTCAACAATTCTTTGACCCAATTAGCATTCATTAGCCGTCCTAGTTGTCAGGGACAAATAGATGGGAGAAGGGGGGAGAAAAAAAAAAAAAGAGGGAAGGGGGGAAAAAAGGGGAAATCACAAAAAGAAAGAAAGACAGAACACAAAAGGGCAAGCCACAGTCAAAGATCAGCAAAAATACAGGCCACAAGGACATAGGCAAAGTCAGGAAAGGTGGAACCAGGGAGACGCAGCCTCACATATTGGGCATATGGGATACTGCGTATCAGAGGGCGGGGATGAGAGCTAGTGGCGTGGAGCAATGTATTACCTGTCGTGGGTTTTCGATAGAGATCCGTTGCTATTTGGACGTACGCCTGATTGGGGTCCTATAAACATATGCTTATGGCGGTCCCTATTGCAGTTGGCCGCCACACAGGGACAAACTTAAACCTAACATCAGTAAGGTAGGACTGGTTCTTTTTGATGGTTGCTGTGGCACACCATAATGATGTCCCTTGCTATATGATGGCAGGTGCAGGCGCAAGCGTGGACCATTGGTCCCTGCTCCTGCATATGCTTACTATACCTCTCTTCAGTATAACGTTGCAGTGGAATTACCTATTGGCAGAGCTTTGAATGCTGGATCCCGTTTGCGCCATAGCCCATCTTCCCTTCCTTGCTGCATCGTTATGTTTTGAATCTTGTTCCTGATCCCCGGGTGCTCTACTCTTCATACGCCATTTATTAGTTAGGTTCAATCTCCAATGTATAGATGTTTCCTTACTTCCCCTTTTCTACCCCCTTTCCCTTTCCCCTCCCTTTCCTTCTCCCCTCCCCCTTCCCCCCTTCGCCCTATCCCCCGCCCCCCCTTTCCTCTCTCTCCGCTTGTGATTATATATAATCGCTTGCGATTATATATATTTCTTATATATAATTTTAAACATTTTTTCAGTTACTGCATCTTTTCAGTGCCCCCCTGTGTTCGCCGCGGGGGGATTACCCATTCAGGGTGTCTCAAACTGTGCCGCCCGTGACCCTGATTTTGGGCTCCCATTGGTAAGCCATGCCCGACAATAAATACTCCAAAGTACCAGTCTACTTACTTTGATGTTTAGCATACCCCCCTTTCATTATGTGTGACTGTTTAACTTTAAGATTGTATCTCTGTATAGATGTTTAAGGTCAACTCCTCCTGAAGAAGCGTATAATTTCACAAAACATGTTGAGGATCACGCTTTGGACCTACATCTTTTGAGGCTCCACTATATTGTGGGTTTCACATTGTTTAGTCTATACTATTCTGTCATAGTATGCAACCACTTATTTATACATTGCTTGTATTTATTTGTTTCAATTTTTGTTCAAGAAAAATTTGTTCAAGAAAAATTACTGACAGAGACACATTTTTGCTGACATTTTGGATAACGGTTTAAACGGTCTCTGTCAGTATTTTTTTTTTTTGTTTTATTATAAAGAACAAAAATTGAAACACGTAAATACAAGCATATCAGACTTCTCACTTACCAGACCAGTGAGTCCACTTGGGCAGAGGGTAGGCTCCCTTACGCGTCCGACTCGCGGCCCCTGGTAGAGTATACAGGAAGCGCAGGAGTATGGAGTGGTATGGGAGCCTGGTAATAGAGTCCAGATGCTGGTGGATGAGCAGTCCTTAACAGCAAGGTGCAGGCTGAAACACCGGCCAACAGAGACTGAACAGGAAGGTCTGGAGACAGGCTGGGTTCGGCAACAGGCGGGCAACGAGGTACAACGGAGCAGGCAGAAGAATAGTCAGACAGGCCAGAGGTCAGGTGCAGGCAGAGTTCAGAGGAATCCAAGAGACAAGCCGGGTTAGTCAGGAGATCTGGTTACAGGCACAGGAAACAGGTACAAGGGAACGACAGAGCTGTTGATCAGGCAGCACTGATCAGAGAGTGAAGCCAGCTTAAATAGATGGATTGGCGCCAAACGGCACGTGCCGAACACCAGCACGCACCCAAAGGCCAGCCGAGTCGCACATGCCAGTGCCCGCAGGAGCACGCACAACAGGACCAGCAGGAACGCGCGTGCCGGCGCACACCACCGCGAGCAACACCATGACCACTGAGGTAGGATCTCTGACAAAGCAACATATAAATAAGTTACATAGTTACATAGTAGGTGAGGTTGAAAAAAGACACAAGTCCATCAAGTCCAACCTATGTGTGATTATGTGCCAGTATTACATTGTATATCCCTGCATGCTGCGGTCATTCAGTTGCTTATCTAATAGTTTCTTGAAGCTATCGATGCTCCCTGCTGAGACCACCGCCTGTGGAAGGGAATTCCACATCCTTGCCGCTCTTACAGTAAAGAACCCTCTACGTAGTTTAAGGTTAAACCGCTTTTCTTCTAATTTTAACGAGTGGCCACGAGTCTTGTTAAACTCTCTTCTGCGAAAAAGTTTTATTTCTATTGTGGGGTCACCAGTACGGTATTTGTATATTGAAATCATATCCCCTCTCAAGCGTCTCTTCTCCAGAGAGAATAAGTTCATGGCTCGCAACCTTTCCTCATAACTAAGATCCTCCAGACCCTTTAATAGCTTTGTTGTCCTTCTTTGTACTCGCTCCATTTCCAGTGCATCCTTCCTGAGCACTGGTGCCCAGAACTAGACAGCATACGCCAGGTGCGGCCGAGTCGAGTAGAGTGGGAGAGTGGGAGAATTATCGTTTTATCTCTGGAGTTGATCCCCCTTTTTAATGCATGCCAATATTCTGTTTGCTTTGTTAGCAGCAGCTTGGCATTGCATGCCATTGCTGAGCCTATCATCTACTAGGACCCCCAGGTCCTTTTCCATGCTAGATTCCCCCAGAGGTTCTCCCCCCAGTGTATAGATTGCATTCATATTTTTGCCACCCAAATGCATTATTTTACATTTTTCTACATTGAACCTCATTTGCCATGTAGTTGCCCACCCCATGCAAGTGGTTGCATACTATGACAGAATAGTATAGAGTAAACAATGTGAACCCCACAATATAGTGGAGCCTCAAACAATGTAGGTCCAAAGCGTGATCCTCAATATGTTTTGCGAAATGATTTGCTTCTTCAGGAGGAGTTGACCTTAAACATCTATAAAGAGTTACAATCTTAAAGTTAAACATTATAAACCATTAGCAAAAATGTCAGCATGTAAGCTACATACATTTAGATAGTGTGATTTGCAATGTACTTGAGATACAAAAGACAAAACATATATTTCTCCTTTTACATGAAGATCAGGGTAAGATAACCCAGCAGTTTGGTCACCTATCTCCAATTTGAGAGATTCCCCTTCAATTTCAGTTCCATAGCCACCACAGAAAGTGAGGAGAAATTCCAGGTAGCCACCAAGATCACGAGAATTAGTGTCCCAATTTCTGAAGGTCCCCTCTTTTCCTGTTGTGGATTTGATCTTACTTTTCGTGATAATGGTAAACAGCCCAAATAGAGGGTGAATCTTCCCAACCGGGGCACAGAGATATCAATAAATAACTGACATTTCAAATATCAGCTGCCACAGATATAGTAATGTGAGCATTGTGGAAATAACAAGAAAGTACCTTGCAGAAGTATTCAGTGGAGCAGGTGACAACTGACAACTGCATTTTTTTGGGAAGTTAGTACCAGAGCATGGTGACAGCTCTGCTGAATCAAAATTAAGAAAAAATACCCTTTGTAGGCAGAAGATACAGAGATAAACACTTAGGGCTTGACTGGTCATAACCCCAATATCTTTTCAACTCAAATACAGTACAGTATGTTATCACAAATTATTCTTTTTTTTTTAAATTGTCTGTTGTACAGTCACAGGGGGAAGCAATCAAATATGTACATGCTTGCGGTCAGTGGTTCTCCTACACCACCACCACCACCTCATCTTTGTCTTTATACAACTCACCAGAAGCAGAAGAAACACCCAGTGATTTACATTTAGGCTTTGATAAAGTGTCATCCTTGTGGTCATATATTGTGATATCAATATTTTCATTCATTTTCTGAGTAATTCTTCCTAGGCCACTCTACTAACAACATTGGAATGAAAAGTTTGGTTCAAATATTCATTTTCATTAACTTAACAGATGAGAACACACATTCTACCTCAATTGTTCCAGGTAGAAAAAGAATAGTTTTTGCAAATTTTACCAGACGTTGGAATTTAGGTACTTTCAGATTGTCGTTGTACAGCGTTGTGCTACCATGTGCCAATAAGAATCATATGTGTCACTCTAAGCAACATCACTGAAGTTTGTCACTTGTTATTCAATAAATTCAGTATGTAGAGTGTCAAAATCAGATGAGGGAAATGCTTTGCAAGTTCAATAATGTTCCCAGATTTAGCTGTTTGTAGGTTTTAGTAAAGACAACGGCTTATTGATTCTGTTTGCAATGGGCATCCAATTTTAATGGCAGTTACTGCTCTTGTGTAAAATGTTGTTACTTGGACTGTGACTGTTGAACAGCTGACAAATAATCTACTGTAGACAGATATTTATCAAAAGTTTGGGACAGTGAAAGGCCAGAAAAGAAACTGCATTTCAATTATATACAAAAGAAAAAGGGAACAGGACTTTTAAGGTGCCACAGTAAGGTAACTACAATTGCTTTAGATAAAATTAAACATAATTTATTTGTAAAAATCAAAATTGCTAAAATTCTTTGTCATATCAATATACAATTCATACACCAATGCAGTGACTTCAGCTCTACATGTTTCGACCCAATGGGTTTCTTCTGGAGACTCAATAGTGCTGCATGAAATTGATACTATAGATGAAAAAGACATATAGAAATAATTACAAAATTCTGAATACATTACATTTTTATCACATTTTTTTAATTTTTGTATACATATTAATAGATAATAAAAACAATATATATACAGTATCTCTAAAGTGAGTACACCCCTCACATTTTTGTAAATATTTTATTATATTTTTTCATATGACAACACTGAGGAAATTACACTTTGCTACATGTTGATGGGGACAAGGGCCTCATCCCCACAACCCTTGCCCGGTGGTTGTGGGGGTGTGCGGGCGGGGGGCTTATCAGAATCTGGAAGCCCCCTTTTACAAGGGGACCCCCATATCCCACCCCCCCGTGTGAATTGGTAATGGGGTACAAATGTACCCCTACCAATTCACAAGAAAAGTGTCAAAAATGTTAAAAAAGACAATAGCCATTTTTTGACAATTCCTTTATTAATGTCTTCTTCTTTCCCCACTTCTTCTGGTCTTTCTTCGGTTTTCTTCTTCTCCTCCATGTTGTTCTTCCCTTGCTTCTTCCTCTATCTTCACACGGTGGGCTGGGACCTGGGGGTCCCCTTGTTAAAGGGGGATCCAGATTCCGATAAGCCCCCCGCCCGCATACACCCACAACCACCGGGCAAGGGTTGTGGGGATGAGGCCCTTGTCCCCATCAACATGGGGACACGGAGATTTAGGGGGCCACCCTAAAGCACCCTCCGCATGTTGAGGGCATGTGGCCTGGTGCTGTTTCAGGAGGGGGGGCACTCTCTCATCCCCCCTCTTTTCCTGCGGCCTGCCAGGTTGCGTGCTTAGATAAGGGTCTGGTATGGATTTTTGGGGGGACCCCTATGCCATTTTTTTTTTAATTTTGGCTTGGAGTTCCCCTTAATATTCATACCAGACCTGAAGGGCCTGGTATGGAATTTGGGGGGACTCCCACGCAATTTTTTTTTAAATTTTGGTTCGGGGTTTCAGTTAATATTCATACCAGACCCAAAGAGCCTGGTAATGGACTGTGGGGGAATCCCATGCCATTTTTTTCAATGATTTTTATGTGTATAGCCAGGACCGACAATTCAATAATAGCTGCGAGTACTTTTAAATGACTTTTTTTCCTTTAGAAATATCATTTTGCTCTCTGACTGTTCTAAACATGGGAAACATGCGCCACTTTACAGGCATACTATAGACACCCCCCAGGTATGAAAATTAAAGGAATATTTCACTTTTATTGTTTCACTTTAAGCATTATTAAAATCACTGCTCCTGAAAAAATGGCCATTTTTAAAACTTTTTTTGCATTGATACATGTCCCCTGGGGCAGGACTCAGGTCCCCAAACACTTTTTATGATAATAACTTGCATATACGTGTCCCATAGACTTTAACAGTGTTCGCGTGTTCAAACAAATTTTTTGCCTGTTCGCATGTTTTGCTGCAAACCGAACCAGGGGGTGTTCGGCTCATCCCTATTCACCTACAATGTATATAAATAATTGTATAAACAGATACGATTTAGATTTGGTTATATAGGGATCATGCTGAGTGTATGATAATTACCTTGTTCTTAATATTTGATAGAACCAACTTGTTCCCCTTTTCTCATTAAGAAGGGTATTTTGCCACTATGGATGATGGAGGGAAAACGTGGATGGTAGATGCTAGATAGCCCAGATGGAGCATACACAGCAAGAACATTTTCCGCTGAGGGAACCTATTATAATCGCCCTCCAATCATGCATCGGCCTAGTAAGGCCTGAACAATAAATAAAACACATATATGTTCACTCAGTGATATGTATCTATATAAGATACATGTAGACAGGGCTCTCCATAGTCAGTCCAGCGGGAGGGACTAGGTGCATGCCTCTCATTCAATAGTAGATCCTGCAAGGCTGACTAGTGGGCCCTCCTTGAAGCATGGAGATAGTCACATATAGGTTCACGGAGATAGTTGGTTCTCACCTATCCCAGAAGAAATCTAAAGTTGTCTATAGAGAGGGAGAGGAGAGACGCAAACTCTCTCTCTCTCACGACCTCTGTCAGAGAATGGTGGCTGATCACAGCTTCTTATCTCTCCCCACGTACCAATGACATTTGACGTAACCACTGGAGCGTGGATGTCAGATAGATGCTGACGCACATGCGCTAGCTCCAAATGGCAGAAACAACGTAGCGCACCTACGCGCTGTTGTCACATCGCCATATTGGATTATCCTTGCTCAACATACATGCCTCCCAAATAAATGTGGGCAGGGCAGCTTGCACTATGGACCAGGAGGCTCTAGGCAAAGCCTAGGTCGGATGGTATTGAAGGACCTGGTCCGATATTGTGCGTTAGTCTTACATTATAATGGGCTCAAGTCCGCTACAGGCGATTGGTAAAACACCTGCCCCGGGCATCCGTATGGTCACTGATCCCAGTTATGGTTTGGCAATGGTCATATAATATACACAAGGAATATTGATTCCACAGTGTTTAATTAATTAAATATATATATGTTCTCTGGATTTGTCCCAACACCTTACAAAGCACATCTCTAGATTTCAATTTCCATAATATAATGCAACAATACATATTCAGACATCAACTTGCATAGGTTAATATTTATCTATATGAACCTAATCTTCTGGGCAATAATATTTTAGTACATATTAGAGGGTGCATTAATATGCCCTGATTAAGTGGGGAATTGTTGATAGAACGGTGCTATCCTATTCACAGAAATGATTTATAACTGAGAGCATCGTTCAATCCGGGGTGCTTTAATGCAGTTGTGAATCCAGCAAGCTTCTCGCTGTAAGATTATCTTGCCATTATCTCCCCCTCTTTCATTTAGTGGGATATATTCTAAAGCAAAAAAATGCATTTTTTTGCAGTCAAATCTGTGAAAATGCCCATGTGTCTACTAATGGGTGTCTCTATTCTTTTCTTTGACATTAGAGAGACACGATCATGGATCCAATGGTAAAACGGTCTCTTGGTTTTTCCCACATAAACAGCCCCACAATCACACAGCATAATGTACACCGCTCTCACTGACTGACAGTCAGCCAAAAATTGAGGTCTGAAAATACGTCAGAAAGAGTGATCCACTCAGCTTTAAGAATGTATCTACAAAAATTGCATTTATTGCAGGGAAAGGTTCCTTTTGATCTATTTTTGGTTCCCACTTTGGAAGTATAGTGACTATGGACCAGATTATCTTTTAATGATTTTGATCTCCTAAAGGTGATTTCTGGATAGGTTTTAAGCTGTTTGGATATGGTACTGTCAGCCGTTAACAGATACCAATACTTCTGCATAATTTGACGGACTTGTTTGTGTTGTCCCGAGAAACGAGTGATCATAATGTAGACAGATGTCCCTTTGATTTGAAGTTTGCACTATTAGTGTGGTAAAATGCATTCAGTGCATCATTTTCCATTAAAACCACCAGGTTTGGCCTGATAAAGTAGCCAAAACGACCTTTAAGCAGTTGGCAGTTCTTGAAGTATAAGTCAGGTAACATAAGAGAATTGCACTGGAAAATTTAATTGAATTAAGTGAAATTTGGCAGAACTGTTTGAAGAAACGGAAAGTAGTACTTAGTGATAGGTTCCTGGTGCTTGACATTTATTCTGTAGTTACCAAGCAGTCTGCATCATCATTTGACTGCTTTCAGGGGATTCCAAACCTGAGAATAGCCCCAAGAGCAGAGGCACACTTAAATGGCAAATCACAATTAGGGATGAGCCGAACACCCCCCTGTTCGGTTCGCACCAGAACATGCGAACAGGCAAAAAATTTGTTCGAACACGCGAACACCGTTAAAGTCTATGGGACACGAACATGAATAATCAAAAGTGCTAATTTTAAAGGCTTATATGCAAGTTATTGTCATAAAAAGTGTTTGGGGACCTGGGTCCTGCCCCAGGGGACATGGATCAATGCAAAAAAAAGTTTTAAAAACGGCTGTTTTTTCGGGAGCAGTGATTTTAATAATGCTTATGTGAAACAATAAAAGTGTAATATCCATTTAAATTTCATACCTGGGGGGGGTGTCAATATTATGCCTGTAAAGGGGCGCATGTTTCCCGTGTTTCGAAAGTCTGACAGCAAAATGACATTTCAAAGGATAAAAAGTCATTTAAAACTACTCGCGACTATTAATGCATTGCCGGTCCGACAATACACATAGAAGTTCATTGATAAAAACGGCATGGGAATTCCCCACAGGGGAACCCCGAACCAAAATTAAAAAAAAAAAATGACGTGGGGGTCCCCCTAAATTCCATACCAGGCCCTTCAGGTCTGGTATGGATATTAAGGGGAACCCCGTGCCAAAATTAAAAAAAAAAAACGGCGTGGGGTCCCCCCAAAAATCCATACCAGACCCTTATCCGAGCACACAACCTGGCAGGCCGCAGGAAAAGAGGAGGGGACGAGAGAGCGCCCCCCCTGAACCGTACCAGGCCACATACCCTCAACATTGGGAGGGTGCTTTGGGGTAGCCCCCCAAAACACCTTGTCCCCATGTTGATGAGGACAAGGGCCTCATCCCCACAACCCTGGCCGGTGATTGTGGGGGTCTGCGGGCGGGGGGCTTATCGGAATCTGGAAGCCCCCTTTAACAAGGGGACCCCCAGATCCCGGCCCTCCCCCCTGTGTGAAATGGTAAGGGTACCCCTACAATTTCACTAAAAAACTGTCAAAAATGTTAAAAATGACAAGAGACAGTTTTTGACAATTCCTTTATTTAAATGCTTCTTCTATCTTCTATCTTCCTTCATCTTCTTCTGGTTCTTCTGGTTCTTCTGGTTCTTCCTCCGGTGTTCTCGTCCAGCATCTCCTCCGCGGTGTCTTCTTCCCCTCTTCTCCTCGGGCCGCTCCGCATCCATGATGGCATGGAGGGAGGCTCCCGCTCTTCTCTTCATCTTCTTCTCTTCATCTTCTTCTCTTCATCTTCTTGTCTTCATCTTCTTTTCGGGTCGCTCCTCATCCATGATGGCATGGAGGGAGGCTCCCGCTGTGTGACGCTTCTCCTCTTCTGACGGTTCTTAAATAACGGGGGGAGGGGCCACCCGGTGACCCCGCCCCCCTCTGACGCACGGGGACATGACGGGACTTCCCTGTGGCATTCCCCGTGATGCCACAGGGAAGTCCCGTCAAGTCAACACTTTTTATGACAATACCATGCATATAAGCCTTTAAAATTAGCACTTTTGATTTCTCCCATAGACTTTTAAAGGGTGTTCCGCGGCATTCGAATTTGCCGCGAACACCCCAAATTCTTTGCTGTTCGGCGAACTTGCAAACAGCCTATGTTCGAGTCGAACATGAGTTCGACTCAAACTCGAAGCTCATCCCTAATCACAATATGACACTTTATATCGGATTGGTTACCTCTTCCTAAATGTGGCTCTATGAGTCCAGGCAGGAGGAGAGCAGAAGACTGACCCTCTTTATGTCAGACCTCTCTCTTCTGTCTCCCGACACCACAGGCCCAACTACAAACACTGTATTCAAATCAACAGTTAATGGATTAGCTTCCCAGATAAACTGTCCTGCACACCCACTGCATATACAGAGCCCTGAGTATGTGTGTGTGGGCCCATATGGCATTAGTAACTCCAGTCCCTTTGAAGAAAGATGAGGCTTTGTATTTTCAGCTAGCCACTCGTTGGTGCACTTAAACTCCTGAATAGCAGAGCCAAACATCATAACTGGCCCAGATTATCAAGTAAACAATGCAGGACCTTCCTCAGCAAGGTGAAAGGAAATGGTGTCTGTCAGAGGCGTAACTAGAATCTTCAGAGCCCCGATGCAAGAAACCATGAAGGGCTCCCCTGACCCCCGGACAGGGCTCTTTTCTCCAAGCCCGATGGCCGAACACCAGGGCCCAGTCGCAAGTGGGTGGCTTCATGTAAAGGAATCGATTGGAACCACCCTGCAACTGTGTGCATTGCATGCAGTTGCAGCATAGTGATGATGCATTTAAGGGGTTAAAACAGGCGGTCAGGAGGCAACATATTGCCTCTTTACCGGCTCTCAAATGCCTCTGAAAAGTGATCTGAGCATGGATCACTTTTTAGAGGAACAGAATTTTTTTTTTGCTGGTACTATGAACAAGCAAAAAAAAAAAAATCGGTTCTGATGGGACACATATAGGGGGTCAGGATTAAAAGCACATACATAAAATGTGCATATATACATGTAAACACACATACATACACACACACATATATATATATAAATGCACATATGCACACACACATAAACCAGTGGCAGATGGTGCTCAAAATTTTTTGGGGGGCGCAAGCAAACTGAAAAATTCTTTTAAAAAAAACACATCAATTGCAGCCTCACTGTGCTCATCAAACGCAGCCACTGTGCACATTAATTGCCACCACTGTGCCCATCAAACGCAGTCACTGTGCCTATCAAACGCAGCCACTGTGCACATCAATCGCCACCACTGTGCCCTCAAACGCAGCCACTGTGCCCATCAATTGCCACCACTGTGCCCTCAAACGCAGCCACTGTGCCCATCAAACGCAGCCACTGTGCCCATCAATGCCACCCCTGTGCCCTCAAACGCAGTCACTGTGCCCATCAAACGCAGTCACTGTGCCCCTCAGTTGTCACCCCTGTGTCCTCAAACGCAGTCACTGTGCCCATCAAATGCAGCCACTGTGCCCATCAATTGCCACCACTGTGCCCTCAAACACAGACACTGTGCCCATCAAACGCAGCCACTGTGCCTATCAATTGCCACCACTGTGCCTATGAAACGCAGCCACTGTGCCCTGAAACGCAGCCACTGTGCCATCAAATGCTGCCACTGTGACCCCCCTGCCCGCTCGCAGTCTGCCCGGCACTTACCCTGTCTCGGCGGGGCAGCGGGTGATGTCGACGAACGGGGTCCTCCATGCGTCTCCTCCCATCCTCTCCTCCTGATAGGCATCCAATAGCGGCGCCTGTCGTTTCAGCCAATCAGGTGACGGGTAACAGACCCGAGCACCTGATTGGTGGAGAGGCGGTTCAGTGTTAGGAAAGCGAATATTTATTTGCTTTTCTAACACACCTGGGTGGACTGTGAGCGCCAAGCATGGCACTCGTAGTTCACCTATTTTGAAGCCTATCAGTGCTTTAAAAACACCCCCGCCGGTGTAATTCAGGCACCCGGGGTCCAAAAAGGGGCCAGGCGTCTGAATAGGGGGGGCAGTGGCGGCCATAGATAGATCCACGCTATGCATGAATCTATCTATTTGTGATAGAGGGGTGCCTGGAGAGAGGAGGCGGCGCCCATGCGCCTCTATGGATGCACCACCACTGATATAACACATACATACACACATATACATACATGCACGCACACATGCACATATACATACATGCTCACACACACACACATGCACATACACACACACATACATACATGCACATACATATAAACACACATACAGTAGATAAAAAACGGCAGACCTTTACCTTAGCTCTTCCTGCCGGGTACTGCACTGTAGGGGAAGACAAAGAACACAGCACTGTGCTTTCACTTTGTAATCAATGTGACCAGCTCCCTGCACAGTGCCGAATACAGTTCGGCTTAGGATCGGGGAGCTTGTCTCTGCTCCTCCTATCAAAGTACTGTATACAGGGGGCCCTCAAGGGCAACCTCAGCGACCCCTATAATTCCGCCACTGGTGTCTGTATACGGTGTCTCTGTATCTGAATGGCTTTGTGTCCTGCGGCACTACAGATGTCAGCAAGGTGACTAAGAGCAATGATGTCTGTATACAATGTCCATACAACTCTATCTGTGTACAGTGTCCTTGTTTCCTGCAAATGGGCAAAAGCCCTCTCACCAAATCCTGTCAATGCCCAAACAAACGTCCTGGAACAGGCAGGCTCTTCTAGTGACCTGACTGGTCCATTCACACAGGAATGCCCCACACCGTCAATGCAAGTACGTCTGGATATGCACCTGGGATTTCTCTCCCACAGGCTGGATGTCCCAACCTGCTGTGGATGCCTTAAATCACACGGTGGACTGACCTGAGAGGCAATACCTCTCCCCTATGTCTAATCTCTTCCTCTGCCTCATGTAGTCTGAGAAAATCCCCTCAGATCAGAAACATGGAGTCTCTAGTTCCTTTGACTCCAGAGCAGGCTGGAAGTTGTAGTCCTAAAATAGTTCAATCCCAATGTGAAACTTGAGTCCTGGAACTAAAATTCCCTGTATGCTTTGCTTCCTGGTGTTAATCACTCTGCTGGCAGGATGTGATGACACAGTCGTTGTGGCCACTAGAGGGAAACAGTTTCACTGCAGCAATGTTGCAAAGTGTCTTTTATTATTGCAGGTAAGATAGCTGGCTCCAGGCTACCTCCCCCCACTAAAAAACCTTTGGTCCCCTAAAGGAAAGAACAGTCCTTGACCTGTTACATGCTCTTGTCATACATGCAGAAGGAAACAGGTTAGCATAACAACAACAAATGTTAACACTGTATGACTCAAAGAACGAATTTTATGACACAGGGTTTACAGAGAAACCTCCCACTAATTGTCATATGATGGGGGGTTGTCCTGTCTGCAGCTATCTCTACAGGGCTGGCCCTGCCAGTTGTGCCAAGGGGTGAGTCAGGGTCGCCCTTCACCAAATCTGTGGTGAACAGGTCAGGCAGGTCAAGAGTCTCTTTAGAGATGAGTATGACTTCTTCTGAGCTCTCATCCAACACATCACATGCCAATCTCTTGAGATGGCCCATAACTCTTTACCCTTTCTGTGCCCTTAGTTCAGGCCTGGTAGGCTCACTAGCCCCATCTTCCCATTTGGCTGTTTCTGCTTCCTGCAGATCAGTTTATTTTGCTTCTGCTGCGGATCCTCCTTCATTCACTGTAGGGGACAAAGACACTTCTCACTTTTCTACTGATAGAGAAGGTGTCAGAAACCATGAATCAGACTGAGACAGAAGCACGGTTAAACCACACTTGTTTAATAATAATAAAAAAAGTTAAACAGGGGAAACATAGTCAAAACATAGCCAGAGATCAGGAACTGGAATGGATAGTCAGACAAGCCAAAACGTCAGGGAGCCAGAGATGGGCGTAGCAGAACAGCAAGCAGGATCTGGAGCCAGAAGGAATGTCAGCCAAGCAAGTCTTAAACAGGAACACAGGAGAGCG
Source organism: Aquarana catesbeiana (assembly GCA_037953035.1). Classification (NCBI taxonomy): domain Eukaryota; kingdom Metazoa; phylum Chordata; class Amphibia; order Anura; family Ranidae; genus Aquarana; species Aquarana catesbeiana. Next base: position 409,698 of record JBBHAA010000790.1, on the reverse strand, counting down.
TCTCTAGAGATGTGATTAAGGTAAAGGCAGAGATCATCTGGACTGGATGGCTTAAATAGGCAGGACTGATGAGCAGGATATCAACAGGTGAGTCACTGTGGAGAGATAGGAGCTGGTAATTAGCTGACAGCTGAGTGGCCAGCTTTGAGAAGGAAGGACTGAGCCCAGCCCTGACAGAAGTTGAGGGATCACATCTGTGGACAACAGGTACTTACAACTGCTTTACCAGATCTATGTTGGTCCCAACGATCAACGAACTTCCTGTGGACCCCAGCAGCCAAAGGGCACACAATGGCCAATGTCTCAAAGTTCTGAGGTTTCCCAGTCCTCAATGGATCACACGACAACTTGATCCGCATATATCCATCACACGGGTAATCCTCCATTTGAATACCCTGGATTTCTATATCTTCCAACTTTCACAGGGGTATGTATGACAAATACCTCTTGTAAAAGTCTCTGGTCAACAAGATAACCTGAGCACCTGAATCAAGAATGGCTCTTGTATAAATTCCTGCCACCAAAACAGGAACTACAGGCAGAGGGCCTACAAACTGAGTAGGTGGTTTGGTGGAAGCATTTGGAACAGCAGATTTTCATGGCTGGACTTGTGCTTCCTTCCTCTTCTGGCATTGGAAATTCTGTTTCTGTTGACATCTTGGAGGAAGAGAGTCATTACTCACTGAGACAGCATAAACTGCGAGTGCCCTCCACTGTTCCCTTGCAGGTTCAGTGGAAGTTCCTCTTCAAGGCCCAGGCCTTCTGTCCATCCTTGGCTCACCTCTCTGTGGTCCCACAATTCTTCTACCCTCCGTGGAATTGGGCACACTCTCTGGTAATGACCCACACCTCCACAGTTTTGACAGACGTCTTGATTCATTGGCCTCTGGCCAGGCACATCAGGCGAGTCTGTGGGTACATTCTGACCCATAACACCCTCATTGGACAACTCAGTGAACTTTGCTGCCAACATGTTTACCATGTCCATTTTCTGAGATATCTGTAGCTTCAATGCCACTATTTCAGACTTGATATCCAGTTGCTCTGTTTCTTTGTACAACCTGGAGGTAGTGGCTGTCTCTCCTTTCGTGACTTGACTTGATGACCCGGTCATCATCTCTCTTAACTGGGAAATCTGAGTTTTCAGGAGCTCAGTCTCCAAATCACTCCAAATCAGTTGCACTGACCACCCTGATCCCAAAAGCAGATTCCACTCTTCGGTCCTACTTCTTGTTTTCCAGCAGGGCCTCCTCTTCTCTAATGACCTTCATTAGTTTAGAGTAGGTAAGAAAGTCACTCAGACCCCGGGCTCGAAGTTGTAGCACAGCAGGATCCAGCGGATGGGCTCCTCTTTGCATTTGTCATATGAAAGCTCTACTTGCATCTTTGGCTTCCATTCCACCCTTCATTATGACTTGGTGCAGAATCTTATCTAGTCACATGACATAGGCTGATAGCTTCTCAACCTCCATCTGGTAAATGTGGTTAAAGAGATAGATTAATTCCGCACCATCTTCAATTCCCTCATAGACCTCACAGAAGTAGTGCAGCTGGGTTTATCCCACTTCAGGTTCCTAATCACATTGAGAGGATGTGATGACTGTAAGATACCTGTAGTAGGTAGTGTCCGAAGTAGAGCTTGTATGCTGAGGATTCAGATGAAAACGTAGTCTGGGAGGTCAAGTCAGCAACAGATCAGGCTGGAGAATGGTCAAGAATTCAGGCAGAGGTTCAATACATGGTAGTCACAATCACAGCGCTATCAATACACCCAGGGAGCAAGTCCAAACAAATGGGCACTGAGTAACAGGAAGTGTTGCTATTTATGAGCTGATTGCTAGTACAGGGCTAGTGAGTCCAAGGCAATGCATCAAACTGGGAGAACATTGCAATAACTCCAGAGCTCCTCTGTGGCACAACAGGTAAGACTGCAGCTGTGGGACCAGGAACATCCCTGTTCGAAGACACCCAGGTACATGACAGGGCCCCCTCCTCAATGGATCCCTCCAGTGGCCTAGCAGGCCTAGCGGGCTTAGCGGGAAATGAGGCATGGAAGTCTTGAATAAGAGCAGGGGCATGCAAATCTTTGGCTGGAACCCAGGAACAGTCTGTGATGGGATATCCCTTCCAATGAACCAGATACCGTAGGCCACGACCCTGCCTTCTATAATCCAGAATCCTAGAGACTTCAAACTCATGTTGTCCATCAACAAGAACAGGAGGGGGTAGCTGTTGGGTTCTGGAGTAGCGATTGCAAATTGCCTTTTTGAGGAGAGAATCGTGGAATACAGGATGTATCCGGAGAGAGGAGGGCAGTTTTAACCGATAGGAGACTGGTCCAACTCAAACAATAATTCTGTAGGGACCGATAAATCAAGGGCCCAATTTGAAAGAAGGCTGTTTCAGTCTCACGTATTTGGTTGATAGCCAAACTCTTTCCCCCACCACATTTGGAGGTATATGGCATCATTGTTTGTTGGAGAAAAGCGCATACTTGCCTGCTGACTTCCGTAGTAATAAGTGAATCTTCTTCCAGTGTAGCAGAATATTTTTTCACCAGCCAATCTTCTGCTGGTACACCAGAAGAAGGTTGAAGTAGAGGAAAAGTCTGAGGGTGATAGCCTAGGGCTGCGTAGAATGGTGTGGTATGAAGAGCACTGTGCCAACGGGAGTTAATGGCGAATTCAGCTAAAGGCAAATACTCAGACCAATTGGAGTGTAATGCATTGACATAATGTCGAAGATAGGTTTGCAGGGTCTGGTTCATGCGTTCGGTTTGACCATCTGTTTGAGGGTGATGTGAGGTAGAGAGTGAGAGAGTTACTCCCAGTTTCTTCCAGAATGCTCTCCAGAATCTGGAAACAAACTGGGATCCGCGGTTTGAGACGACATTGGTAGGTATGCCGTGATGTTTCACAATATGGGAAAGGAAGAGGGTAGACAGTGCTTCCACTGTAGGCAATCCAGGGAGAAGTACAAAATTAGACATTTTGGAAAAGCGATCCACTATGACCCATATAGCAGTCATACCCTCAGACTTGGGTAACTCTGTAATGAAGTCCATAGTCAAATGGGTCCAAGGCTGGCGAGGTGCAGGAAGTGGTTGTAACAGTCCAGTAGGCAATGTGTGGGGTACTTTATTAGCAGCACAAGTTGGACAGGCAGCCACATAATCAGTAACATCTTTTTTCATATTAGGCCACCAGACATGACGCTGCAATGTCTTAAGAGTGATGGTGACACCAGGATGACCGGATAACACACCATCATGTGCCCAGAGGAGTACAGGTTTTTGGAGGCTAGGGGCTATGAACAGGCGACCTGGTGGTATCTTCAAGCCTTGAGGAACACAATTCTGGGTTTCTTGTAGCTGTTAGGAAAAAGCCGTAGAGATCTGTGTGACAATTTCGTGAGGTGATATTATATACTGCTCGGAAGATCGATCTTTTTCAGAAGTAGCGAACTGTCTGGAAAGAGCATTGGCCTTTTTATTCTTATGCCCAGGGACATAAGAAAGAAAAAAATTAAAATGGGAGAAAAACAGAGCCCATCGAGCTTGACGTGAATTCAAATGTTTAGCAGTCTGAAGATACAGCAGGTTTTTATGGTCAGTCAGGATAGAAAAAGGCTTGGGAGTCCCGACCAGAAGTTGTCGCCATTCAGGCAATGCCAATTTGACGGCCAGTAGTTCTCGATTCCCAACATCATAATTCATCTCCGCTGGAAAAATCTTTCTAGAGAAAAACGCCACTGGATTCTACCTGATTTAGGCTGTCTCTGGGACAGCAAGGCACCTTCTCCTACTTCGGAGGCATCAACCTCAACAATGTACTGGAGATTGGGATTTCGATGTTGAAGAACTGGAGCCTCAGCACTTCCGGTTCCGGCGCCGCATGGAGTAGCTGCTCTTCTCATCAGCTCCCGCAGCTCAAGTCCAAAATCAGCATATAAAGCCGGCAAACCCGCCACATACACCGGCACTTGCCCCACGCTCTCCCCGGTCACAGGATGGACCAGTTTGTGAAAAAAAACAGCCCGCGTTCGTATGCGGCCGCGACGGCGCGGACACCACATCCGCAAATCGAGGCCCCAGCTTCGGCCTACACGGAGCCTCTCACAGACACAGAGCCTGACATGGAGGTAAGCGGCGCTGCGGCCCCCTCCCCACCTGCAGATGCACCCACTCAATCCACAGGCACATCTAGCACTGAGAGGATAGCACAGGCTGTGGCAGCTCTTCTCTCCCCAATGATAACAGCCTCTGTGGAGAAGGCTGTCAGCGCAGGCATGCAGTAGCTCCAGGCCCAGCTAGGGGAACATGCCTCCAGGCTGAATGAAGCTGAGCACCGCATAGCTAACATTGAGGAAGAACTATACCACTCTCAATCCTCAGAGCAGGCCCAAGACAAAACTAACAAATACATTCTTGAAAAGCTGGACGATTTGGAAAATAGATCCAGAAGGAGCAATCTGCGATTTGTGGGCATCCCAGAATTGCTGCAGCCTTCAGCTCTCACAGACTTATGCGCCAGACGCATTCCCGAAGCATTAGGCCTGCCAGGCTCCTGCACAGTAGAACGTGCACATCGCATGGGAACCTTCAACTCAGATCGCAAATCGCCCTGTCCCATAATCGCAAAGTACCTCAATTACTAGGATAAAGCTTTCATCCTGCAAAAATTCAGGCAATCTAGATCTCTTCAAATAGATGGCATGAAAATACTGATTTTCGCGGATTAATCCATTGAAGTGTCCCAGAAGAGGAAAGCCTTTCAACAGGTTTGCTCAGAGCTACATCATCAACAACTCAAATTTACTTTGGCGTTTACAGCTACCCTCCAACTTAAAGCCCCGAATGGCGACCAACTCTCCTTTCATGACTCAAAAGAAGCTGAGGCTTTCCTACGATCACTACACTCGGGCCCCAACCTCAGCCCATCTCCTAGAGCGGCTCCTGTCAACCGTGCTCTAGACCAAAGGAGCCCGCGCAAAGACTCTCCAAAACGGTTTAGATCCTCTGCACCGGACCATCAACGCTCCATACCGCGCTGATGACCATTACCACGGTCCCACATTGTTTTACCTCACCGCCTCGCCTCTAACGGCTATGGCGGTTCAACTTTTCAACGAGATGTCTTACTCAAGAGAAGAAGTTAAATTTTTTTTTTATTCCTTTTTCCCTCAAGCCTGTTCTCTCTTCCTCCCCAGGAAAAGCAGCTACTGGTAGGCCAAGCAGTGCCATAATGTTTTTTTTTTTTTTACATATTGTTCACATATTGTTAACTGTTTAACTTGATCTTGTTATACCTCAGGTGTTGATTTTCTCCCCTGGCTCTCCTATGTAACCAACTCCCCTTTTAATATTGCACAACCCAAGCTGCCAGTACACATCACCCCCTTAATTATGGGTTTTAAATACAGCAGTCTTTGGGTCTTGCGATGGGAGCTGGCCTACACGGTTGACTCCATGCGGAAAAAAGCTACGTTTTTGGAATATGTTTTATTGTTTCTCTTCTCTACCCCCCTCCTTCTAGACCCCTCCCTATATTATGCACCCCTTTCTTATAGTACATACGCCCTCAATGGTCATACAAACCCTCGTTCAAACAGACTAAACCCATCCAAAATCCAGCCTACTCTCACATTACACCACCACACATTAACCTATGAAGATCATGAAATATCTGCACATACCCCCCCAGTGACCCCCCCCTATATGAAACTGGTCTCCTGGAATGTTAAAGGGCTTTGTTCACCTAATAAGAGAATGAATATCCTACGCCACCTTAAAAGACTCAAAACCGATATCGCCTTTCTCCAAGAAACCCACCTTTCCACCTCTGATTTCCACCGCATGAAAAAATTATGGGTAGGCACGGTACTAGGCTCAGATTCCAATGGACGCAAAGCAGGAGCCTTGATACTCATACACAAAAACCTCCCATGTGAGGTCCTATCTGTTAAATCAGATTCACAGGGACGCCTTATCTCAGCCCACATTAAACTAGGAACCAAGGACATGATAGTCTCAAACATCTATGCACCCAACAACCCCACAAAGCAATTTTATAGTGAACTTTTAACATGGCTCCTTAGTGACCCAACTCTCCCACATATAGTCGGTGGAGACTTTAACTCCACAGTCCACCTGATAGATGACAGATCCACTCCTAAGCGCACATGTCCCCCCCAGATCACGATTCACAAACTTTACTAGCCTACACGATGGAATCCCTACACTTACACGACATTTGGCGACTCCGGCACTCAGCTGACAGAGAATTTACTTTCTACTCCAATCCCCACAACATCTTCACCAGAATTGACTATCTCTTCTGCTCAGACGACCTTTTACCACTGATATCCGACGCGGACATTCATGACATTGCCATATCTGACCACGCACCAATCTCAACTACGATAGACAACCCTGATCTACACCCGAATCCTAAAATATGGCGTTTCCCATCTTATCTCAATAACAACTCTGACTTCCAACAATATATGGAAAACGCTTGGGCAGAATACACCTTGACCAATGCTGAACATTCTGACAACCCCAATCTATTCTAGGAAGCAGGCAAAGCATTTCTCAGAGGCCGTGTAATCTCCTATGCTGCATCCTTTAAGAGAAATACACTCAAAAAATACAAACAAGCCAGCTCCCAACTGCACCTAGCCCAAAGATCACTATTCCTTAACAACTCCATTGAAAATAGGAAGGCATGACAGGCAGCAAAACAATCCTTTGACTCTTGGGCCGAAACCCTAGAACGAACAAAAAAAGCTTACATGGATGCCACCCTCCATAAATTCGGCAATAAGGCAGGTAAACTCCTAGCCAATTTATGTAGGGGACCCTATCGTCCGACAAATATCACATCTCTCCGTGACTCTTTAGGTAACATAAAAACCATCCAAAAAGACATAAATGAAACCATGCTACAATACTACTCCTCCCTTTACGCACCAGACCCCATAAATGCTTCGATAGCACAATCTTTTCTTGAAAAGGTAACCCTCTCTCAAGTATCACCTACACAGTTAGATGCTCTAAACGCCCCTATCTCCCTCCATGAAATTTCTACCGCAATTAAAAACCTAGCTCCTTCTAAAGCCCCAGGCCCTGATGGCTTCACGGGAGAATTCTACAAGTCCTTACAACCAATCTTAGAACCCACACTCCACGAAGTATATCAACACATATGGTCGGGGCGCATACCTACCCACGGGCAACCAAGCCATTATCAAACTGTTAGCCAAGAAAGGTAAAGACCCCCAAGAACCAGGCTCATACAGGCCTATTTCACTTCTAAATCTGGATGTCAAAATCCTCTCCAAAATTATTGCCACAAGATTAGCCGACATCATACCCTCTCTGATACACCCTGCCCAATCAGGGTTTGTGAAAGGCAGAACTGCCATCATGAACATCAGGAAGGTAATGATGGCCCTGGAACATGCCAAATGCAACTCAGAAGGAAACTATGCCATCATCACCCTAGACGCGGAGAAAGCCTTCGATAACGTCAGTTTCGAATGGCTCTCTTTGGTCATGACTAAAATGGGATTCTCCGGTTCTTTTGCCCATCTTATAAACACCATGTACACCGCCCCGGCTGCTAGACTGGTGACGGCAGGCCTCCTATCAGAGGAATTCCGCCTCCATAAAGGAACTCAGCAGGGCTGCCCCCTATCACCACTCCTCTTTAACATTGCATTAGAACCATTATCTAGATACCTATCCCACGTAGCCCCACTAAACGGCATTCCCATTGGCAAACAGGAGCTTCGCACCTCACTCTTCGCGGAAGATGTCCTTATATTCTCGGCAAACCCCTCCTCTGACATGCTTACTATTAAATCAATCTTCGACCAATTTAGACTATGCTCGGGCCTCCGCATAAAATATAATAAAAGTGGGGGCAGGAGGCGGAGCCTAGCGGAGCAGACATGCATTGTTAGAGCTCCACACCGCTGAGGAGAGAAGAGAAGGACAAAGCAGAGCCTGCAGGCTCATAAGGTATCCATTTGAACCTTTTTGCCCCAGGGAACAAACTGTGAAAGTTTGGGCAGGAAATATGGTACTGGGAGGAAACCGTGGCAGAAATAAAAATCACCTCACAAAGAGCTCACAGGCACTCACTGCAGCTGAAGCAGCTCCAGTCACCTCACAAGATACAGCATCAGGGCGCTCTCACAGACAGAAAATATCACAGCAAGACTCTCCATTTGAGTCAGATACAGAACAAATCCTCTCACAAACTTCTCCACAAGCCTCCTCAGTATCCCCAGTAATATTATTACAATTTGAAAAGATGCTTCATAAGGCTTTAAAACAAACCTCAGACCAAATAACAAACAGCCTAACCAAAGAAATAAGAGAGCTGGGAAACCGCACCGCAGCCTTAGAAATAAAAATGGATGAAATTGAAATTACAACCCAAGAAAATATAACAGAATTGGAACAATTAAAAAAAGAGAATTTAATACTTCAAACTAAGCTCGAAGATTACGAAAATAGAGCCAGACGTTCAAACTTGCGCATAAGGGGAATACCTGAAACTGTGACAGACCTGCAATCTACTATTACTGCTCTATTACAAGAACTAAAGCCAGATATCCCTATTGAACGTTTAGAACTGGACAGAGTACACAGAGCCCTCACAGCCAAAAAGAAAGATGGACCCCCACGTGATATAATCACAAAATTTCATTATTACAGAACGAAAGAACAAATACTAATTGCTGCAAGAGAAAAAAAGGAACTTAATTTTCAAGGACACAATTATCAAATTTTTGCTGACCTATCCCAACTTACTATTACTAAAAGACGATCCATGAAACCCCAACTAATGGAACTGCAACACCACAACATTATGTATCAATGGGGCTTCCCCTTTTCAGTCAGATTTAACTACCAAGGTACAATTTACAGAAGCAGTTCAGCAGATGAACTACAACAAACCCTTTTAAAATTAAATCTGACAGAACCCACAAGCAGCAACTCTCCCACACGCAGAAGAATGGCATCATCTTCACCTTCAGGCAGCACCCAGAAAATTCCAGAACAAAATGGGAATCATCATTCTCACAAAAGAGGCCGTTATGCCACATCATCCATGGACCAAGAAGATTCAATGGACTGACATCCTAATTCCTGATATCTCTTCATTTATTATACTAAGAGATGGTTCTCTATAAAAAACCTATATTTATAACTGAATGTAACTGCATTCTGATAGTCACACACTGTGTGGGATCATGTTACATTCCAGTTATATTTCTTATTACTTCTGATTCATATAGCCTTAGAATATATAAGTGAAATAAGGAAATTCTTGTTCAGTTATATATTATCAGGTAATAACAATAGATTTATTACTTTTTAGGAAAAATATGTTCAATAATCCAGAAGTAATGGAAGCTTTTTTTATTTTTTTTTTTTTTTTTTTTTTTTTTTTTTTTCTTAAAACAAATATATTATTACCTAACTCTAGTTCCTAGAATTATGTTTTTGTTTATTCTAATCTGAAGCAATACAACCTCAATTTTATGAGTTAACATATCTAAACAGTTACATGTGAATAAAATATGTAATTGTTTACTCTAAAAGGGTTAAAACCCCAAAATAATTCAAACTATCTTCATCAATACCAAAGTTATTAACAGTACCTTTCTAACTGAATTATTTAGCCTTGGGCAAGACTAACCATATACAACCACCCTGGAATAAATAATTTCAACAAAAACTATATTCTGCACTCCAACTAATGAAACATCAATTTGATGTCTTTTGACATAGCACTTCTCTCCTGTAAGCGGAAGATCCGTGTACCCCCATTAGCCCTCCTCATTCTCCCAACCATATTATGTGGGAGTGTGACGAAGGCACTTATTCCCCTGAGAGAGATATTTATTCTCTTTCACGGGTAAATTGTGATTACTTGCAAAAAATAATTTATACAATGTATCATCTAATCTCACATGTTTTTTGTTTACTCTTTACTCCAGAATTCACTGGTTTCTTTTCTATCTATTCATCTCTTCAGTCCACACAGGTTGATCTGCGCAGTCAGCTCTGCATAACAAAAAGTAAGTCAAAACTATTTGATCTGTTGCCATGGCACCACTGAATATACTTTCCCTGAATGTTCAGGGAATAAATGTCCCTCAAAAAAGGACCAAAGCCTTCCGTACTTTCCATAACAAGAAGGCTCACATAGTATGCCTCCAAGAAACACACTTCACCAAAGATTCTACTCCAAAATATATTTCTCCTTTTTATCAACAAATTTACACGGCTTCTGCCTGTACCAAGCAAAGGGGAACTCTAATTGCATTTCACCGATCCACACCATTCACCTTATCATCAGAAATTAAAGACCCAGAAGGTAGATACCTGATACTCATGGGTTATATAATGGATACAGCAATCACGGTGATTTCCTACTACGCTCCTAACAAACAACCTACACCATTCCTCTCACATATATTACAAGTGATTAATACACACAAAATAGGAACAGTGATAATGTGTGGGGATTCTAACCAGGTCCTACTCCCATTTCTAGATAAATCACCTTTTACACCATCCAAAATAACCTCTAGATTACGTTTTTCTCAACTTCTTTCCAAATACAATCTGGTAGATTCATGGAGAGAAAGTAACCCAATGAAAAAGAAATTCACTTATTTCTCGCACCCTCATCAAACCTTCACCAGAATAGATCATATTTTTCTAACAATAGGAATGATACCAGAAATTATTGCATCAGATATAATTCCGATTCCGTGGTCTGACCATAATGCAGTATACACTACTATAGCCTCAGCCATACCAAAAGCGCATGACCCAACGTGGTACTTACCGGACATAATGCTCAAACACCCACTACATCAGATGGCCATTGAACAAGCTTTAAAGGAATACATATCAATTAATAATACAACAGACATCTCCCCAATAACACTGTGGGAAGCTCATAAGCCTGTCTTGCGTGGTACAATACAAAGACAAATGGCACTATTTAAACGGGAACGCAAAAATCTAGCAAAAAAACTAGAACTCAATTTTAATGCAGCCTACATATCATTTCAAGATAATCCATCTCAGAGTACAAAATCTCATCTGGAAAAATCTAGATTGGAATACGATCTATTTCTCACTGAGTCAGTTGATAAATCCCTCAAACGCTCCAAACAGAATTTCTACATGAATACAAACAAACCAGGTACATATTTGGCTCGGGCATTAAATTCAACTAACAAATCTTTCAAACCAATACGTTTGAAATTATCAAAAAATGTTTACACTTGTAATCCAGTTAAAATAGTCCATAAATTTCACTCGCATCTCGCAACTTTATACAAGACAAACAATGAATTTAATCCTACAGAGGCTGAATCCTTCTTCTCAAAAATAACCTTACCTGAGTTATCTCAGAATCAAAAAAGCAGTTTGGATGAGCCTATAACTATAGATGAAGTTGCTAACGCCATAAAAGACCTAAAACTTAACAAAAGACCAGGCCCAGACGGCTACTCGGCTTTATACTATAAAACATTCTCAGAAATACTCTCTCCCATTCTCACTGAAACTTTTAACAAACTTCTAGATGGACATTCTTTTCGGCAAGAAACACTAATGGCAATTGTTTGTATGATCCCAAAACCCCTTTCTGATGATACTTCCTGTGTGAATTATCGGCCTATCTCTCTGTTAAACCTCGATATTAAATTATTAGCAAAAATAATAGCAAAACGCCTCAATAGCATTATAGGAAAATTAATACATAGAGATCAAGTAGGCTTCATGCCAAATAGACAGGCAGGTGATAATATACGCAGGGCAGTGTTATTGGCACATATTGCTAAAAAACGGAAAATCCCTTTATGTTTTCTATCTCTCGATATTAAGAGGGCATTTGACACAGTATCCTGGCAATATATGCAATATTCATTACAAAAATGGGGTTTTGGACCCCACTTTTTAACATGGATCAAAGCATTATATAATAAACCCAAAGCCTATATAAAATATGCTGGATACAAATCTGAAGCCTTTAATATCGAAAGAGGTACCCGACAGGGTTGCCCATTATCTCCCTTATTATTTGCCCTTATACTCGAACCCATGGCCCAATATATCAGAACAAACCAAACTATAACTGGCATTGAAGTAGGAGGTATTACACACAAATTATGTATATTTGCAGACGATATATTACTTTTTCTATCATCACCACAGGTCTCTGGTCCTAACCTAATACCAGCTCTTGATGGATTTGCAGCCCTATCCGGCCTTATGATTAATCCTAAGAAATGCCTAGTGCTTAATATTTCACTCACAAACATGGAATTGATCCCGGCTAGGGCTGCACTCCCATTCACATGGGCAGAAAAATCAATCCCATATCTTGGAATTCATTTAACAGCCTCTCATTCTGACTTATTCTCAACCAATTATCCTCCTGTATTAAGACAGATCACAAATCTAATAAAACAGTGGTCGCAACTTCCTTTATCCTGGATGGGGAAGATTAATGCAATCAAAATGACTATTCTACCCAAATTGCTTTATCTATTCAGAGTCCTCCCTATTCCAATTCCTTCCTATTTTTTGAGAATAGTACAAAAAAGAGCAACTTCGTTTATATGGGGCTCTTCTAAACCACGTATACCTATACACACACTACATCTTCCCAAAAATAAAGGAGGCCTGGGATACCCTAATTTTACTAACTACTACAGAGCGGCACATTTGGCCAGTCTGTCCAAATACCATGCAAAACAGGAAATCCCATTATGGGTATTTATAGAGGCTTCAGAAAATGACCCTCTATTAATATCAAATTTATTATGGCTTGATCCTAAAGACCGCTTTAAAATTCATAATCCCATAACTAAACACTTCTTATCTCTCTGGGATAAACTAAAAACCAAATATCAGTTACAATCTCCACACAATCCTCTCCTTTCTTTTATCAGAAATCCGGCCTTTTATCCGGCATGGATCTACCCAAATTCTTTTAAAGCTTGGACAACATCAGGCATTCAGACACTAAATGACTTCATAGCATCTAAATCATTCCTTTCATTCCCATCGCTTAGAGAAAAATATGATCTACCAAACTCTGAGATATTTAGATATCTCCAAATCAAAAATTTCTATACACCATTCCTAAAGGGGGATACACCATTATCCCAATTATCCATTTTTGAATCAATCTGTACAAAAGATCCATTTGCTAAAGGTACAATTTCATCACTTTATAATCAATTATATGGAGTACCAAATCTTAATAGACCCTCTTACGTTCAGAGGTGGGAGGAGGACCTGGGACGAACTTTAGAAGACACGGACTGGTCTAACATATGGCTCACATCTAAGTCATCTTCACCCAACATCTTAGCACTGGAGACAAATTATAAAGTCCTAACTCGCTGGTACCTTGTACCCGCTAGAGTGGCAAAATATTCACCTAATACCTCAGCTCTTTGTTTTCGAGGATGCCCAGAAATAGGCACATATTTACACATATGGTGGACGTGCCCAGTAATCCAAACCTTCTGGAAGGAAGTCTTCGTGATTGCATCTAAAATATTTAAAAAAATAATACAACCAGATCCATATTTAACTTTACTTAATCTAAAACCGGAATGGTTAACACTCTCTCAATTCAAACTTATGATCCAACTAATAACGGCTGCAAAACAAACAGTGGCCAAGGCATGGAAATCTCCTACATTGGTACTAGCAGAAACAATTCACAGAATGAATAATACAATGTCCCATGCTAAGATGGTAGCCATCGATCAAAATCAAATTCCAAAATTTGAAAAACTTTGGCATCCTTGGATAAAACAACAGTTCCTGTCAAACTTCAATGACTCTGTCCTGTTGCCATGGTAACAGATTAAATGACTTACAGAGATACCCATTCTAAGGCTTCAAAGAGAACTAAAAAGAATAATAAACTGACGAGCGGGACAACCTTGTGGACCATACCTCTACCTTTCAACCCTTTTTCTTCTTTCTCTTTCCTTTTCTCCACCTTACGATTAAAGCTCATTATCAGAATTTATTTGACCTATATACACTCTACTTGTAAACAATATGTATAGTAGGTATAAATCATTTAAATACCTACAAAAGTAACTAAGGAAATGATATATATCTTTAATTTAGGTTTACGTGAACCCAATGTTTAATATTTGAAATTTCATGATATTTACCTATATAAACCCTCCTGTAAAACAATGAGCTTACTTTATAGATCTTTGTAAACTTACTTTATGTATCTTTATAACATTGTATACTCAATAAACTTCTTTTGACAAGGAAAATATAATAAAAGTGAAATCCTCCCCCTAGGCACCGTGTCCAACCCTTCCTGGACACAGAACTCCATATTCTCGGTAGCTCAATCCCACATCACTTACTTAGGCATAAAAATAGGAAAACTACCCTCCTCTCTCTATCACCTTAACTACCCCCCATTACTCGAAAAAATCTCTCAGGAACGAGTAAACTGGATGGATCTGCCTCTTTCGCTACTGGGAAGATGCCATCTAGTGAAAATGGTCAGCTTCGCCCGCCTACTCTACCCTCTACAAACCATTCCCTTACTCCTGCAACATAAAGACACAAAAATTCTCAATGATGCAATCTCCAAATTTTTATGGCGAAATAGGCGACCACGAATTGCACTCACTAAGCTTTATCTTCCCAGGCGCGAAGGGGGTATTAGTCTCCCCAATGTCAGGATCTACAATTTAGCCTGCCTCTTGAGGATAAGTTTAGATTGGGTAGCTCAAACATCTCGTTACTCCAATTTCTACCTGGAAACTGAAATGGTTCACCCATACTTCCTGGTAGCTCTCCTTCACTGCAAGTGGAAATCCATTCCTCCACCCCTTCAACATAACCTACTACTTCGGGACACAGCAATTGCCTGGAGGGAGATCCGGAAAAGCCTCAAACTTTCACCTTTTATTTCTAGACACCTTCCAATACAAGGAAACCCGTGCTTTCCCCCTGGTCTGGAACACCAGCCATATATCACCTGGCAACAGAAAGGCCTCTCCGACTTTTCCTCGCTTTGTGATTTAGAGTCTGGCCGCCCCATCCCTTTCAAGTCATTAGCCGAGAAATTCCAACTCCCCCAGTCACACATCTTCCAATATGGTCAATGCATCAGCTTTCTCAAAAATGCTTGCAGAGAGGATGGCAAAAGATTTAAAACGTCCCTATCGGACTCTCTTCTTTTAAAGGGCTCCTACAAAATATCAGACATATATAAGCCTCTTCTCCATAAAGTCATTCCCTCACTGGAATCCTCATCAGCAGCTAACTGGGCAAAAGACTTCCCAGATGCCGACTTAGTCAACAAATTACTTCAAGGCCTCAACACTATCCATAAACTGGTGCATAACGAATCTTGGAGGGAAACCCAACTTAAGATCGTTCATCGAGCTCACATACCTTTCCTCTCGAACAAACAAGTGCAAACCGCCCACACATGCCCCTTATGTCTACACCCCAGACCTTCTTTGACCCATCGCTTCTGGTCATGTACTTTCATATCTGCCTTCTGGGACCAAGTCCTACAGTACATATTTAAGGTGACCCTGCTAAAATTACCTAAGGACCCCCTACTTCTCATCTTCAGTCATTGGGATCCCCAGCTGTTACCCTGGTCACCGAACTCTACCCTCTCATGCAAGGATTGGATCCTGATATGCCTCCTATTCGCTAGAAGAGCCATCCTAAAAAAATGGATCTCCAACGCATGTCCCAACACCTCTCAAATCAAAAGGGATCTCCTACAACTGCTCTACAAAGACAGGATCAACATGGACTTAACGCACAAAAGGACCAAGACACGCTTCCACCATAAATGGGGAGCTTTTATGACCTCAACACTCTCCCCCACGGATATAGTTCGTCTCGAGAATTTCTCCTTCCTATATCACGATCCCTCCCCTCCACCTTAGATGGAATATTTCCTCCAAACCAAGGATCTACAATGAAAGGTTTTCAACTCTTACCAAATACTTCAACATAATACAAGACATCTTCGCGCTCTTCAAAACTCCAGTTTTCCCCCCCACATAGGAAGATGGTGACCACAATTGTTACAAATGACATTAATGTTATTACCATAGAAACCATAGTTTTCTTTTTATATGTACCCTCTACCCACAGGCTACATTGTTCATCCAAAACTTGAACTTGGTGTTCTTTGTCTCTACCCCCCCCCGATGTATATTTTGTTTTCTTTCTGGCTTTCTTCCACTCACCTCCCTCCCCACCCCACACCCTAGCTGGGGTACATCCAGTACCATCCTTCTGTCAATCTCAGGGATCCCCCCCCCCACCAAGATCCATCCAGTTCATTTCCTCTTTTCCACATAGAAGGTTCCCTTTGACCCCATACCTCAGGCTAATTATCCTTATCAGATGTTTCTGTATTTCTATTTTATACCAGGCTGATGTTTCTTCTGTTATTTTTGTAAAAAAATACAAAATATAATGATACTTTTTTTTCTGATGTCATTCCCTGTATGTAACATCTTTCAATAAAATATATTTAAAAAAAAAAAAAAAAAGAACTGGAGCCTTGCTGAACATGTCTTTTAACCACTTGCCGACCGCCTCACGCTGATATACGTCAGCAGAATGGCACGGGCAGGCAGAATCACGTACCTGTACGTGATCTGCCTCCCGCGGGCGGGGGGTCCGAGGCGGTCGGCTTCTGTCCGGGAGCAATGAGAGGTGAGGGGGAGGCCATCCATTCGTGGCCCCCCCCTCGTGATCGCTCCCGGCCAATCAGATTCTTCCTCTGCCTCTGCATAGTAAACAGAGGCAGAGGAAATTATGTCATCTCTCCTCGGCTCGGTATTTTCCGTTCCGGCGCCGAGGAGAGAAGACTTCAATGTGAGTGCACAACACTACACATCCCAGTAGAACATGCCAGGCACACATAACACCCCCCTTTACCCCCCGATCACCCCCCAATCACCCCCACCCCTGTCACACTGACACCAAGCAGTTTTTTTTTCTGATTACTGCATTGGTGTCAGTTTGTGACAGTTAGTGTGGTAGGGCAGTTAGTGTTAGCCCCCTTTGGGTCTAGGGTACCCCCCTAACCCCCCTAATAAAGTTTTAACCCCTTGATCCCCCCCCTGTTGCCAGTGTCGCTAAGCAATCATTTTTCTGATCGCTGTATTAGTGTCACTGGTGACGCTAGTTAGGGAGGTAAATATTTAGGTTTGCCGTCAGCGTTTTATAGCGTTGGGGACCCCCATATACTACCTAATAAAGGTTTTAACCCCTTGATTGCCCCCTAGTTAACCCCTTCAGTGATCACCGTACAACTGTTACAGGTGACGCTGGTTAGTTCGTTTATTTTTTATAGTGTCAGGGCACCCGCCGTTTATTACCGAATAAAGGTTTAGCCCCCTGATTGCCCGGCGGTGATATGCGTTACCCCAAGCAGTGTCAGGTTAGCGCCAGTACCGCTAACACACTCGCATGCAGCATACGCCTCCCTTAGTGGTATAGTATCTGAACGGATCAATATCTGATCCGATCAGATCTATACTAGCGTCCCCAGTAGTTTAGGGTTACCAAAAATGCAGTGTTAGCGGGATCCGCCCAGATACCTGCTAGCACCTACGTTTTGCCCCTCCGCCCGGCCCAGCCCAGCCCACCCAAGTGCAGTATCGATCGATCACTGTCACTTACAAAACACTAAACGCATACCTGCAGCATTCGCAGAGTCAGGCCTGATGCCTGCGATCGCTAACAGTTTTTTTGGTAGCGTTTGGTGAACTGGCAAGCACCAGCAGCCTAGTACACCCCGATCGTAGTCAAACCAGCACTGCAGTAACACTTGGTGACGTGGTGAGTCCCATAAGTGCAGTTCAAGCTGGTGAGGTGGCAAGCACAAGTAGTGTCCCTCTGCCACCAAGAGGAAGACAAACAGGCCCGTCGTGCCCATAATGCCCTTCCTGCTGCATTCGCCAATCCTAATAATTGGGAACCCACCACTTCTGCAGCACCCGTACTTCCCCCATTCACATCCCCAACCAAATGCAGTCGGCTGCATGAGAAGCATTTTCTTTATGTCCTCCTACTCGACGAACACCCCCAAAAAAGATGTTGTGTCTGCAGCAAGCGCGGATATAGGCGTGACACCCGCTATTATTGTCCCTCCTGTCCTGACAATCCTGATCTTTGCATTGGTGAATGTTTTGAACGCTACCATACACTAGTTGAGTATTAGCGTAGGGTACAGCATTGCACAGACTAGGCACACTTTCACAGGGTCTCCCAAGATGCCATCACATTTTGAGAGACCCGAACCTGGAGCCGGTTACAGTTATAAAAGTTACAGTTACAAAAAAAAGTGTAAAAAAAAAAACACAAAAAATATATTAAATAAAATAAAAATAGTTGTCCTTTTATTGTTCTCTCTCTCTCTCTATTCTCTCTCTATTGTTCTGCTCTTTTTTACTGTATTCTATTCTGCAATGTTTTATTGTTATTATGTTTTATCATGTTTACTTTTCAGGTATGCAATTTTTTATACTTTACCGTCTACTGTGTTTTATTGTTAACCATTTTTTTGTCTTCAGGTACGCCATTCACGACTTTGAGTGGTTATACTAGAATGATGCCTGCAGGTTTAGGTATCATCTTGGTATCATTCTTTTCAGCCAGCGGTCGGCTTTCATGTAAAAGCAATCCTAGCAGCTAATTAGCCTCTAGACTGCTTTTACAAGCAGTGGGAGGGAATGCCCCCCCCCCACCGTCTTCCGTGTTTTTCTCTGGCTCTCCTGTCTCAACAGGGAACCTGAGAATGCAGCCGGTGATTCAGCCAGCTGACCATAGAGCTGATCAGAGACCAGAGTGGCTCCAAACATCTCTATGGCCTAAGAAACCGGAAGCTACGAGCATTTCATGACTTAGATTTCGCCGGAAGTAAACAGCGCCATTGGGAAATTGGGAAAGTATTTTATCACACCGATCTTGGTGTGGTCAGATGCTTTGAGGGCAGAGGAGAGATCTAGAGTCTAACAGACCCCATTTTTTTCAAAAAAGAGTACCTGTCACTACCTATTGCTATCATAGGGGATATTTACATCCCCTGAGATAACAATAAAAATGATTAAAAAAAAAATGAAAGGAACAGTTTAAAAATAAGATAAAAAAGCAAAGAAAATAATAAAAACAAAACAAAAAAAAAAGCACCCCTGTCCCCCCCTGCTCTCGTGCTAAGGCGAACGCAAGCGCTGGTTTGGCGTCAAATGTAAACAGCAATTGCACCATGCATGTGAGGTATCACCGCAAAGGTCAGATCAAGGGCAGTCATTTTAGCAGTAGACCTCCTCTGTAAATCTAAAGTGGTAACCTGTAAAGGCTTTTAAAGGCTTTTAAAAATGTGTTTAGTTTGTCGCCACTGCACGTTTGTGCGCAATTTTAAAGCATGGTATGTTTGGTGTCCATATACTCGGCCTAAGATCATCTTTTTTATCTCATCAAACATTTGGGCAATATAGTGTGTTTTAGTGCATTAAAATTTTAAAAAGTGTGTTTTTTCCCCAAAAAATGAGTTTGAAAAATCGCTGCACAAATAATGTGTGAAAAAAAAAATGAAATACCCACCATTTTATTCTGTAGGGCATTTGCTTAAAAAATTATATAATGTTTGGGGGTTCAAAGTAATTTTCTTGCAAAAAAAAATATTTTTTTCATGTAAACAAAAAGTGTCAGAAAGGGCTTTGTCTTCAAGTGGTTAGAAGAGTGGGTAATGTGTGACATAAGCTTCTAAATGTTGTGCATAAAATGCCAGGACAGTCCAACCCCCCCCAAATGACCCCATTTTGGAAAGTAGACACCCCAAGCTATTTGCTGAGAGGCATGTCGAGTCCATGAAATATTTTATATTGTGACACAAGTTGCGGGAAAAAGACAATTTTTTTTTTTTTTGCACAAAGTTGTCACTAAATGATATATTGCTCACATATGCCATGGGGATATGTGAAATTACACCCCAAAATACATTCTGTTGCTTCTCCTGAGTACGGGGATACCACATGTGTGAGACTTTTTGGGAGCCTAGCCGCGTACGGGACCCCGAAATCCAAGCACCGCCTTCAGGATTTCTAAGGGCGTAAATTTTTGATTTCACTCTTCACTGCCTATCACAGTTTCGGAGGCCATGGAATGCCCAGGTGGCACAACCTCCCCCCCCCCAAATGACCCTATTTTGGAAAGTAGACACCCCAAGCTATTTGCTGAGAGGTATAGTGAGTATTTTGCAGACCTCACTTTTTGTCACAAAGTTTTGAAAATTGAAAAAAGAAAAAAAAACATTTTTCTTGTCTTTCTTCATTTTCAAAAACAAATGAGAGCTGCAAAATACTCACCATGCCTCTCAGCAAATAGCTTGGAGTCCCACACATGTGGTATCCCCATACTCAGAAGAAGCAGCTAAATGTATTTTGGGGTGCAATTCCACATATGCCCATGGCCTGTGTGAGCAATATATCATTTAGTGACAACTTTGTGCAAAAGAAAAAAAAAGTGTCACTTTCCCGCAACTTGTGTCAAAATATAAAATATTACATGGACTCAACATGCCTCTCAGAAAATAGCTTGGGGTGTCTACTTTCCAAAATGGGGTCATTTGGGGGGGGGGGGGGGGGGTTGTGCCATCTGGGCATTTTATGGCCTTCAAAACTGTGATAGGTAGTGAGGAGTGAAATCAAAAATTTACGCCCCTTGGAAATCCTGAAGGCAGTGATTGGTTTTCGGGGCCCTGTACGCGGCTAGGTTTCCAAAAAGTCCCACACATGTGGTATCTCTGTACTCAGGAGAAGCAGCTGAATGTATTTTGGGGTGCAATTCCACATATGCCCATGGCCTGTGTGAGCAATATATCATTTAATGACAACTTTTTGTAAATTTTTTTTTTTTTGTCATTATTCAATCACTTGGGACAAAAAAATTAATATTCAATGGGCTCAACATGCCTCTCAGAAAATTCCTTGGGGTTTCTACTTTTCAAAATGGGGTCATTTGGGGGGTTTTGTACTGCCCTGCTATTTTAGCACCTCAAGAAATGACATAGGCAGTCATAAACTAAAAGCTGTTTAAATTCCAGCAAATGTACCCTAGTTTGTAAACGCTATAACTTTTGCGCCAATCAATAAATATACGCTTATTGACATTTTTTTTACCAAAGAAATGTGGCCGAATACATTTTGGCCTAAATGTATGACTAAAATTGAGTTTATTGGATTTTTTTTATAACAGAAAGTAGAAAATATCATTTATTTTCAAAATTTTTGGTCTTTTTCCGTTTATAGCGCAAAAAATAAAAACCGCAGAGGTGATCAAATACCATCAAAAGAAAGCTCTATTTGTGGGAAGAAAAGGACGCAAATTTCGTTTGGGTACAGCATTGCATGGCCGCGCAATTAGCAGTTAAATTGACGCAGTGCCAAATTGTAAAAAGTGCTCTGGTCAGGAAGGGGGTAAATCCTTCCGGGGCTGAAGTGGTTAATTGCTGGAAAGCTAATTCTGCTTCTGAGGACCACACCTTGCAACTTGTATCTTTCTTAGTCATAGCAGTAAGGGGGGCAGCAATGGAGGCAAAACCTGATGTAGTAATTTGTGAACCCTAGAAATCTTTGGAGCCCTCTTAAAGTGGTAGGTTGGGGCAGCAAGACAGCAGAAAGTTTTTGAGGGTCCATTTGGAAACCGACAGCACTTATGATGTATCCAAGGAAATGTATACAGCTTTGATAAAAACTGCATCTCTCAATCTTCGCGTAAAGGTGGTTTTCTCTCAGTTGTTTTTACATGTGAGACGTGCTCTAGATGAGTCTTGGAAAATATTAAAATGCCGTCCAAGTAGATAATCACAAAACTGTTGCTGAAATCCTGAAAAATGTCATTCATGAAACGTTGAAAGACAGAAGGGGCGTTAGTCCGAATGACATTACCAGATACTCAAAATGTCCATTGCGGGTGTTGGATGCTGTCTTCCACTCGTCTCCCTCCCTAATTTGAATCAGATTTTAAGTCCATCAGAGGTCCATCTTAGAGAAGAAAACGTCTCTCTTAAGTACCACAGTTGAGAATGAGAGACAAGGGGTAGGAGTCTTTTATAGTGATTTGATTTAACCCTTGATAGTCTATGCATGGTTGAAGACCCCCATTGTTTTTTTCAACAAAGAAAAAACCTGCCCCTACTGGAGAAGAAGAGGGTCGGATAAAACCTCTTTCCAAGTTGTCTTTTACATATTCCTCCATAGATTTTTGTTCAGGCAATGACAGGGGATAGGTCCTTCCTTTGGGAAGAGATGCTCCAGGAATCAAATTAATCGCACAGTCAAAAGAACAATGTGGAGATAAAGCCTCTGCATTTTGCTTGCAAAATACATCTGCAAACCCATGGTAGTCACAAGGCAAGGTAGGTGGGATGGCCATGGAAGCAGACAACCAGAAAGTCTTTTGGGCTGTGACAAACAGTTTAGATAACAGGATGGCCCCCAAGAGGTTAGTTCTCCATTTTCCCAATCAAAAGAAGGGTTGTGTTTTTGTAACCATGGGTAACCAAGGATAACAGGCAGAAGTGGAGAATCAATAAGAGACAAAACTGTGTTTTGTTTGTTCATCATGGCTACTATGTAGTTTTACTGTGTTACTGCATACATTTATTGCTTGTTTTTATCCAATGTACTTTCTAATACTAATAAAATTAAATCTTTTTTATCACATATAAAAACGTCCTTTACACTTTCTTATATACCTCACCTGTTTGCCTTTGCAAGTGCCGGAAAAGTCCACCCAGGGGAACCCTTTGTCTTGTATCAATCAATAAGAGACAGGACAATTTCCTCTTTATGGAGTGCGCCTACCTGAAGGGTGATTGTCGTAGTCCCAAACTTTACAAGGCCATCTCCCAACGGTTGTCCATTCAGGGTGGTGATGCTCAGGGGTCTAGACTTTGGAACAAATGGCATCTTATTTTCCTTAGCAAAAGTGTAGTCCAGGAATATGCCAGCAGCTCCAGAATCCACAAAAGCCTCACAGGTCTGAGGATATAGCTGTAAGGTCTAACCCAGCTCCTCCAACACTGGTTAGAGGATGGGAAGGGCAAACAGATAACAAATGTCCTTTAAGTCCACAGTACAAGCATAGGCTCAATGCACGCCTCCTTTGTTTCTCTGACTCTGTTAGGTGGAGACGGCTGACTTCCATGGGTTCCACAGGTGCCTGGGATTCAACTGAAATTTCAGGTTCTGGCTGAGGTTGTGCTTGGAAGTTAGGGGCCAAACGGTAAACTGGTCTAGGAAGCTTGCAAGTTCTACGTCTCTCTTGGCATCTTTCATGATACCGGACATCCAGACGAACACAAAGCTCTATGAGTTTTTCAAGGTCTTCTGGGGAATCCTTATAGACTAATTCCTCCTTGATGCAATCTGTAAAACCTTTTCGATAGGCTGCAGGTAATGCCCTTGAGTCCCAATTAGTCTCAGCAGCCAGGGTACGGAACTCAATGTGCCACAGACCTGGTACCTTGCTGTATGTCCATAATTGAGTACTCAGCTGCAGAAGTTCTATCTGACTTGCCAAATACAGTCTGGAGAGAAGCCAGAAATTTGTCAGCATCTTTCAGCACAGGATCATTGTGTTCCAGGTAGGGAGAGACCCAGTCCAGGGCCTTCCCCTTTAACAAGAAAATTACAAAAGTTACTTTGGCAGACAAAGTGCTAAAAGTCCCAGGGTTGTTGCGGAAATGCAAACAGCAAACATTTAAAAAACCTCTGCAGTCCTCAGCATCACCACCAAACTTTTCAGTCAAGGGAAGTTTGGGTGGCACAGAAGAGGCGGGTTGGATTGTAGCAGGAGTAGGAGCTGGAGTTTGGACCAGTGCAGAGGGACCAGGCAACCAGTATTTAAGCATAGCACAAAGTTCATCTAACTTGGCATCCAGAGAAGAAAGATGCTGTTCATGAGCTCCAATCAATTGTCCCTGGTACAAAATCACCTTAACAATCTCAGCAGGGTCCATTGCCATTGTGGCCCGTTTGTAATGTAAGATACCTATGGTAGGTAGTGTCCAAAGTGGAGCTTGTATGCTGAGGATTCAGACAAAACCGTAGTCAGGCAGGTCAAGTCGGCAACAGATCTGGCAAAGCTGTGCAAAATCGAAATCCAAAGAATGGTCAGGCAGGCGGAGGTCATACATGAGCTTGCAGTCAAGTACCAAATCAGCAGGCTGGAGAATGGTCAAGAATTCAGGCAGAGGTTCAATACACGGTAGTCGAAATCACAGCACTATCAATACACCCAGGGAGCAAGTCCAAACAAATGGGCTCTGAGTAACAGGAAGTGCTGCTATTTATGGGCTGCTTGATAGTACATTGTCCGCAGCTGGCAGCAGGTGGGGCTAGTGAGTCCAAGGCAATTCATCATGCAGCTGGGAGAAGATTGCAAAAACTACAGAGCTCCTCTGTTGCACAACAGGTAAAGTGCCGTACACACGATCAGACTTTTTGACAACAAACATGCAAATTAGCTGCTTTGGAGCAACATCCGACCGTGTGTACGCTCCATCGGACAAACTTTTTCAGTTTCCATCGGACTTTTGTTGGCTGTGCGAACAGACAAACTTTCCGGCAACAAAAGTCCGATGGAGCAAAGTCCGATCGTGTGTACACAAAGCCATCAGACTTTTGTACAAACTACAGTACGCAGCCGCGAGAATGTTTCCAGCGTGATCAGATCGCGCTGGTTCTCGGCGGCAGGGTACTGTACGTCTCGCGCTAGCTACAATAGGAAAAACACATTTTCCTACTGCGGCGGGCGCGAGAGGGAATTCCCCTCTGGGGAATACCAAGTCCTTCGGTCTGGTATGGATTTTAAGGGGAACCCCCCTACGCCGAAAAAACGGCGTGGGGGTCCCCCCTAAATCCACACCAGACCCTTATCCGAGCACACAGCCTGGCCGGTCCGGAAAGGGAGTGGGGACAAGCGAGCGACCCCCCCGAGCCGTACCAGGCCGCATGCCCTTAACATGGGGGTGGGTTCTTTGGGGAAGGGGGGTGCCCTGCGGGCCCCCCACCCAAAGCACCTTGTCCCCATGTTGATGAGGATGAGGGCCTCTGCCCGACAACCCTGGCCGTTGGTTGTCGGGTTTTGCGGGCGGGGCGCTTATCAGAATCCGGGAGCCCCCTTTAATAAGGGGGCCCCCAGATCCCGCCCCCCCACCCTATGTGAATGAGTATGGGGTACCCCTACCCATTCACCTAGGGAAAAAAGTGTCAATAAAAAACACAGTACACAGGTTTTTAACGTAATTTATTAGGTAGCTCCGGGGTCCTCTTCCGACTTCGGGGGTCCTCTTCCGACTTTGGGGGGTCTCTCCGGCATCTTCTCCCGGTGTCCGCATCTTCTGCCGGCTCCACCGCTATCTTCTGGCGCTCTTTTGCCAGCGGTGGTCCGGACCTCTGGATCGTCTTCTTCCCTCTTCTCTTCCAGAGATGTTGACACGACGCTCTCTCTCCAGCCAGAATGGTCTCTGTGCGCTCCGCAACGGACTTATATAGGCGGTGACCTCGCCCCCATATGACATCACAGTCCCGGGGCATGCTGGGACTGTGAGGTCATAAGGGGGCGTGGTCATGTCATCATATGGTAGTTTTTTCTGGGAAAGTTAGTGTTATGGTAATCAATTCTAGAGTATTTTTGATGGACTGTAGAGAAATAGGTAAAGTCTTTCGTTTGAGGGTTTAGGGTTCTCCAGGTGTCATGCAGCATTAGTTCCTGTAGTCGGAGTTTGATTTGTTTCAACGCTCTATAAGGAAGGCTCGATGTACCATTCGAGGTATCTATGAGCGGATTTAAAGGAGTATTGAAATCTCCTCCTAAGATAAGTATGCCTGAGGCCAAAGTTGTTAATAGGTCCTTTAACTTGCGAAAGAAGGTTACCTGTTTTAAATTAGCGGTGTATATGTTCGCTATTGTGATGGGATGAGAGCCTAACTTTTCTTTTAGGAATATGTATCTTCCCCCTGGGTCAAGCATTGTATTGTGAATCTGAAGAGGAATCTGTTTAGAGATCAATATTGAGACTCCTTTAGTTTTCCCTTCAGGATTAGTGGCGTGAAACGCCGTTGGAAGTCTTTTATCTTGCAGTTTGGGAACTTTATTAGCTTTAAAGTGAGTTTCTTGTATGCAAATGATATTTGCTTTTACTTTATGAAATTCATTGAGGAATTTGGTTCTTTTTTCAGGGATGTTAAATCCTTTAGCATTTACTGAGATTAGTTGAATTGATGTTGAAATGGTCTGTTGTTACTTCCGGTTCCGGCGCCGCATGGAGTAGCTGTCTCTCCTCACAGCTCCCGCAACACGGACAAAAACCTGCATATAAAGCCGGCCCAGAAGCCTGAATCCACCCTCGGCTACCTTGGGCACTAGCACCCACTACATGGACCGATTTGTGGAAGTCCTCGGCTCCCGCACCAATACGGCCCAGACGGCGCCGGCCGACCAGGCGCAAATCGAGGTCCCCGGCTTCGGCCTACACGGACACTCACACAGGCGCGCAGTCAGCAGAGATGGAAGTAAGTGGCAGCACAGCTCCACACACATCCCCCCAAGCTTCCCAAGCTCAGCCACACTCTCAAGCCTCCTCTCCTTAAGCCTCCCTCTCTCAGGCCTTCCAAATGTCAGCCCCCTCTCCACAGCATGCCGGGGACCATACAACAGAGCACATAGCGCAGGCAGTGACAGCCCTCCTGTCCCCTATGATTTCAACATCTGTGGAAAAGGCTGTAAATGCGGGGATGAAACAAAAAAAGGCCCAGCTAGGAGAACATAATACCAGGCTACATGAGCTAGAACATCGCCTATCCAGTATGGAAGAAGAGATGTACCAAGCCCAAGCCACAGAACAAGCACAAGATAAGACAAATCAGTACATAATCCAAAAACTTGACGATTTGGAAAATAGGTCCAGAAGGAGCAACCTGCGATTCGTGGGGATACCCGAATCTCTACAAGCATCTGCTTTATCAGACTTTTGCTCCCAACGCATCCCTGAGGTGCTAGGCCTAACAGGCTCTTGCACGGTGGAACGCGGTCACAGGATGGGACCCTATAGCGAAGAACGCAAGAACCCTCGACCCATCATTGCTAAATACCTGAACTATTCTGACAAAGCTCTTATCCTCCAAAAATTCAGACAAACCCGCACGCTCCAAATTGATGAAGTGAAGGTTCTGATTTTTGCCGACTACTCCATTGAGGTCTCAAAGAAACGCAAAGCCTTCCAACAGATATGCTCAGAACTCTTCAAACAACATATTAAATTCACTTTAGCCTTCCCGGCTACCCTACGCCTCAGGAAACCCAGCGGTGACCAGCTATCCTTTCATGATCCCTCAGAAGCAGAAGCCTATGTGCGGTCTTTGCTCTCCAACACTCAACAGCACGCCCCTTCCAAAGGCACCCCCATCAACCGCTCTCTGGATCAACGGAGCCCGCGCAAAGACTCTCCCAAGCGCTTCAGATCCTCGGTCTTGGACCAACACCGCTTCACTCCCCGCTGAACTGAAACTTGCAACTTACATCTCTGGCTACCCAATTTATGGACAGTAGATCAACCTGTCCCTTCTCAGGTTTTTACCTTCCTTTTTACGGCACCACGTAAAGTATAATGCTATTTTGTTTACCTGTTCTCAGTTTTCAGGGTTATCTCTTAGACAGTACTCTTCTGAATATGGTTTTCTTTTATTGTTCTGTCTCCTCCTGGCCTCACTGTGTACGGCTAACTGTATCCTCCCCCCCCTCCCGAACTACAGCCCCCAAGCGCCTATATAGACGCCTGATACCTCTTCCCGGGCTTTCTGGGGACAAATTCGCAACTGTCCTGTTTTGGGAGTTGACCTACACAGTGACTCCATGCGGAAAAAAGTGAAGTTTCCAGGTTTAATTGTTATGTTCTCCTTTATGTTGTTTCCCCTCTATGACATACCCCCCCCCTATCCCTTTATCCGGGGCCCATACCATCTCACCTACACCTCTAATATACCACACGTCCATCATGAAAATGTCATGCTCCCTGACAAAGTTGGTACTTTAACTCACCATCTACAAATATAAATTGATCTTATCGGCTCATACCCCTCTTAAGCCCCCCCCAATATGAAAATAATCTCCTGGAACGTGAAGGGTCTTAGATCCCCCCAAAAAAGAATGAAAATCCTTAGGCATCTCAAACGGCTCAAAACCGATATAGCCTTACTTCAGGAATCACATTTATCAGCCCCAGACTTCCATCGTATGAAGAAGCTCTGGGTAGGCACTGTTCTAGGCTCTGAGGCAGCAGGACGCAAAGCTGGCGTTCTCCTACTCATACACAAAAATCTCCCATGCTCAGTCTTGTCGACGAAAACTGACAATCAGGGCCGTCTGCTCACGACACATGTCAAAATAGGCTCCAAAGAGCTCGTAATAACAAACGTCTATGCTCCCAACAGCCCAGGCAGACAATTCTATACTGAGCTGTCCAGTTGGCTTCTAGAAAACACTCATCTCCCCCATCTGATCGGAGGGGATTTCAATGATACTCTCCATCAGACCGATGACAGATCCTCCCCAAAAAGTCCAAATCTAAGCACCAACCCCCCCCGCCCCTTCCCTCTTTGCAAGCACCATGGAATCTATCCACCTCCAGGATCTATGGCGCCTCTCCCATCCAGCAGACAGGGAATTTACATTCTACTCCAACCCACACAAAATATTCACAAGGATAGACTATCTCTTTGGCTCTGATAACCTACTCCCTTTCCTCCAGAATACCACAATACACGACATAACCAACTCCGACCATGCCCCTATTGAGGTGACCCTCGACAATCTAAACTTACCCCCACTTCCCAATATCTGGCGGTTTCTCTCCTACCTACATAATAACGCTGACTTTCAACAATACATATCCGATGATTGGACTGAATACTCCTTAAATAATGCCCCCCACATACACGATCCCAACCTATTCTGGGACGCCGGTAAAGCATTTCTAAGAGACCGTATCATTTCCTATGCAACCGCCTTTAAACGCAATACCCTGACTAAATATAAAGAAGCCAGCTCACGCCTTCACCAGGCACAACGAGCATTATACACCTCAGATTCCCCAGCTGTTCGAACAGAATGGCAGGCAGCAAAACGAGAATTTGACACTTAGGTAAACACC
Source organism: Aquarana catesbeiana (assembly GCA_037953035.1). Lineage (NCBI taxonomy): Eukaryota > Metazoa > Chordata > Amphibia > Anura > Ranidae > Aquarana > Aquarana catesbeiana. Next base: position 380,410 of record JBBHAA010000790.1, on the reverse strand, counting down.
CTTGAACACACCAAACAGGCCTATCTAGAGGCCACTTTTCATAAATTCGGGAACAAGGCAGGGAAACTCTTATCCAGACTATGCAAAGGCCCATTCCGCCCAACCCACATCACATCACTTCGTGACAGTACAGGTACCCTCCATTCCACTCCTCAATCAATAAACAAAGTCATGCAAAAATTTTACTCTACACTTTACGCTCCAGACCCCATAGATGCACAAAAAGCACACGCTTTTCTAGAAAAAATAAACCTACCCAAAATTTCCCCATCACAACTAGAAACCCTTAATGCACCTATAACTCCTACCGAAATATCGACAACCATCCGCCACTTGACTCTCTCCAAGGCCCCAGGCCCAGACAGCTTCACTAGTGAATTTTACAAGACCCTACAACCCCTCCTAGAACCCACTCTTCTTCAAGTATACCAGGATATCTGGTCAGGGGGTGCATACATACAGTCGGGGAACCAGGCCCTTATAAAATTATTATCTAAGAAGGGCACTTCTCAACTTAGATGTGAAAATCCTCTCTAAAATTGTAGCCACCAGGCTAGCGGATATTATGCCCTCTCTAATTCATCCCGCCCAATCAGGCTTCATAAAAGGTAGAACTGCCACCCTCAACATTCGTAAAGTCATGATGGCCCTAGAACATGTACTTCATCACCCAAACACTGATCACGCCATTATCACGTTAGACGCAGAAAAGGCCTTCGATAACGTTAGTTTCGACTGGTTATATATGACAATGTCAGCGATGGGTTTTACTGGCCCTTTCCACCATCTTATCACCGCCATGTACACGGCCCCGTCAGAAAGATTAGTGGTAGCAGGCCTTATATCAGAAGAACTTCGCCTTCACAAGGGTACACGCCAAGGTTGCCCCCTATCCCCGCTCCTTTTTAATATCGCCCTAGAACCGCTATCCAGATATCTAACATTAATAGCCCCCCTACAGAAAAAATATTGGAGATGGGTGTGGGTGTGTGTGAGCGTGAGTAAGTGAGTGCTCCTCCCCAATCCTCCAAATCCCGGGCTAATGGACAATCATCCGGCCGACAGCTGAGAGGCTGCACACATGAGAGAGCTCACCTCGCTTGCCGCGTGTCTTCAGTTGTCTTAGTGCAATAAGGATACGCTGGTACTTGGGAAGGAAAAGGCAATGGATCCCCTGGCTGTTCTACCCACTGGCTGTCCCATCTGCTCTGCTCACTGGCTGTTCCATCTGCTCTACCTACTGGCTGTTCCATCTGCCCTACCCACTGGCTGTTCCATCTGCTCTACCCAACGGCTGTTCCATCTGCTTTACTTACTGGCTGTTCCACCTGCTCTACCCACATCGGTGTCTAGTTGTACACGGCGTTGCTGTACAGGAGAGTGACTACATCCCGGAGCTTCTCTGATAGCGGACGGACGGCCGAACGGCGTAGCAAGGTAAAGCAAACTTGATAAAAGCTGGGACCTGTATAAGCTGAAAAAGCAGAGTACGGGGGAGAGGGCTTCACTTGTTTTGCTAGCCGGGTTACCTGCCTGTGAGCCTCTCCGTATAACAAGACAGCCACACACTGACATTCTCCCTAATAGCAAACGGGTGGTCAGCTGAGGTGGGGCGAGAAAAGGAAACTGCCACTGCTGCACTTCATCACCTTACCTCACCCAGACAAACTACACAGTGTAAAAGAAAAGGAAAAAAAGCGGTGTAAGAGAGAGAGGTCTCTGGCAGGCTGTATGCCGGTTCACAGCCCCTCCATACAGTAAAGCAAAGACATACTGGCATTCCTCAGAAAACAGATGGGAGGCTAGTTGGAGTGGGAGAGTGAGAGAGGTAGTGAGAAGAGCGGCTACTCTGACGGGCTGCATCCCCTCCCCCCCCCCCCAACTACCTGCTCTATTCTATTTGAGTGGAGTGTGAAGAGGGAAGAAGGAGAAGGGAAAAGAAAAGAGGAAAGAACAATTTTTTTTTTTTTTTTCTTTTTTTAAAAATGACAACACGCAGACAAGCAGCTTTGCAACCAACAGCAGGGAGAGGCAGAAAATCGATAGAAGGCATTAAAGCGTACCTATCCCCCCGCATACCTGAGCATATAGGAAGGTCGGATGCAAAGAAACTAAGCGGAGGTAATATCATGGGCTGTGTAGAAATAACAGAACGAGAGTCCCGGGTAAAGCAGACAAGTACCCAGATGACACAAATGACAAATGACAGTGTCGTAGTAAACGGCAAGAAATCCCCTACAGCAGGGAGAGGGAGGAAGACCCCAGAGCCAAGCCCCCCCGGAAGTGATGGGAGCCCCAAGGTAGTTGGGGCTAAGAACAAGGGCCAACACATACTTGATAATGGACATCAACCAGGGGGCATACAAAGCCCACTAGTAGAAAGCCGGGATACTATGACGCAATGGGAAGATAGTGGTGGTCACTAGAAGAGGCACAGCACATAGACACAGAGACCATGATTGGAAGAGGAGGAGAAGACCTAAGCCCCGATATGGACCAAAGCACCAGACAGGAACATATAGAAATAACAAGGTGGGACATGGGAGTAAGCAGGGTACCACATGGACATGAGCATGACCAGGAGAACGTTCAGGATGGCGAGGGGAACCCACAGGGGCAGAATGGACCAAATGTAGAACCAGAAAGGGACATCTGGGAGTTGTTGAAGGCCCTCCCCACCAAAAATGACATCCAGCAATTAATAAAAGCAGTTGAACAATCATGTATGCAAGCTGTGGCAAGTTTAAAAGAGGACGTCAGGGATCTGGGATACAGAGTAGAGGGGGCAGAAAAAGAACAAGAAACCATCACACAGGCAGTGGTTGATGTACAAGAGTCCATGAAAAAATATGAAGAGTAGGGATGAGCCGAACACCCCCCGGTTCGGTTCGCACCAGAACCTGCGAACGGACCGAAAGTTCGCACGAACGTTAGAACCCCATTGACGTCTATGGGACTCGAACGTTCGAAATCAAAAGTGCTCATTTTAAAGGCTAATTTGCATGGTATTGTCCTAAAAAGGTTTTGGGGACCCGGGTCCTACCCCAGGGGACATGTATCAATGCAAAAAAAACTTTTAAAAACGGCCATTTTTTCGGGAGCAGTGATTTTAATGATGCTTAAAGTAAAAAAAAAAAAAGTGAAATATTCCTTTAAATATCGTACCTGGGGTGTGTCTATAGTAGGCCTGTAAAGTGGCTCGTGTTTCCCGTGTTTAGAACAGTCCCTGCACCAAATGTCATTTTTAAAGGAAAAAATCTCATTTAAAACTGCTTGCGGGTTTAATGTCATGTCGGGTCATGGCAATATGGATGAAAATCAGTGAGACAAACGGCATGGGTACCCCCCAGTCCATTACCAGGCCCTTTGGGTCTTGTATGGATATTAAGGGGAACCCCGCACCCAAATTAAAATAAGGAAAGGCCCTATATACTCTGAACAGCAGTATACAGGCGGTGCAAACAAGACAGGGACTGTAGGTTTGTTGTTAAGTAGAATCTCTTTGTAATTTTGAACGGGTAAATTTTTAAAGCGTTTAGCTCCAGCCAAAAAATCTTTTTTAAGCTTTTTGGAAAACACAGGGAAGGGTTATCACCCCTGTGACATGTGTTTTGCTGTCTTTCCTCCTCTTCAGAAGATTTCACCTCACTTTTTGTCCCAATGAAAAATGTTTTTTGAAAATTTGGGTTTTTTGTGGAACAAGGATTGGAAAGCATCAGTGGAAAGGAGAAATTGTTTTCCCATATTAACTCTTACAGGAGAGAATTTCCCTTCCTAGGGGTAGATTTCATCTCACTTCCTGTTGTCTCCTTCCGTTTGCAAGTAGGAGTCGTTTGTAAGTTAGATGTTTGAAAGTAGGGTCCTGCCCTATATACTCAGCAGAAATTTGGGCCTTAGGTGTTGCTGTGGCCACAACACTGTAAGCCCTCACAGGGCCCTGCTGTGAAATATTAGATCAAGAATTGTAATTACATGCCCCTGTTGAACAGGAGCTGAAAAATTAGGCCTTAGGCACTGGTGCTGGTGCCACAACACTGCAACCCCTTACAGACACTCTAGTTGGAACGCAGGAACGAGCCCTGCTGCAAAGTATTGCATCAAAAATTGTAATTACACGCCCCTGTTAGACAGGGGCAGAAAAATTGGGCCTTAGGCACTGGTGCTGGTGCCACAACACTGCAACCCCTCACAGACACTCTAGTTGGAACGCAGGAACGAGCCCTGCTGCAAAGTATTGCATCAAAAATTGTAATTACACGCCCCTGTTAGACAGGGGCAGAAAAATTGGGCCTTAGGCACTGGTGCTGGTGCCACAACACTGCAACCCCTCACAGACACTCTAGTTGGAACGCAGGAACGAGCCCTGCTGCAAAGTATTGCATCAAAAATTGTAATTACACGCCCCTGTTAGACAGGGGCAGAAAAATTGGGCCTTAGGCACTGGTGCTGGTGCCACAACACTGCAACCCCTCACAGACACTCTAGTTGGAATGCAGGAACGAGCCCTGCTGCAAAGTATTACATCAAAAATTGTAATTAACACGCCCCTGTTAAACAGGGGCTGAAAAATTGTGCCTTAGGCACTGGTGGTGGCGCCCAGAACCAAAAATGTTCTTACAAGCTATCAGCATGATGATTGAGGAGGAAGAGGATAATTACTCAGGGATAGTCACTCAGCATCAGCATAGGCAGTCTTTGAAGGGATCTGAGATTTCAAAAAAAATTATTCGGTTACATCAGCATCAGGTGCTTGGTAGCTGGTGGTGATCCAAGACTCATTCATTTTTATGAAGGTCAGCCGATCGACCGAGTCGGTGGACAGACGCACCCTGTGATCGGTTACCACGCCTCCAGCAGCACTGAATGTGCGTTCCGAAAGAACGCTGGATGCAGGACAGGCCAGTAGCTCAATTGCATACTGTGCAAGCTCTGGCCAGTGATCCATCCTCAAGACCCAGTAACCCAGAGGATTTTCGGTGGGAAAGGTGTCCAAGTCTGATCTTGCCCCTAGGTATTCCTGCACCATGTAAAACAGACGCTGGCGATGGTTGCTGGAACTGATCATACCTTGGGGCTGCGGACCAAAAAATTGTCTGAACGCATCGGTCAGACGGCCACCTTCTCCACCGCTCCTTCTTTGACTGACCGAAGCCTCAGCAACACGTTGTCCAGAAACAGGAGTTTGTAACCTCCCAGTCTCTGGGAACGCATTGCACAGACCTTTCTGCAAGGCCTCCCGAAGATGTTTCATCCTCTGCTCCCTCTGCGATGGCAAGATAAGGTCCGCAACCTTACCCTTGTAACGTGGATCAAGGAGGGTTGCCAGCCAGTATTGGTCCTTCTCCTTGATACCACGAATACGAGGATCCTTACGCAGGCTTTGCAGGATCAGGGAGGCCATGCAGCGTAGGTTTGCTGAGGCATTCGGTCCGGAGTCCTCTGGGTCACTAAGGACGACAACGTCCGCAGCCACCTCCTCCCAGCCACGTACAAGTCCATGTGTTTCTTGGGACTGATCCCTTAAAGACTGCTGCTGATGCTGAGTGCCAGGCTCCACCTCCATACTGACACAATCTTCCTCCTCCTCCTCCTCCTCCTCGTCCTCTTCCTGTGTGATCGGCGGGCACGCAGGAACACTGTCTGGATAAAGGGGGCCTTGAGAGCTAAGGAAGTCCTCCTCTTCCTGCCTCTGTTCTGCCTCAAGTGACCTGTCCATTATTCCACGCAGCGTGTGCTCCAACAGGTGGACAAGGGGGACAGTGTCACTGATGCATGCACTGTCACTGCTCACCATCCTCGTGGCCTCCTCGAATGGTGACAGGACAGTGCATGCATCCCTGATCATGGCCCACTGGCGTGGGGAAAAAAAACCAAGCTCCCCTGACCCTGTCCTGGTGCCATAGTCGCACAGGTACTCATTGATGGCCCTCTGCTGCGTGTGCAGCCGCTGCAGCATGGCCAACGTTGAGTTCCACCTGGTGGGCATGTCACAGATTAGGCGGTTCTTGGGCAGGTTAAACTCCTTTTGGAGGTCCGTCAGCCGAGCACTGGCATTATATGACCGGCGGAAATGCACACAGACTTTCCTGGCCTGCCTCAGGACATCCTGTAAGCCCGGGTACCTGCCCAAGAACCGCTGCACCACCAAGTTAAGGACGTGAGCCAAACAGGGCACATGGGTCATTTGTCCCTGTCGGAGGGCAGAGAGGAGGTTGGTGCCATTGTCGCAAACCACCATTCCTGCCTTAAGTTGGCGTGGCGTCAACCACCTCTGAACCTGCCCCTGCAGAGCTGACAGAACCTCTGCCCCAGTGTGGCTCCTGTCCCCCAAGCACACCAGCTCAAGCACCGCATGGCATCTTTTGGCCTGCGTACTTGCGTAGCCCCTTGAACGACTACGGAGCACCGCTGGTTCCGAGGAAGAGGCCATGGAGGAAGAAGAAGAGGAGGGGGTGGAGGAGAGAGGTGTGTCACAATCAGCATTTTGGAGGCGTGGTGGCGGAACAACCTCCAACACTACTGCACCTTGTCCTGCATCCTTCCCAGCTGCCAGCAGAGTCACCCAATTAGGTAACGTCCCTGTCCATGCCTGCTGGACCATGAGTCAGCGGTAATATGCACCTTACCGCTGACCGCCCTGTCCAGCGAGGCATGGACATTGCCTTCCACATGCCGGTAGAGAGCCGGAATCGCCTTCCGTGAGAAAAAGTGGCGTTTGGGTACCTGCCACTGAGGAACCGCACATTCCACAAACTCACGGAAGGGGGCAGAGTCTACCAACTGAAAAGGCAGCAGTTGAAGTGCTAGCAATTTTGCCAAGCTAGCATTCAACCGCTGGGCATGTGGATGGCTGGGAGCAAACTTCTTTCGGCGGTGCAGCAGCTGGGGCAGGGAAATTTGCCTGGTACAATCTGACGTCGGTGTACCAAAAGCAGATTGCCCACAAGTACTTGGCTGTGACACACCTAATTCTACACCTTCATTCCTCTCACTGCAGGTCTCAGAGAGGACTGGAGGTCTAGTGGGGTTGGAAATCTCAGCTGATGAGGAGCAAGTAGAGATCCTCTTTGTTCTTTGGTGTGGGTCTTTTAGATACGCTTGCCAACGAACTGCATGGCAGGTCAACATATGTCTGGTCAAGCATGTGGTACCCAAGCGGGAGATGTTTTGGCCACGTGAGATACGCTTGAGACATATGTTGCAAATAGCAGCGGTGCGATCTGATGCACTCGTCTCAAAAAATGCCCACACCAAAGAACTTTTTGAATAACGAGCAGAGACTGCAGCGCCCTGCACATGTGGAGCTTTGGGGTGTGATGCAGTCAATGTGCTGCCCTTAGGCTGGCCCCTGGAGGGCATCCTGCCTCGTTGGTGATGTGCCGCCTCCTCCTCCTCCTCCTCCTCCTCTCTCCTATCAGGCACCCATGTTGAGTCAGTGACCTCATCATCCCCTCCCTCCTCATCACTGGAGCAAACCTGGCAGTATGCTGCAGCAGGGGGAGCATGACTGCCAGATTGCTGTCCTTCTTGGGCACCCCCTCTGTCCGTGCTCATGTTACTGCCTTCATCGAGCTCAGTATCATCATCAGAGCCTTCCAAACGCTGGGCATCCTCCTGGAGCATGTACCCAACACTGTGGTCAAACAGTTCGAGGGAATCCTCATGAGGACATGTTGGAGCTAGGGAAGGAGTCACTGATGACATTGAGCTGAGGGAAGAGGCCGCTGCTTTGCCAGACAAAGCACCCTGGGCATGGGTGAGAGAGGATGAGGAGGATGAGGACGGCTTGGTCATCCACTCGACCAAGTCTTCCGCATGTTGCGGCTCAACACGGCCAGCTGCCGAAAAAAAGGCCCAGCGTGTCCCATGGCCACGTGCTGATGAGGATGCACCGTCTCCACGACCAGCACTAGACACAGAGCCTGCTTGCCCTCTCTTATTGGCTTGTGACTGTCTGCCTCTCCTTCTTGGCCTTCCAGACATACTAATGGCCTGTAGCTGCACTAAGCTGGGATAGAACACCAGTAATTTTCTTCAGGTAGCTTTATATACTGTAACCAGACAAGCCTGCCTGTCAGTAGGAAGATAACAGGAATGGATCTAGCTGAACACTGTGAGCAGGACGCACTGTACTAAATGTAAATAGTCTAGCTGCCTGACCGTGGTACTAATAGGATCAAATAGAACACCAGTAATTTTCTTCAGGTAGCTTTATATACTGTAACCAGACAAGCCTGCCTGTCAGTAGGAAGATAACAGGAACGGATCTAGCTGAACACTGTGAGCAGGACGCACTGTACTAAATGTAAATAGTCTAGCTGCCTGACCGTGGTACTAATAGGATCAAATAGAACACCAGTAATTTTCTTCAGGTAGCTTTATATACTGTAACCAGACAAGCCTGCCTGTCAGTAGGAAGATAACAGGAACGGATCTAGCTGAACACTGTGAGCAGGACGCACTGTACTAAATGTAAATAGTCTAGCTGCCTGACCGTGGTACTAATAGGATCAAATAGAACACCAGTAATTTTCTTCAGGTAGCTTTATATACTGTAACCAGACAAGCCTGCCTGTCAGTAGGAAGATAACAGGAACGGATCTAGCTGAACACTGTGAGCAGGACGCACAATACTAAATGTAAATAGTCTAGCTGCCTGACCGTGGTACTAATAGGATCAAGTAGAACACCAGTAATTTTCTTCAGGTAGCTTTATATACTGTAACCAGACAAGCCTGCCTGTCAGTAGGAAGATAACAGGAACGGATCTAGCTGAACACTGTGAGCAGGACGCACTGTACTAAATCTAAATAGTCTAGCTGCCTGACCGTGGTACTAATAGGATCAAATAGAACACCAGTAATTTTCTTCAGGTAGCTTTATATACTGTAACCAGACAAGCCTGCCTGTCAGTAGGAAGATAACAGGAACGGATCTAGCTGAACACTGTGAGCAGGACGCACTATACTAAATGTAAATAGTCTAGCTGCCTGACCGTGGTACTAATAGGATCAAATAGAACACCAGTAATTTTCTTCAGGTAGCTTTATATACTGTAACCAGACAAGCCTGCCTGTCAGTAGGAAGATAACAGGAACGGATCTAGCTGAACACTGTGAGCAGGACGCACTGTACTAAATGTAAATAGTCTAGCTGCCTGACCGTGGTACTAATAGGATCAAATAGAACACCAGTAATTTTCTTCAGGTAGCTTTGTATACTGTCACCAGACAAGCCTGCCTGTCAGTAGGAAGATAACAGGAACGGATCTAGCTGAACACTGTGAGCAGGACGCACTGTACTAAATGTAAATAGTCTAGCTGCCTGACCGTGGTACTAATAGGATCAAATAGAACACCAGTAATTTTCTTCAGGTAGCTTTATATACTGTCACCAGACAAGCCTGCCTGTCAGTAGGAAGATAACAGGAACGGATCTAGCTGAACACTGTGAGCAGGACGCACTGTACTAAATGTAAATAGTCTAGCTGCCTGACCGTGGTACTAATAGGATCAAATAGAACACTAGTAATTTTCTTCAGGTAGCTTTATATACTGTCACCAGACAAGCCTGCCTGTCAGTAGGAAGATAACAGGAACGGATCTAGCTGAACACTGTGAGCAGGACGCACTGTACTAAATGTAAATAGTCTAGCTGCCTGACCGTGGTACTAATAGGATCAAATAGAACACCAGTAATTTTCTTCAGGTAGCTTTATATACTGTAACCAGACAAGCCTGCCTGTCAGTAGGAAGATAACAGGAACGGATCTAGCTGAACACTGTGAGCAGGACGCACTGTACTAAATCTAAATAGTCTAGCTGCCTGACCATGGTACTAATAGGATCAAATAGAACACCAGTAATTTTCTTCAGGTAGCTTTATATACTGTAACCAGACAAGCCTGCCTGTCAGTAGGAAGATAACAGGAACGGATCTAGCTGAACACTGTGAGCAGGACGCACTGCACTAAATGTAAATAGTCTAGAAGGAGGGAAGGAGTCACTGATGACATTGAGCTGAGGGAAGAGGCCGCTGCTTTGCCAGACAAAGCACCCTGGGCATGGGTGAGAGAGGATGAGGAGGATGAGGACGGCTTGGTCATCCACTCGACCAAGTCTTACGCATGTTGCGGCTCAACACGGCCAGCTGCCGAAAAAAAGGCCCAGCGTGTCCCATGGCCACGTGCTGATGAGGATGCAGTTATTTTAACTCTATTAATGCTGCAAACCCACTCTCTCCAGAAGCATTACTGGCATATATAACGGTATTACCAAAAGAGGGAAAAGATCCCCAGGTGTGCGCTAACTACAGGCCTATCTCTCTGCTCAACTCCGATACAAAACTACTGGCAAAAATGCTGGCCTCGAGACTTCGGGAATACGTAGGTGATCTGGTACATCCAGATCAAACGGGGTTTATAAAAGGACGGGAAGCCAGGGACAACACCATCCGCGCTCTCCATGTATTGCATTGGACGCGACATGGTCCGGATAGGGCCCCAGGTATCACTCTGTCGATGGATGCCGAGAAGGCCTTCGACAGAGTGAACTGGGGCTTTATGAGTGCAGTACTGGGTAGGATAGGTCTGGGGGGAAAAATGCTAGGATGGATCATGTCACTATACGGTAAACCAAGAGGAAGAATTAAGGTCAATGGGACAGTATCCGAATGCTTCAACATACAAAAGGGTACTAGGCAAGGGTGTCCACTGTCCCCTTTGATATTTGCGATAGTGATGGAACCATTTCTACGCAGAGTTAGAAAGAACGAGGAGATAGTGGGGACGTACATAGGACATATGGAACATAAAGTAGCAGCATATGCGGATGATCTGTTATTTTTTCTCTCCGCTCCCCAGACATCTATAGCCGCACTGATGGTGGAGGTACAGAGATTCGGAGGGGTGTCTGGTTTCAAGATTAATTTTGAGAAATCAGTCATCCTTCCTAGTAATATATCAGCGGAGATGGCGAGGTCATTGAAAGAGATGTATCCATTTATATGGAATAAAGAGTCACTGACATACTTGGGGGTACAAATTAGCGCAGACTATGAACTATTGCATGAACGTAACTATGGCTCACTACTGAAAGACATAACAGAAGAGCTAAAGCAATGGAAGGGTAAATTTCTGACCTGGTTCGGAAGAATCAGTGCCATAAAAATGAGTATACTGCCCAGAATGGTTTATGTACTGCGCACAGTGCCAATCAAGTTGCCAGTGACTCTTTTTAGGCAAGTGCGTAGGCTGTTTGTGTCCTTTGTATGGAATGATAGGAGGCCTAGAGTAGCCTATGATATTTTAAAAAGAAGCAGAGGTGAGGGAGGCTTAGGACTCCCGGATATATCTTCCTACTATAAGGCCATGACTCTAGTAAGAATAGTAGACTGGTGCCAGGACCTAAAGAGGAAACCATGGGTACAGGCAGAAATGTCAATGGCAGGGAGAAACCTGGCAGGAGCACCATGGATCCAAGGGTCATTGAGGGGGCTGTCACAATGGACATCATCGATGACCTTGAATTCATTGGAAGTATGGGATAGAGTGAATGGTAAGGGTAGATATGCCCCCCAGACCTCCCCTCTGGCTCCTCTGGAGGGATTTCCTTGGTTCCCCCCGGGGGAGGAGACGGGTAGTCTGGGGGCATGGGGCCAGGATGGGAATACTAGATGTGGCAAGTTTGCTCCCAATGGAGCCCTTCTATCACTGACAGAAATGGTCATGAAATTCGGTAAGATACGAATGGCAGAATGGAAACATCATCAAATGAAGAGTTTTCTCAAGAAAGCTAAACCATTAAGACCCATGAGCTCACTCACAACATTTGAGAGGCAGTGTGCACAGACTTCAGAATCTGGACATATGCTATCTCGAATGTATGGAATGATTTTAAGGGAACAAGAAAGGACACCCCCATACTTTGTAAAAGAGTGGGAGAGGGAGCTAGGCCAAGTCTGGACAGATAAACAAATTAATAGAACGATATCGTTAACAGTCACAACATCCATAAGCTCAAAAGTGCAAGAGATGGCATATAAGTTCTTGGCGAGATGGTATAGGACACCAGTAAAACTAGCACAAATCTTCTCAGCATCTAGCGATAGATGTTGGAGGGGGTGTGGACAGAGGGGAACATTTCTCCATCTTTGGTGGACATGCCCAATAATTAAATCATTTTGGGAATCAGTGGCCCCATGGATTGAGAAACTAACAGTGGACTCCGTGGAATTCGGGCCCATACAATATTTGTTCCATGGGAACCCTGGATCTGTCAAAAAGTATAGGGAAAGCATAACCCCACATTTATTAAACGCAGCAAAAAAACTGATCCCGAAGTACTGGAGGCGGGATCGGAGCCCGTCAGTCATGGAGTGGAGAAACGAGGTTAACATAATAAAGGAAGCGGAGAGGTGGGTTCATGTGGTCAAAAACCAAAAAGAGAAATTTGAAACTATATGGGCAAAATGGGAACAATGCGCCAGGGAGATAACGGAAGAGGGAAATAATACCGGATAATGGAAGTAGAAATGGTATAGTCATTAAGAAATAAGATAAGCCCAGAAAGAAAGAGTTAAACAGTAACATGACTTCTCCGATGCCAATTAAGTAAAGGGGGTGGGGGGTAAGATAATGTATGGATATATGGTCCCATTTTTTCCGAGGGGGTTTTTCTCTTTTTCCTTTTTTTTTTTTTTTTTTTTTTTTCGGTCTTCCATTCACCCTGATTCCCCTAATTAACACTGAGTGGTGAGGGTGATGTGGGGTAGGGGTTTTTTTTTATTTTTTATTAAATAAATAGGAATTATAATGATTACAATGATTTAGAACACGATTCAGAAGAAGGGGGATTTCACTATACAATTTAGTCTATTAGGTTTGCACATCGGGGGGAAGAGTAGAGGTAAAACAATATTAAAGAAAGGGGGGAGGGAAGAAGGCACAATTTATTGATTATGGTTTATAGTGATTTAAGACACGTATTGAATGAAAATATAATAATATATAATATATATAAATTTAGTTAAGCACGTTTGGATATGGGGGGAGGAGTTGAGTAAAGTGATATTAAAGATGAGGGGGGAAGAAGCACAGAAGACTAGGGAAGGGAAGGGAAAGGGAAAGGGAAAGGGAAGGGGAAGGGGAGAAGGGGAGAAGAGGGAGAGAGGAAGGGAGAGGGAAGGAAAGGGAAAGGGAAGGGAAAAAACTTTTTTTTTTTTTTCTCTCTCACATATGCACAAATTATGCAACTATGAATTTTAGGGGGGTGAGGTAGTATTCACGATATAAATTAGAATAAGGGGGAAATCACTAATGTTAAATAAATATGAATACACGTTTTGGGAATTTTTTTTTTCTCCCTTTCTTTGTGGTATGGTTTGGGGAAGTCACGTATAATTTATAATATTGTTAATCACGTTTGTATGTTGGGGAGAGGGAGTTGGAGTAATATAAGGATGGGGGTGGATGGAGATTTTAATAAAGAGGAAGATTGTGTTTTTTTTTTTTTTTTCTCTACCCTGGTTAAATGGGATACATGGGGTAATTAGTGTCTTGTTATTGGATTTTTGGGGTTGAAGTAGGGGTATAGTATGTTGTATGAATGTTAATGTATTATGTATTATATAAATGAATACAATTTTGATTATTAAAAAAAAAATAGCCCCCCTACATGGCATAGAAATAGGCACGCATGATTTACGCACATCCTTATTTGCAGACAATGTCCTCATATTCTCGGCCAACCCCCCCTCAGATATGCTAACCATTAAAAATGTATTTGATGATTTCCGCTTGTGCTCTGGTCTCCGTATTAACTATAGCAAAAGCGAAATTCTCCCCATCGGCACCCACTCTACACCAAAATGGACCCAGCAATCAATTTTCCCAGTTGCGAAATCTCATATCACTTATCTGGGAATAAAAATAGGAAAACTCCCCTCATCACTATATCACCTTAATTACCCTCCTCTGCTGTCAAAAATAACTCAAGAATTAAATGCCTGGATGGATCTCCCTCTCTCGCTCTTGGGAAGATGCCACTTAATAAAGATGGTCAGTTGAGGGGCGTGGCTTGGCGCGCGGCGGAGATGGCTGCTCACTGAGGAGGCTCTGAGACACACGCGGAGGTTCTAAGCCTAACACCCGACCTACAGCTTACAAATGCCGGGCAGAAAGCTACATTGGACCCCCGGACCACGGACACGCCGAAACTCGGCTTCTGCCAACGCCAACATCGCTGAAATCTTCAGACACAACTCAGTGGCCCGCAGCGGGACCGCGAGAAGCAAGATGGCGCCGACGCCACAGGAGGAAGGAGAGAGTGAGGACTCTCTGTCAGCCACTGAAGACATCAGCAGGGGTAAGTCCAGACCGGACCACCCGCTCACATTTGCGGACATGTCTGTGTTTGCTGCGGACATCAAAGCTACGTTTTCAGCCGCCATAACAAATCTGAAAACGAGCATGATGGTGATAAATGAAAAGATGGTGGCGGCCGAAAGTGCAGGCAGACAGAGGGACAAGGCAATTCATAAGCTGGAGATGGTATCTTCTAATCATATGCAGCACTTTATTAACATGAACAGACACATTGAAGACCTTGACAATCGGGGGAGGAGATGCAACATCAGGGTCAGGGGGATACCGGAATCAGTGAATCAGTAGATCAGGATTAAATCACCACAGCACTCCGGAGAGTCTTCAACAGCCTGCTTGAGAGGCAGGAAGACATTGAAATTGATTTCGTAAGAGCTCACAGAGCTCTCAGGCCCAGAGGTTCTGACACCGCACCGCCCCGTGACATAATCTGTTGCTTACAGAGCTTTGCTACCAAAGAGGAGATTATGCGGAAAGCGAGACAAAATGACCAAATCATATTTAATGGCGCCACGATTATGCTGTTTCGGGATCTATCACAGATCACTCTGAAGAACAGACGTGCACTGCGACCCCTACTGGAGAAATTAAGAGCAAAGGACCTGAGATATGCTTGGAGATTTCCCTTCGCCCTCACAGTCACATATAATGGCCATCAAGCTATTCTCCGCGCTACGGCTGATTTACCAGAGTTCTGTGAATCATTGGACTTGGAACCATTGGATTTACCAGAATGGTATGAAGAAATCCTACAACCACCCCTGGTCAGGAGTCCTCCCTCCTCTCCGCTCTCTTCCCCAGACAAAAGACTGTCGAAGAAATACAAACAGAACAAGGGAAGTAGCTCCCATGCAGATACCCCGAGGAGACTGGCCGGTCCATCCAGAGCTCAGGAATGTGAATAGATGCCTTATACCATCTTGGTCCTGTCCGTAGCAAATCTGATGTTTGCAACATAACTCTTGCCACACAGGTGTCCACATTATACACATTGTCACCCATGGGTTATCTTCCCCAAGAGGGATGAACACCTCCACAAGAATCATCTTAAGGGGTAGTTCTGACAACACCCCATAACTTCCTGCACAACCAATATGCTCAGGATGCGGATACTGGCACAAGTCCTGGAGGAGAATTGCCAAACCCGAGCCACATCTCTTGTTTGACTGAGGGAGTGGCACTGATCCCAGATGTGACAGCAGATATGCCCTGGACGTGGCTCACTGTTACATCAACACCCCTCCCAAGAATCGCTGAGACCTCAGTTGTGAAGCACAAAAGTCTGCATAACTATGCGGGAACAAGGAGAGCGGGTGGGGGAGGGTCAGTGGGGGTGAAGGTTGTTTTGTTCTCCTCTCTTTTTTTTTTTTGTTTTGCCTGTACCGCCCTGAACCGATTTAGTATATTCAGATTTGAAATAGTTGTGCAATTAATATGGGGACATACCCATGGATGACAGTTAATGTTACCTTGCTAGATAATAGTTTGATAACATAATTGTTATAGTTATACCTGTGAGTTCATGTTTTCACGATTAGACCCGATTTTATATATTACACATCCTGGTCGGGTGTGATCAATATAATATCACTATTTTTATTAGTTTGAGCCACCGTGTGTGTCTTGTTGAGACCGTTCTTATTTAGATACCACAGTTCTCCAACCACTTGGAGCCTAGGCTACATCTAGCCGTGGTCGCTTCCCGCAGACCCCGCAAATTCTACTTGATATTTATATTACGTCTGGGGGCACTTCTCCATTTGGGGCAGTTTAGTTGTTATTGGAGAGTGACCCCCATTGTAATAACTTCCCGCTGATCTTTCTTTTCTTCTTATTCATCCTCTCTTCTTTTTTCTCTACTCTCTTTTTTTTTTCTAAGACACCTGTTTGCTTAGTGGAGGGAGGGCGCCCGCTCGGACTACTAGAGAGATTTTATTTCTGAGCGGAGTTCCAGTGTCAAACCTCATATAACAGTCTTGTCTTTACAGATCCAGACTCCGGCCATCTCCTCCTCTACCGCCACCATGGTATACTCATCGCTGGGGATCCGACCCCTTGTGATTTCTCACAACATCAGAGGTTTAAACATCCCTGAGCGACACTCCACCCTGCTGAGAGAACTTAAAAAAGGTAAACCTCAATTTGTGTTTCTACAAGAGACCTATTTTAAGACAAACAACATTCCCAAATTAATATCCCCACAGTTCCCGAGAGCTTTTCACGCCACAACAGCTGACTCTAAGTCGAAAGGGGTCACGATACTGGTAGGCAGAGACACACCATTTAATCTAACCGAACAGTTGTGTGATCCTGAGGGCAGATTCGTGTTTCTGAAGGGTTCATACAATGACTTTCCATTGACCCTGGCCAATGTGTACTTCCCCAATAAGTCTCACATCACTTTTGCCAGCACATTTTGGGGAGGCTACAGGAGTTTGCCAGTGGATGCATTATACTAGGGGGGGATTTTAACGTACCCCTAAATCCACTTTTGGATACGTCCAATGGTAGGACTTGCATTACCTATAAAATCTTGAAAAAGATTAAATCACTACTACACAAACTCCAGTTGGTGGACTCCTGGCGCTTCCTTAATCCTGATGGTAGAGACTACACCCATTTCTCGGTACCGCACAACAGATATGCTCGCTTGGATTGCATATTTGTCTCTCAGAGAGATCTATCGAAAATTTCCGCTGCGAAAATAGGCGCCCAAACAATGTCGGATCATGCACCTATTTCATTAACGCTAGACCTGAAGAACACAAACAGACAACAACAGACATGGTGACTGAACACGTCCTTCCTGACAGACCAGACACTCCTACCAATACTTACGAGAAACATCACTGATTTTTTCAAACACAATAACACGCCTGGGGTAGACCCCCTACTAGTGTGGGAAGCACATAAATGTAACATACGAGGAGTTCTGATAGGGATGGGTTCAAGATGCAAAAAGGAAAGAGACGCTCAGATTAGAAAATTACTCACCCAAATTGAGTCACTGGAACTGTCACACAAACAATCTCTCTCGGAGGCTTCAGCCAAGAGCCTCCTAGAGGCAAGGAAAGATTTACAGCAGATACTCCACGCTAAGGCCAAACGGATGCTTTTCTTTAAGAGGCGGCTCTATTATGAGTCAGGCGACAAAGCTGGGAGGTTCTTGGCGAGGGCCCTGAGAGAACAAAACTCAATTAATCAGATAGCTGGAATCAGATCTAAAGAGGGAAATCTGGAGGTAGAATCTGAGGCAATAGCAAAACACTTCCATGCTTTCTACACGAAGCTCTATAACCTGCTCCCACAACATAAACACCCACAAATGCTAGGGGACAGAGCACAAATCATACAAGACTACATACTAAATAGTGGACTCCCAACCTTGCCCACGGAGGATACAGATCTACTAGAAGCCCCAATCACATCAGAAGAAGTTAAACAGGCCATCAAATTACTAAAATCAGGCAAGAGCCCGGGTCCTGACGGATATTCCGCCACATATTACAAATTCTTTATAGAGATTCTAGCTGAACCCTTAAAAGATGCCCTGAACTCCTTATCCAAGCCAAGATGTGTTACTCCGGGTTTCCTTTCAGCACACATCACGGTTATACCGAAAGATGGCAAGAACCCCGAGGAGTGTGCTAGCTACCGCCCCATCTCTTTGCTGAACCTTGATGTCAAGTTGTTCGCAAAGATCATAGCACTGAGGATGGGGCCGTTGCTTTCAAAACTAATTGGCTTGGAACAGGTGGGCTTTATGCCAAACAGGGAGGCCAGAGACAATGTAACTAAGGCACTCTTGCTTACACAGGCTGTTAGACAGCGGAAGATCGAGGGCTTTCTCCTCTCAACAGATGCGGAGAAGGCCTTCGATCGCGTAGCATGGGACTTCATGCTGGCGGTATGTGGAAGGGTGGGTCTAGGACCAAACATGCTGAATTAGATCTCAGCCCTCTATCAGGACCCGACAGCGGAACTAAAAATAAATGGTATCCTTTCAGAAAAAGTATATATTAAAAACGGGACTAGACAGGGCTGTCCCTTATCGCCCCTATTATTTATCCTCTCACTAGAGCCCTTTATCAAAACAGTGCAAAAGAATACCGCAATACAGGGTTTCCAGATTAAAAATAGAGAGTACAAAATAGCCGCATACGCGGACGACTTATTGTTTTTAACGAAACCGACTACAACGCTCCCTAACCTGCTACAAGAATTCGCACACTATGGATATGTATCCAATTTAAAAATTAATTACACAAAGTCAGAGGCTCTGAACCTCTCCCTTCCAGACAAACTGCTCACGTTGACACAGGCGAACTCGACATTTAAGTGGGATAAGACCAAACTAAAATATTTGGGGATTTGGCTTACGCCATCTCTAAAATCTGCCTTTGAGAGAAATTTTCTGATCTTTCTTAAAAACTGTGTGAAAGATCTAACAAATTGGAATGAGAAGTTTTTTTCCTGGTTCGGTAGAGCGGCCATAGTAAAAATGGTTATATTGCCCAAATTTCTGTATCTAACACGCTCGTTACCGATAGAGATTCCTCAGAAATTTTTCAATGAACTTAATACAATGGTCACAAGATTTCTCTGGCAACATAAAAAACCCAGAATCAAACTAGACACCCTGGTCAAACCAAAAGATCTAGGAGGAATTCAATTCCCGAACTTCCGCAGATATTATCAGGCTTCACACATAACCAGAATCATAGACTGGCATTGCCATGACTCGGTGAAGGACTGGGTCACACTAGAGACAACGCTTGCCATGCTTTCGCTTAAATACTTACCCTGGTCCTCCCTCAAAACACTACCTCACGTCATCCGGACACATCCGATCACCGCCACGACGTTGAAGATCATTAACTTGTTAGCTAAACATAAAAAGCTGACCACAATACCTAGCCCCCTAACGCCCTTGACAGACAACCCGGACTTTACTTCAGGTCTACATAACCCGACTCTCAAGACGATTCCGGCGGGTGATCCCCTGCTGGCAGGGGACTGCTATACTCAAAACAAATTCAGAGACTGGTCGTCTTTTAAGACAGAAATAAACCAACCCCAACTGAAGCAGTGGACATACTTCCAGATAAGAAGTTATTTAGGTAACATTAAAGAACCTCAAACACTACATAGACCCCTGACGGCCTTAGAGTCAGTCTGTCGGGAGGGGATTCCAATTGAAAAGGCTACCTCTGTTGCATATGTGTGGTTGAGTCGCTCGGGGGCAGATACGTCAGACGGGCACAGGAGGAGATGGTCGGAGGAACTTGAAATGGAGATTTCAGACAAACAATGGAGGTACGTTGCTATTCTGGTGCATAAATGTTCCATAAGCACAAAACTGCAAGAGACAAATTACAAACTCCTGACCCACTGGTATAGTACACCTGACAAATTACACAAATGGGACACACAAAAACCGGACACATGCTGGAGATGTCTCTCTGAGAAAGGCACACTAGCCCACATATGGTGGTACTGCTCCAAAATCGAACCATACTGGAATGAAGTAAAGACCTTAATTAAAAAAATTACAGAAACTAGAGTGGAGCTGACTCCAGCCTGTTGTCTATTACATCTGTCCAATTCCTCTTTTAAACGCTACAAAGGCTCATTGACGATTCATCTCCTCAATGCAGCTAAATCTCAAATTCCTCTACACTGGCTGTCTACGTCTACTCCCTCTGTTAGGGTTTGGATGTCGAGGGTTAGTGAAATCCACGAAATGGAAGACACACTGGCCCAAGACAAAGGCCATATTGAACGATTCCACAAAACGTGGCAACCTTGGCTGATTTTCAAATACTCTGCAGATTTTCCTACCTGAATTAGGGGTGGGGAGGACGCTGGAGCCTTGGGCGGGTGCCTTACCTCTGTACCTTATATGTGTCCTTCACCCCATTTTTTCCTACTCCATTTTCACTTACTTTTTTCTCTACATCTACTTTCTTATCCCTCTCTGGCTGACCTTTAACGTATCTTTTCACTGGAATATACCTACGTTACATGTACTTCTCCCTTAGGCGCGAGTAAGATTGTCTCAGATAGCTACAGAGACCCCACTTCTACATGTTATCAATAATAAATGCTCTGAACACCTGATAAGAGGTTTCTGTCGCAATGGATAGCGCAGTGTAGATAGAAATATTATACTTCATACAGACACAAAGTTAACTCAGTGGAAACAACCTTAGATTTTTGGTGTTTGATAAGTAATGAGACCTCTGTACGAGTTTGACACTAACGGTTTATTTTGTAAAAGACGAAAAGTACGCAGTTGCACCTGCGAAATTTGCAATGTACAGTGCATTTCTATGTTTCTTTCTTTCTTTTAATAAACTTGAAATGATAAAAAAATAAAGATGGTCAGTTTTGCACGACTATTATACCCATTGCAAACTATCCCGCTACTCTTCATCATAAAGATGTGACTTCGCTCAATTCTTCCTTATCTAAATTCTTATGGCAAAACAAACGGCCACGTATAGCTCTTAAAAAACTATATCTTCCCAGGCGCGAAGGGGGCATCAGTCTCCCTCATATTAGGATGTATAATGTAGCATGTTTGCTTAGAACCAGCTTAGACTGGATAACGCAATCCTCCCGCTACTCCAATTTCTCCCTGGAATCAGATATGGCCCACCCTTACTCATTGGTAGCCCTCCTCCACTGCAGATGGAAGTCAGTCCCCCCCCCTTTATCAACACAACCTCCTACTAAGGGACACAGCAGTGGCATGGAGAGAAGCAAGGAAAATACTTAAATTATCCCCCTTCGTATTGATACACCTCCCGATCCAAGGAAATCCGGTCTTCCCACAGGGCTTAGAACATAAATCTTTCAAACTATGGGAACGGAAAGGCCTGACAAAATTCTCCTCCCTATGCAACGTACAGACGGGACGACCATTACCCTTTGCCAGCATTGCGGAAACTTTCTCATTACCCAGGACACATACCTTCTATTATGGTCAATGCATCAGTTTTTTAAAGGAGGCATGTAAACAAGCTGACAAAAGGTTCCAAACAAACGTCACAGACCAAATGATATCAAACAACTCATACAAGATCTCGAACATATACAAACCTCTCCTACACAAGTCGTCTCTACCTCTTTCATCATCATCGATTAAAAACTGGAATAAAGACTTCCCTGATCCAAACCTAGTGGAAAAAATCCTGCAAGGCCTCAACTCCGTACAAAAGCTAACACCCAATGAAATATGGAGAGAAACGCAATTGAAAATAGCCCACAGAGCATATATGCCTTTCCTATTGTCAAAAACAGACAAGAGTAAAGCCTTCTGCCCACTATGCCACATCCAGAAACCCTCCTTGACTCATCGCTTCTGGGACTGCTCCTATATCTCTACATTCTGGGACCAAGTCCTTGCTTACATATTCAAAGTGACCCTACTAAAACTACCCAAGGACCCGTTACTCCTTATCTTCGGCCACTGGGACCCAAAACTCCTGCTCTGGTCAAAAAATGCCAACAGCAATACAAGACCCTCAGGGAACTCAAAAGATAACGCCTCACACAAAGGGTGGTCTCTGGTCTGCCTTTTAATTGCAAGAAGAACCATCTTGAAAAATTGGATCTCCCCTTTGTGCCCCAACATCACCCAAGTCAAACGAGAGCTTTTGCATCTACTTAGCAAAGACCGCCTAAATACGGACTTCAAACAGAAAAACTCCTCAGACCGCTTCCATTCCAAATGGCACGCTTTCATGCTCTCATCTCTCTCCCAAGAGGAAATAGCAAATCTGAGCCAATCCTCCTTCTCTTACTATGATTCCTATCACCCGATGTCAAAGAAGAAGAAAATCTCCTCTTGAAAAAAGGCCCTCCTATACCATCTTGAGCAAGGCACAGGCCGCTAAACGCGCTATTCCAAGAGTGCTAGCACACCTCTATGTAAACTACTATCACCAGCTATCTCATTTTATTAATATGGTAAAATGTTTATGGTCAATCAGATAATGCATCCTACCAACCGTCTTCTTCTTATACATTACATGCCCCCCCCCTCTACCCTTCCCCCCCACCCTCGGTTGTGTTCTCTTCTCACTTTTCTGTATTTCATTGTTATTAAATAACCTGGTATTCACAGAGATTTTCCAAACAGATCCATCCAGGCATCCACTATGTTAGTCAACTATTAGCTCTGTCATGATCTGTTGTAACTTGTCTATCCAGCCAGCCCATCTGGGCAAATACACCTGAAAATATCCCTTACCCAGACTTAAGTTTATACCAAAGTTTCTCTCACCTCTGTGAATGTCCTAGAAAATGAAAATGACTGTATACAATACTATATTTTATACTTTTTTCTTTATTGTATGTTGAAAAGCAAAATAAAAACTTTTTGAAAAAAAAAAAAAAAAGAAATGGTCTGTTGTTTATGAGTAGGCATTTTGGAATTTTTCCTATATCCAAAAAAAAAGGTGTTTGGGCTCAAGAGTATAGTGAAATGATATATCTTATCTGTACGTCTTATTCTAGGTCTGATATAAGTGCGCAGGATTGCAAGGGGGAAAAAAAATAGAGGGAGGGGGGAGAAGGGGTTTTCCTTCCTTGAGGAGGGGATGGGGTAGTGTTCCGGAGGTAGGTTTAGACCAGCTAGTCTACCCTATTGGAGAAGTCCGGCAGGTTCAAAAAGAGAAAAAGGATCCACTCTTTGTGTGGGTGCTAGGTCTAAGTAGGATCGGATGGATTTCAATTATATTGTTTCTGTCTTTTTTTTTTTTCTTTTTTCTTTTCTCTTCCTTTGTTTACTAATCTCTTAGCACTCTGGAGCAGCTAGCTAATTATATTGTTCAAATATTACACGGTATATGTAAAACACCTTGATCATGGGAGATGATGAAATATTGGTTAAGATTTATGTATGAGTTGTGAATTTGGGTGGAATGAATATCTGTATAAAGACGTGATATTATATTGAGCCCTGTCATATAGAGACATATCTTATTCTCTAAATTATGTTGAAATTAACAGGTGAAAGCAAAATACAATATCCCATATAGTTATAAATCTAAATATTGGCCACTAGAGGGAGCTCTTATATTAGGAATTTAAAGCTTCTTGTAGCTTAGGGAATTGTTATGCATAACCTATGGAAATTTTTAGTGTAAGGTAAGAAGTACCATATTGTTTATGTAACCTATCAAACTTAAATGCAACAAACAAACTTGCAAAAAACTCTTGCATCTGAAATTTCTACAGATAGCAGGTGCAAATATAAGGCATCATGGTGATCATAATATCACATATATTGAGTGTTTTGTGTTTTTTTTTTTTTTTTTTTTCTTAATAATCATGAATTGTTGGCAACCTGACAGTTGTTAGAAATGTTTAGCAGTGCTAATTACCTCCCATTCAGTTTATTTTGGAAAGAAAATTACATTACTGTGAAGATGAGTTACCTTATATATGTAATATTGAGGTAAGGTCATTATGATCCACCATCATGCCTAATTCTTATGTTACATTTAAACATCCTCTATATTAACCGTATTATATAGTGGCTGCTAATCAGTCATCTTTAATTATATCAAAGCATTATTGAAACAGTTTTAACCATTGATACTTTTGCTCATTATGTTATACTAAAGTATATTTATATTACTACTTAGGTAATGTTCATATATATATATATAGATATATATATATATATAGATATATATATATCTATATCTATATATATATATATATAGATATATATCTATATCTATATTAGATAGATATAGATATAGATATATATCTATATATAGATATATATATATATTTTTTTTTTTTTTGTTGTCTTTTGTCTTTTGTTTTTTTCCCCTTAACCACTTCGCGCCCGCGCTATAGCCGAAAGACGATGGAAGCCGCTATCTGCCGGGCGGCCGTCCCTTGACGTCCTGTTGTTTACTTCCGCGATGCGCGCTCCCGCGGGCGCGCATCGGGGAAGTTCTGTGCTGGCCGTGTCCTTCACACACAGTGCACAGCCAGTCACAGATCGCTGAAAACGGCCAATCATAGCGCCCGTTTTCAGCGCAATTGGCAGTGCCAATGAGAGACGGTCTCATATGTATACATATGAGATCATCTCTCATCTCCGGTGTTCTGCGGCTCTGCCTCCTCACACAGAGACAGCGTGTGAGGAGGGAGAGCGAACTGCTGCGGCGGTAAGTAAAGAAAAACGAAAAAAGTGTCCCCGCTGCCATCTGTTCCTGCCATCTGTCCCCACTGTCATGTCCCTGCCATCTATCCCCAGTGCCATCTGTCCCCACTGTCATGTCCCTGCCATCTGTCCCCAGTGCCATCTGTCCCCACTGCCATCTGTCATCAGTGCCACATAGTGCCATCTGTCATCAGTGCCATCTGTCCCCACTGCCATCTGTCATCAGTGCCACATAGTGCCATCTGTCATCAGTGCCACCTGTCAGTGTCACGTGCCATCTGTCATCGGTGCCACGTATTAGTGCCATCTGTCATCAGTGTCATCAGTGCCACGTATTAGTGCCATCTGTCATCAGTGCCACGTATTAGTGCCATCTGTCATCAGTGCCACGTATTAGTGCCATCTGTCATCAGTGCCACATGTCATCAGTGCCACGTATCAGTGCCATCTGTCATCAGTGCCACCTGTCAGTGCCATCTGTCAGTGTCACGTGTCATCAGTGCCACGTATTAGTGCCATCTGTCATCAGTGTCATCAGTGCCACATATTAGTGCCATCTGTCATCAGTGCCACTTATTAGTGCCATAGTGCCATCTGTCATCAGTGCCACGTATTAGTGCCATCTGTCATCAGTGCCACATGTCATCAGTGCCACGTATTAGTGCCATCTGTCATCAGTACCACCTGTCAGTGCCATCTGTCAGTGTCACGTGTCATCAGTGCCACGTATTAGTGCCATCTGTCATCAGTGCCACGTATTAGTGCCATCTGTCATCAGTGCCACATCAGTGTCAGTGTCACATTAGTGTCAGTGCCACATCAGTGCCATCTGTTATCAGTGCCACATCAGTGCCACATATCAGTGCCATCTGTCATCAGTGCCACGTCAGTATCACGTATCATTGTCCTGGTGCTCCAGGGCCTTCAAAGTGTAATAGGTAGTCAACAAGTTAGATGTGTAATTTATGCTCCTAGAACACCTTATGGTGCTCCCTGCATGTTGGGCCTCTCTATGTGGCCAGGCTGTGAAAAAGTCCCACACATGTGGTATCGTAATACTGAGGAGGAGTAGCAGAATGTATTTTGGGGTGTCATTTGTGGTATATACATGTCATGTGAGAGAAATAACCTATTACAATGACAATTTTGTGGGGAAAAAAAAAATCTTCATTTCCTGACAGGCTCCATGGCAGCATACGTGTGGGTAGGCTCCGCCTCCATAACTACCCAATAGGACCCCTCTCCCATAAATCTTTGCTCTAGGCTGCTATCCATGTTCCTTTTTTGTCCTCCTCCGTAGGACCAGGTGTTGGTTCTCCTACCTGAAGATAAACCTCCCTACGATTGAATCAGCCGAGTGCCATAAAATTCCTCCGATAGGCCCTGACTGTTAAGCCCAGGTGATCGTAGGTGGAGGGGTAAGTTTTATTCATTTGCATATGGCAGCAGTGTTTTTGTGTTGTTTTACCTCTGTGTGTTCTCCTGCTTCACTGGTGTCCTAATTGGCGCTGACGCTCCCTGCGTTTCAGCAGCCGCTCTCTCTATTACTTCCGGGTACTGGCGTGCACTCTGCGCATGCGCGGACCCGATACGAAGTCGAGGCTTGGTTCACACATGCGCGCGAGCGTCTCGCGTCTGACGTCGGCGATGACGTCACGGGCGCC
Organism: Aquarana catesbeiana; assembly: GCA_037953035.1. Lineage (NCBI taxonomy): Eukaryota > Metazoa > Chordata > Amphibia > Anura > Ranidae > Aquarana > Aquarana catesbeiana. The sequence continues at coordinate 354,177 of JBBHAA010000790.1, read as the reverse complement.
ACTTTTAAAAGCTGTGGAAAGCTTACAGAGCCCCGGGAATGATCGTGGGGGATACGGCGACTTCCCAGGGCAACTATCTTGGCGGTTCAAGGTAAGACAATCTCTATTGTCTGGGGGTTGAGGTCTGTTGTCAGCCAGCTGAATGTGTGAATCTGTTTCTGCAGTTTCCTATTGTATTGACACCATGGACTCCTCACTGCCCCCTAGTGGCCAGCCCGCTTGTAGCAGGTATGTTTGCAGTTATGCTTTTCTACCTGTACAAGGCTTGAGAGTAGGATTTTAGGACACTAGCTGATTTCTTTCTCTGTCTTTTCTGTGTTACCCATAAAGGAAGTGGATCATCAAAATCACACCACCGGCAATCTTCCTCCAGGTCTAGCCATCATAGGTCTCCTTCCAGATCTGAACAGCGCAATAAAGATCCTTCTCACCCCCCTTCATCTCACTCTAGAGAGAGATCAGGAAAATCATGCTGGGGATGCAGCATGCCTGTTCCAGCAGACAAATCTCTCTGTGATCACTGCTTCTCTAAAGCTGCAGATGAGAGGGATGGTGCAGACCAGCGTTTAGAATCTATGGTGAGGAGGGTCGTGAAAGAATCTCTACAGGAAAGAGAGGCTCAACAGCCCCGTGATTCCCCATCAGACCCATTATGCCCTCCAGTGGGAGAAGGTTCTGTGCATGAGACATGGGAATCTTCCCAGCCAAGTCACCCTTCTGCTCCTGTTTCAGACAGCGATTCGGATCTGGAAGATCCTGGCGTGGGGTTTGAGTATGCTCTAGTCCCTTCTTTGGTGAAGGCAGTAAAAGAGGCCCTGAAGTGGGAAGATCCGGTTACTTCCCCCCCAAAACAGAGAAAGTTTTTCAAGCAGCTCAATAAGGAGCGACAGTATTTTCCTTTTCTCTCTGAGCTGGGCGATGTCATTTCTGAGGAATGGAGCAAGATGGACAAGAAAAGTTCCATGCAGTCAAAGGTCTTGAAACTATATCCTTTTAAGGAAGAGGAAGTAAAGCACCTTGAATCAGCTCCATTAGTGGATGCAGCACTGATGAGACTAGCAAGATATGTAACGCTTCCTTTAGAAGACACTGTATCTTTTAAAGATCCTTTGGAAAGGCGAATTGATTCAGTTTTAAAAAGGGTCTACCTGACGTCAGGAATGACATGTAAGCCAGTACTTGCGATAGCTGCAGTCTCCAAAGCTTTGGAATCTTGGTCTGATAATGTGGAAGAGTTCTTAAGAGGTATCTCTACTGAAACAGCAAAGGATTCTCCTATTCAGGAGATCAGGCTGGCATCAGCCTTTCTTGGGGAGGCATCTATTGATGTCATCCGCCTGATGTCCCGTGTTAAGTTGGCGGCTGTTTCAGCACGTCGTGCCTTATGGCTCCGTCCATGGTTGGCGGATCCAGCTTCCAAGCAAGCTTGGTGCCGAATTCCGTTTGAAGGTTCTTCATTGTTCAGCAACAAGCTTGATAGTGCCATAACCCGGGCCACAGGTGGGAAGTCTGGTTTCCTCCCTCAAGACAGACATCTACAAAAGCAGAAACGTAGTTTTCCTAGAAGACAAAACTCTGATCATGCTAGGGAAGCGCACAGCTACAGACCTGGTCGGGAGTTTTCAAGGTCCTGGAAATACAGGCAGTCCTCTTTTAAGAAACCCGCTAAAGGTGGTTCCGCTGGCAACCAGGACTCTACTAAGTCCTTTTGAGATTGGGCCTGCTCAGGTATGCCAGGTGGGGGCTCGCCTTTGCCACTTCGGGCATGTCTGGGCGGCCTCAATCCGGGATTACTGGACCCTCAAGACGGTCTCCTCTGGTCACAAGTCGGTCTTCAACAATACCCCAAGACTCAGATTTTTTCCCACATCTCTTCCAGGTGCAGAAGAGAAAAAGCAGGTCCTGTTAACCTATGTGAATTGTTTATTGGATCAAGGCGCAGCCGTTCCTGTTCTAGAAAACGAACGAGGCAAAGGCATGTATTCTCCTCTGTTCATGATACAGAAGAAAAACGGTACATGGAGGCCAGTAATAGATTTAACACATCTCAATTCCTTTATCCGAAAGGAAAAGTTCAAAATGGAATCTTTATTTACAATTCAACAATCAGTACATCTGGGGGATTGGATGATTTCAATCGATCTGAAAGATGCATACTTTCACGTGCCAGTGGCAACAGATTTCCAACAATTCCTCCGCTTTGCGGTAGGCAATCAGCATCTGCAGTTCACATGTCTACCCTTCGGCCTAACAACGGTCTTCTCCAAGGTCCTTTTGTCTGTTGTGGCTCTACTCCGCATCAAGGGGGTTCGTCTCCACCACTATTTAGACGACCAACTTCTCCTAGCTCAGAACAAAGTTCAACTTTTAGAGCACAAGAACGTAGTCATCTCCACCCTGCAGGAATTCAGGTGGCTTCTGAATCTAGAGAAGAGCCATCTAGATCAACTCAATCTCTGGTGTTTTTAGGGGCTCACTTCAACACTTTGGAAGGCACCATCTCACTTCCAGAGGAGAAGATTGGAGTGATTCGAGACAGAATACAGGCAGCCCTTGCGTCATCTCACCTCTCCGCTCTCCAATGCCTGAAAGTAATTGGCACGATGACAGCCACCATTCCTATGGTGAAGTGGGCCCAATGGCATACACGACCCTTCCAAAAAGGGTTCCTTCAACAATGGGATTCTTCCAGCCAAGTCCAGCGCATACACCTTACTCCAACCATGAGAACATCTCTCCTTTGGTGGCTTCAAGGGAAGAATCTGCGCAATCACCATTCAATCATTCCCATCTCATGGGTCACATTAACATCGGATGCCAGCAATCGGGGTTGGGGCGCTCACTGCCTTTCAGAAGTGGCTCAGGGCAGATGGATTGTCCCTGCTCAAGGGATTGTCTCCAACATTCTGGAGCTGAGAGCCGCCTTTTAGGCACTCCTGTCATTTTGCCATCTAATAGAAGGGTCATCAGTAATGCTAAGGTTGGACAATACAACCGCAGTGGCTTACATAAAGAAGCAAGGTGGAACTCGCAGCTGGTCTCTGTTACAGGAAGTGGAGCCAATAATGAGCTGGGCTCAGAAGTATTTGTCCAACATCTCGGCAGTTTACATTCCGGGGATTCAGAATGTACAGGCGGACTTCCTTTCGCGGGTTCAAATGGACAACAACGAGTGGTCTCTCCACAGAGAGGTGTTCGAGTGGCTTCTGATCCTGGGAGTACTTCCAGAGGTCGATCTGTTTGCTTCCCCATGCAATCACAAAATGCCCAGATATTATTCAAGGTTCAGAGACCCTCAGGCATATGAAATAGATGCTCTCTCAGATCAATGGAAGTTTCAGAAGGCTTATGCCTTCCCTCCGGTACCGGTGATTCTTCAATTTCTCCGGAGGCTCAGAACAGAGAATTTGGAGATCATTGCAGTGATTCCTTTCTGACCCAACAGGCCGTGGTTTCCTCTGTTATTGCTCCTGAGTTATCAAGACCCAGTTCCCCTTCTTCCCAGGCCGGATCTACTGTCTCAAGGCACGATGTTACACCCATGCCCATCTTGCCTAAACCTCAGGGTGTGGTTCTTGAGAGGGAAAGGCTTGAATCCCTAGGTTGTCCTGAAGCTATTCCAACTCTTCTTAATGCCCGGAGGGGAAGTACTAATAGGGTATACGAACGTATATGGTCTAAATTCACTGATCATATGTCTTCCAGGTCAAATCAGTGTAACTCTCCAGCAGTACAGGACATTCTAAGTTTTCTCCAAACAGGGCTGGACCTTTCCTTAGCAGTCAGCTCGCTAAGAGTTCAAGTTTCAGCCATCTCGGCCTTCACAGGAGTACCTTGGGCAAATCACACATTAGTTCGTCAATTCTTTAAGGGAGCTATCAGGCTTAAACCTCAAAGAAGACCTAGGTTTCCCAAATGGGACCTCCATATTGTCTTGGATCCTCTCTCCAATCTCGGATCAGAGCCTGACAAACCTCTTTCCATGAGAGACCTCACGCTCAAGACCACCTTCTTAGTAGCTGTGACGTCGGCTAAAAGAGTGTCAGAGATTAGAAATCTAGGTTCAGAAGAACCTTTCCTGACCTTCTTTCCAGACAGGGTAGTTTTGATTCCCATGCTTGGGTCAAACCCTAAAGTGACCTCAGTCTTTCATGAAAACCAAGAGATTGTACTTCCTACTTTCAGGACAACGGATAATCAGGATGTTCATCCTCTTGACGTAGGCCACACTCTAAAACAATATCTGGAGGTCACGGCCCCATTCAGAAAAACAGAATTTCTTTTTGTTCTTCTCCATGGTAAAAACAAGGGAATGCGAGCTTCGGTCAGATCAATTTCTTCTTGGATTGTGCAGACCATTCAGAGGGCATACAAGGCAAAGGGCTTGGCTCCTCCAGAGGCAGTGACAGTTAATTCGACCAGGAGTATCTCGACCTCGTGGGCAGCTTCTCGGCATGTCGCGCCTGAAATCATTTGTAAAGCGGCTTCCTGGTCTTCTACTAACACATTTGTTTCTCACTATTGTGTTGAACCTGCTGCTCTGTCTTCCATTAATTTTGGTTTACATATATTGTCGGTTGACAATGTAAAATAAATTTGGTTTCTTTGCTCAAACATTTTTGCCCATCCAGGTGTGTTTTGGCAAGTTATTTCCCACACGTATGCTGCCATGGAGCCTGTCAGGAAAACGGAAAATTTATATCAAAATACTTACCGTAATTTTCCTTTCCTGATAGGCTCCATGGCAGCAGGAGTCCCTCCCAAATGTCTGGAGTAGGCTAGTTACGGAACATGGATAGCAGCCTAGAGCAAAGATTTATGGGAGAAGGGTCCTACTGGGTAGTTATGGAGGCAGAGCCTACCCACACGTATGCTGCCATGGAGCCTATCAGGAAAGGAAAATTACGGTAACTATTTTGATATAAATTTTCCGTTTTTGCAAAGAATTGTAGGAAAAAATGACAACATCAAAAAACTCACCATGCATCTTACTAAATACCTTGGAATGTCTACTTTCAAAAAAGGGGTCATTTGGGGGGTATTTGTACTTTCCTGACTTGTTCGGGTCGCAAGAAATGAGATGGCCGTCAGTACATCAGGTGTGATTCATTTTTATGATTTGCACCATAACTTGTAGACACCATAACTTGTAGACTAACTTTCACACGGACCAAATAATATCCACTAATTTGGGTTATTTTTACCAAAGATATGTAGCATTATAAATGTTGGCCAACATTTATGAAGAAAAATTACTAATTTGCAAAATTTTATCACAGAAACAAAGAAAAAAACGTTTTTTTTTTCAAAATTTTCGGTCTTTTTTCATTTATAGCGCAAAAAATAAAAAACCCAGAGGTGATCAAATACCACCAAAAGAAATCTCTATTTGTATGAAAAAAAGGGCAAAAAATTCATTTAGGTACAGTATTGCATGAGTAATTGTCATTCAAAGTGTGACAGCGCTGAAAGCTGAAAATTGGTCTGGGCAGGAGGGGGGTTAAAGTGCCCAGTAGGCAAGTGGTTAATCCCCCTTTTGGGGATTCCTGAATGTTCATCATGTGTAACATACATTCTAATATAAATTATTTCAAATATATATATGTGTAGCAATAACTCACAGCGGAGCTGCTGGTTTAAGCGGGCCTGTCCTCTTTGCTCTACACCCTTCTTAAATTGTTCACTCCCCTTGACACAACTGTAGTGCAGTGTTGTAACAGTATGAACACTAACTTTAACCCACAATATACACTTACAATTATGGTTACCTCTGCCTGGGTGCTGGTAACTCCACCTGTAGGAGAAATGACAACACTGCACGCAAACTTCAATAATGACCAAAAATAACTTCTTTCTTTGAGTAAGTAATATATTTGTATAAAGAGTTATTTCAATGAATATACTATCACACCAACATAGTGTGATAGTATAAGGAATGATAATGACAGTCAATAACAATTAGGGATGAGCTTCGAGTTCGAGTCGAACTCATGTTCGACTCGAACATTGGCTGTTCGCAAGTTCGCCGAACAGCAAACAATTTGGAGTGTTCGCGGCAAATTCGAATGCTGCGGAACACCCTTTAAAAGTCTATGGGAGAAATCAAAAGTGATAATTTTAAAGGCTTATATGCAAGTTATTGTCATAAAAAGTGTTTGGGGACCTGGGTCCTACCCCAGGGGACATGGATCAATGCAAAAAAAAGTTTTAAAAACGGCCGTTTTTTCAGGAGCAGTGATTTTAATAATGCTTAAAGTCAAACAATAAAAGTGTAATATCCCTTTAAATTTCGTAGCTGGGGGGTGTCTATAGTATGCCTGTAAAGGGGAGCATGTTTCCTGTGTTTAGAACAGTCTGACAGCAAAATGACATTTCGAAGGAAAAAACCCATTTAAAACTACTCGCGGCTATTGCATTGCCGACAATACACATAGAAGTTCATTGATAAAAACGGCATGGGAATTCCCCACAGGGGAACCCCGAACCAAAATTTAAAAAAAAAATGACCTGGGGGTCCCCCTAAATTATATACCAGGCCCTTCAGGTCTGGTATGGATATTAAGGGGAACCCCAGCCAAAATTTTAAAAAAAAATGTGGGGTTCCCCCTAAATTCCATACCAGACCCTTCAGGTCTGGTATGGATTTTAAGGGGAACCCCACGCCAAAAAAAAAAACGGCGCGGGGTCCCCCCAAAAATCCATACCAGACCCTTATCCGAGCACGCAACCTGGCAGGCCGCAGGAAAAGAGGGGGGCGAGAGTGCGCCCCCCCCTTCTGAACCGTACCAGGCCACATGCCCTCAACATTGGGAGGGTGCTTTGGGGTAGCCCCCCAAAACACCTTGTCCCCATGTTAATGAGGACAAGGGCCTCATCCCCACAACCCTGGCCGGTGGTTGTGGGGGGGCTTATCGGAATCTGGAAGCCCCCTTTAACAAGGGGACCCCCAGATCCCGCCCCCCCTGTGTGAAATGGTAAGGGGGTACTTGCCCCTACCATTTCACTAAAAAAGTGTCATAAATGTTAAAAATGACAAGAGACAGTTTTTGACAATTCCTTTATTTAAATGCTTCTTCTTTCTTCTATCTTCCTTCATCTTCTTCTTCTTCTGGTTCTTCTGGTTCTTCCTCCGGCATTCTCGTCCAGCATCTCCTCTGCGGCGTCTTCTATCTTCTTCTCCTCAGGCCGCTCCGCACCCATGGCATGGGGGGATGCTCCCGCTCTTCTCTTCATCTTCTTCATCTTCTTCTCTTCTTCTTTTCTTCTCTTCTTCATTTTCTTCTCCGGCTGCTCCGCACCCATGCTGGCATGGAGGGAGGCTCCCGCTGTGTGACGGCGTCTCCTCGTCTGACGGTTCTTAAATAACGGGGGGCTGGGCCCCCCGGTGACCCCGCCCCCCTCTGACGCACGGTGACTTGACGGGACTTCCCTGTGGCATTCCCCTTGATGTCACAGGGAAGTCCCGTCAAGTCACCGTGCGCCCCGCCCCCCGTTATTTAAGAACCGTCAGACGAGGAGACGCCGTCACACAGCGGGAGCCTCCCTCCATGCCAGCATGGATTGCGGAGCGGCCCGGAGAAGAAAATGAAGAAGAAGAGAAGAAGAGAAGAAAAGAAGAAAAGAAGAAAAGAAGAAGAGAAGAAGAGAAGAGCGGGAGCCTCCCCCCCATGCCATGGGTGCGGAGCGGCCCGAGGAGAAGAAGACAGAAGACGCCGCGGAGGAGATGCTGGACGAGAACGCCGGAGGAAGAACCAGAAGAACCAGAAGAGCCAGAAGAACCAGAAGATGAAGCAAGATAGAAGAAAGAAGAAGCATTTAAATAAAGGAATTGTCAAAAACTGTCTCTTGTCATTTTTAACATTTTTGACACTTTTTTCGTGAAATGGTAGGGGTACTTATGTACCCCCTTACCATTTCACACGGGGGGGGGCCGGGATCTGGGGGTCACCTTGTTAAAGGGGGCTTCCAGATTCCGATAAGCCCCCCGCCCGCAGACCCCCACAACCACCGGCCAGGGTTGTGGGGATGAGGCCCTTGTCCTCATCAACATGGGGACAAGGTGTTTTGGGGGGCTACCCCAAAGCACCCTCCCAATGTTGAGGGCATGTGGCCTAGTACTGTTCAGGAGGGAGGGGGGGCCGCACTCTTGTCCCCCCCTCTTTTCCTGCGGCCTGCCAGGTTGCGTGCTCGGATAAGGGTCTGGTATGGATTTTTGGGGGGACCCCACGCCGTTTTTTTTTTTTTTTTGGCGCGGGGTTCCCCTTAAAATCCATACCAGACCTGAAGGGTCTGGTATGGAATTTAGGGGGAACCCCACGTCATTTTTTTTTTTACATTTTGGCCGGGGTTCCCCTTAATATCCATACCAGACCTGAAGGGCCTGGTATGGAATTTAGGGGGACCCCCACGTCATTTTTTTTTTTAATTTTGGTTCGGGGTTCCCCTTTGGGGAATTCCCATGCCGTTTTTATCAATGAACTTCTATGTGTATTGTCGGCAATGCAATAGCCGCGGGTAGTTTTAAATGAGTTTTTTCCTTCAAAATGTCATTTTGCTGTCAGACTGTTCTAAACACAGGAAACATGCGCCCCTTTACAGGCACACTATAGACACCCCCCAGGTACGAAATTTAAAGGGATATTACACTTTTATTGATTGACTTTAAGTATTATTAAAATCACTGCTCCTGAAAAAACGGCCGTTTTTAAAACTTTTTTTTGCATTGATCCATGTCCCCTGGGGCAGGACCCAGGTCCCCAAACACTTTTTATGACAATAACTTGCATATTAGCCTTTAAAATTAGCACTTTTGATTTCTCCCATAGACTTTTAAAGGGTGTTCCGCGGCATTCGAATTTGCCGCGAACACCCCAAATTGTTCGCTGTTCGGTGAACTTGCGAACAGCCAATGTTCGAGTCGAACATGAGTTCGACTCGAACTCGAAGCTCATCCCTACTCCCTCTATGCCAGCATGGATTCGGAGCAGCCCGGAGAAGAAAATGAAGAAGAGAAGAAGAGAAGAAGAGAAGAAAAGAAGAAGAGAAGAAGATGAAGAAGATGAAGAGAAGAGCGAGAGCCTCCCCCCAAGCCATGGGTGCGGAGCGGCCCGAGGAGAAGAAGATAGAAGACGCCGCGGAGGAGATGCTGGACGAGAACGCCGGAGGAAGAACCAGAAGAGCCAGAAGAACCAGAAGAAGAAGATGAAGGAAGATAGAAGCAAGAAGAATTTAAATAAAGGAATGTTCAAAAATTGTCTCTTGTCATTTTTACCATTTTTGACAGTTTTTTAGTGAAATGGTAGGGGTAAGTACCCCCTTACCATTTCACACAGGGGGGAGGGCTGGGATCTGGGGGTCCCCTTGTTAAAGGGGGCTTCCAGATTCCGATAAGCCCCCCGCCCGCAGACCCCCACAACCACCGGCCAGGGTTGTGGGGATGAGGCCCTTGTCCTCATCAACATGGGGACAAGGTGTTTTGGGGGGCTACCCCAAAGCACCCTCCCAATGTTGAGGGCATGTGGCCTGGTACGGTTCAGGAGGGGGGGGCGCTCTCGTCCCCCCCTCTTTTCCTGCGGCCTGCCAGGTTGCGTGCTCGGATATGGGTCTGGTATGGATTTTTGGGGGACCCCACGCCGTTTGGTTTTTTTTTGGCGCGGGATTCACCTTAAAATCCGTACCAGACCTGAAGGGTCTGGTATGGAATTTAGGGGGACCCCCACGTCATTTTTTAAAAAATTTTGGCTGGGGTTCCCCTAATATCCATACCAGACCTGAAGGGCCTGGTATGGAATTTAGGGGGACCCCTACATAATATTTTTTTTTAAATTTTGGTTCGGGGTTCCCCTGTAGGGAATTCCTATGCCGTTTTTATCAATGAACTTCTATGTGTATTGTCGGACCGGCAATGCAATAGCCGCGAGTAGTTTTAAATGGATTTTTTCCTTTGAAATGTCATTTTGCTGTCAGACTGTTTTAAACACGGGAAACATGCGCCCCATTTACAGGCATACTATAGACACCCCCCAGCTATGAAATTTAAAGGGATATTACACTTTTATTGTTTGACTTTAAGCATTATTAAAATCACTGCTCCTGAAAAAAACGGGCGTTTTTAAAATTTTTTTTGCATTGATCCATGTCCCCTGGGGCAGGACCCAGGTCCCCAAACACTTTTTATGACAATAACTTGCATATAAGCCTTTAAAATTAGCACTTTTGATTATTCATGTTCGTGTCCCATAGACTTTAACGGTGTTCGCGTATTCGAACAAACTTTTTTCCTTTTTCGCATGTTCTGGTGCAAACCGAAAAGGGGGGTGTTCAGCTCATCCCTAATAACAATCACAGAAATATATATATATATATATATATATATATATACAGTGGTATAAGCCTATACCCGGGAGCTCCCCCTGCTCTAGACTTTAAAGTCACTATGCTAAAAATGCAGGGCCCTGCAATGAAAGAGGTAGTCCAGACGTCTTCAGTCTTCGCTAGCTCTTATGATTGTAATCCGCAAAGGGTTCCTCCTGGGGGTTTCACAGTGTAGTATAACACACTAAACAATTGTAATCCAAATTAGTGACTAGGTGTCTTTATATGAAGAAACAAACATCTAACATCCGCTCTTGAACGCTGAAGTCTATTTGGATGTGATACTCTCAGACTGAACTTGTTCCGTGGGACTATCAGTCCCAGCAACACTCTGTACAGTTCTAAAGATGTGTGTGTAATACTCAATTAAACTTCCAGGTGTCAACCCTCTCACCACACGAAATCCAGGCAGGTGGATGTCTCCGGTTCAACAGTTCTCAGTTCCGTATGGAGGCACCACCACTGAATAATATACATAAAGCTAGAAACAACAGTTGTCAGCGCTACATACTCCCCCTGCTCTAAATCTTTGGTCCCCAAAGATATGTAAGACCTTGTTTCTGCTACACATCTTAGCCTCTAAACGAGAACACAGGACCGACAGAGGAGCCTCCTACCAATTTTCAGGTGTTGGAAAGCTACCCTGTGTACCCACAACTGTCACTTTAGTATCAGATACAGGTGTGCCAAGGGGTGAAGCAGGGCTCTCATTATCCAGATTGACTGAGGAGGAACTAGGCTCATCAATGTTCCTTCTACTGGTAGTCTTTGTGGTTTCAGAACACTCGCTCAATGTATCGTATGTTAGTCTCTTAGGTGGGCAAATGTTCCTCTTTTCCCTTTGTTATTTTGGTGTGTCCCCTATTTCTGGCTGGACACCATTTTCTTGTATTTCAGTAGGAGATGAACACTTTCCAGTTAGTCCCGACAATGGCACAAACTTTGGAGCTTCTGACCTGAGGGCCTAGCTACTCTCCTCGGCTGTGGGTGATGAAACACTCGCTTCAGTTTCAGGTGTATTAGATGACCACAACCAGCTAATGTCCATCTCTCCCTCATCACTGTCTCCAGTTGCCGAAGTTCCAGACTGGGACCTAGTTACAAGCCGTTGTGCAACTTCTGATGTGGATGATGATTCCTCTTCGGGGATTATCCTGACTGCTAGACATGTGCATTCCGTTTCGTTCCGAATCGAAATTCGGACAAATTTTTCATTATTCGGAAATTCGGATGCATCCGAATTTACGAATTACAAAAGTAACAAATTTAAACGAATCCGAAAAAACAGAACGAATTCGAAACAAATTAGATTCGAATTCGAAAACAAAGTCGAATCGAATTCGAAAAAATACAATATAATAATAGAATATAAAATAATAAAGCAATAGAATATATATTCAGTCTATATATATATATATATAACATTTTTTTATTATTCTGTTCTATTTTTTTTCTATGCTTTTCTTTTCTATTCTCTATTCTATAAGTTACATAGTTACATAGTTACATAGTTAGTAAGGTTGAATAAAGACACCAGTCCATCGAGTTCAACCTGAGCGAGTGTGGGTGCATGTCCACAATTATCCCTTTTTTTTTTTTTTTTTTTTTTTTAAGGTAACCATATAGTGCTGTGTCAGTTTTTTGTGTCTTTTCTATTCAAATGCAAATTCATTCTATACGAAATTCGATTTTCGGAACATGGCTTCTGAAGTTCGAATTTCATATAGAATGAATTCGAAATTGAATAGAAAAGATTAGAATAGAAAATAATAGACTAGAAAAACAATAGAACAGAATAAAATATAATATATATATATATATATATATATATATATATATATATATATATATATATATATATATACATTTTTTTCTATTCTGTTCCATTGTTTTTCTACGCTATTCTCTTCTATTCTTTTCTAAACTTTTCTTTTCTATACGAATTTCAATTCATTCTATGCGAAATTCGAATTTCATATAGAATAAATTTGAATTTGAATAGAAAAGATTAGAATAGAAAATAATAGAAAAGAATAGACAAGAAAAACAATAGAACGGAACAGAATAGAATATAATATATATGTATATTTTATTCTATTCTGTTCTATTGTTTTTCTAGTCTAATCTTTTCTACACTATTCTAAAGTTTTCTATTCAAATTTGAATTCATTTTATATGAAATTCGAATTTCGGAAGATGTTTGTTTGTATATATATATATATATATATATATATATATATATATATATATATATATATATATATATATTTTTTTTATATTCTAATCTTTTCTATTTGAATTGGAAATCATTCTATTCGAAATTCGAATTTTGGAAGATGTTACATATATATGTATTATATTTTTTCTATGCTGGTCTATTGTTTTTCTATGCTATTATTCTCAATTATTTTCTATTTTATTCTAATCTTTTCTATTTGAATGCAAATTCATTCTATACGAAATTCGAATTTCGGAAAATGGTTATATAGAAATAGAATGAAATTGAATTCTAATAGAAAAGACTAGAATAGAAAGAACAATAGAACAGAAAAAATATAATATATATATTTATATATATATAAAACCACCTTCCGAAATTGAAATTTGGTACAGAATGAATTTGAATAGAAAAGATTAGAATAGAATAGAATAGAAAATAATAGACAAGAATAGCAAACAATAGAACAGAATAGAAAAAAATATAATATATTCTATTCTAATCTTTTCTATTCAAATTCATAATGGTTCTATTCATTCAAGATGGTTTTATATATATATATATATATATATATATATATATATAAAAAAATTTTCTATTCCATTGTTTTTCTATGCTATTCTTTTCTAGTCTATTCTAAACTTTTCTACTCGAATTTAAATTAATTCTATACAAAATTCGAATTTTGGAAGATGGCTTCTGAAATTCGAATTTAGTATAGAATGAATTTTAATTTGAATAGAAAAGATTAGAATAGAAAATACCGTATAAGCTGAGTTTTTTAGCACATTTTTATGTGCTGAAAATGCCCCCCTCGGTTTATACTCGAGTCAAGCACTTTTCTGCAGCAGAGAATTACATTTTCCGAACCGACTTTGGGTCCCCGTATCTCGGGGCCACTTGGAACCCCAGCTTTGGATATGTTGTAGTGCTAGTACCACTGGGTTTTCACACCAAATTTGGGGTTCCTAGCACCAAGTGGCCTCAAGATACAGGGCCCCAAAGTCAGTCAACTGTGTCCATCTACAGCAATGTCATTTTGGGACCCTTTGAATTCATTCTATACGAAATTCAAATTTCGGAAGATGGCTTCTGAAATTCGAATTTTGTATAGAATGAATTCGTATTTGAGTATATATATATATATACCCTGTTTCCCCGAAAATAAGACCTAGCGTGATTGTCGGTGATGGCTGCAATATAAGCCCTACCCCCCCAAATAAGCCATACCTTGTTTCCCCGAAAATAAGCCCTACCCTGAAAATAAGACCTACAAGGACTTTAACTGGGGCTAATTTGGGGGGTAGGGCTTATATTGCAGCCATCACCGACAATCACGCTAGGTCTTATTTTCGGGGAAACAGGGTATATATATATATATATATATATATATATATATATAACCATCTTCCGAAATTGAAATTTGGTACAGAATGAATTTGAATAGAAAAGATAAGAATAGAAAAAGAATAGAATAGAATAGAAAATAATAGACAAGAATAGCACAGGAAAACAATAGAACAGAATAGAAAAAAATATAGTATATTCTATTCTAATCTTTTCTATTCGAATTCATTCTGTACCAAATTCAAAAGATGGATTTATATATATATATATATATATATATATATATATATATATATATATATATATATATATATATATATATATATATATATATATATATATATATATATATATATATAAATTATATTTTTTTCTATTCTGTCCTATTGTTTTTTTCTATTCTAGTCTTTTCTATTAGAATTCTATTTCATTCTAGTTCTATATAACCATTTTCCGAAATTCGAATTTCGTATAGAATGAATTTACATTCAAATAGAAAAGATTAGAATAGAATAGAAAATAATAGAAAAACAATAGAACAGAATAGAAAAAAAATATTTTATATATATATAGATAGATATATATATCTATGTATATATAAAAAGGTATTCCAAAATTTGAATTTCATATAAAATGAATTTGTATTTGAATAGAAAAGATTAGAATAGAGTAGAAAAGAATAGACTAGCAAAACAGTAGAACAGAATAGAATAAAATATAATATATATATATTATATTTTATTCTGTTCTGTTCTATTGTTTTTTTTCTAGTCTATGCTTTTCTATTCTATTCTATTCTAATCTTTTCTATTCGAATTCAAATTCATTCTATACAAATTTCGAGTTTCAGAAGCCATCTTCCGAAATTCGAATTTCGTATAGAATGAATTCAAATTTGAGTAGAAAAGTTTAGAATAGAATAGAAAAGAATAGCATAGAAAAACAATAGAACAGAATAGAATAAAAAATAATATATATATTATATTTTATTCTATTTTTCTATTTTTATTTTATTCTATTCTGTTCTGTTGTTTTTGTAGTCTATTCTTTTCTATTATTTTCTATTCTAATCTTTTCTATTCAAATTTGAATTCATTATAAACGAAATTTGAATTTCGGAACATGGCTTTTGAAGTTCGAATTTCGTATAGAATGAATTCGATTTTGAATAGAAAAGATTAGAATAGAAAGTATTAGATAATAGCCAAATAATACCCATCTTCCGAAATTCAAATTTTGTATGAAATGAATTCAAATTCGAATAGAAAAGTTTAGAATAAAATAGAAAAGAATAGCAAAGAAAAACAATGGAATAGAATAGAAAAAATATAATATATATATAAAAATATAATATATATATATATATATATATATATATATATATATATGACATATATATGTATAATGAATATACATATATATATATATATGAATTTTCTATTCTGTTCCATTGTTTTTCTATGCTATTCTTTTCTATTCTATTCTAAACTTTTCTATACGAAATTGAATTCATTCTATGCAAATTTTGAATTTCGGAAGATGACTTCTGAAATTCGAATTTCGTATAGAATGAATTCGAATTTGAATAGAAAAGATTAGAATAGAAAAGAATAGACTAGAAAAACAATAGAACAGAATAGAATATAATATATATATTTTATTTTTTTCTGTTCTATTGTTTTTCTAGTCTATTCTTTTCTATTATTTTCTATTCTAATCTTTTCTATTTTTAGTTTTACTTATTTTTAATGCTTTCTATTCAAAGTCAAATTCATTTTTATATGAAATTCGAATTTCGGAAGATTTTGGAGGATATATGTTATATATATATATATATATATATATATATATATATATATATAAAATAGAAAAACAATAAAACAGAAAAAAATTATATATATATGTATATATATATATATATATATATATATATATATATATATATATATATATATATATATATATATATATATATGTATATATATATATATATATATATATATATATATATATATATATATATATATATTATTTTTTTCTGTTCTATTGTTTTTCTATTTTATTCTAATCTTTTCTATTTGAATGGGAATTCATTCTATACGAAATTCGAATTTCGGAAAATGGTTATATAGAAATAGAATGAAATAGAATTCTAAAAGAAGACTCGTATAGAAAAAAACAAAAGAACAGAATAGAAAAAAACAAAAATATATATATATATATATATATATATATATATACATATATGTATATATATGTATATATATATATATATATATATATATATATATATATATATATATATATATATATATATATGTATAATAGAATATATACATATATGTATATATATATATGTATAGAATATATATATATATGTATATATATATATATATATATATATATATATATATATATATATATATATATATATATATATGTATATATATATATATATATATATATATATATATATATATATATATATATATATATATATTATATATATATATATATGTATAGAATATATATATATATATATGTATAGAATATATATATATATGTATATATATATATATATATGTATATATATATATATATATATATATATATATATATATATATATGTATATATATATATATATATATATATATATATATATATATATATATATATATATATATATATATATATATATATATATATATGTATATGTATATATATATATATATATATA